>OY856409.1:1994659758-1995259758 GCA_963693085.1 Alisma plantago-aquatica
GTGTGTTATTAGTACTTACATTTATATTACTTTTTCTCAACATTTTACATTGTTGTAGGCATAATGGCTTGAGCCCCTACCCCAATGTTACTATTCCATATTGAAGAACAGTTGGACATCATTCTAGACGACCGTTTATTAGCACAACTCGCTATACATAAACATTGGCGTTATCTAAACAGAAGGTGCTACACAGCTTGTGAAGTGACCCTAAATTTTAGAACTTCAACGTCTGTTATCGAGGTTAAGTATGATGTTGATAGAAATCTTATATCCACATCCAGTTGGTGCGAGTGGGTTGGGAAGATGCTATTGGGTCATAGTGACAAGATTTTTCTTCGATCGATTGGCCATAATACCATCAAGGTTTGGATAACCAACATCAACAACAAGACGCCTGATCATCTAGTCCGATTTGAGTACTCGACACACCCGATTTCCCTTCTATTCCTACTATCGGTATCATCCATTTCCCTATCACCATCAGTTCAGATTCGTCTAAGAATGACGAGCTCCGTGACACAACAACATCAACAAAGTAGGTCCAAGCTAGCAACAAATTTACTTTCCCGTTTATGCACATGTTTAGGGGTACAACAAGCCCCCCTTATTTAATTAGCTCTGTCATGTTATTTTATAAACTTTGTTGTCATAATTAGTATTTCAATAACATGTTCAACTTTGAAAGACGATGTTTGAATGAATTTTTTTTAATTGTCTTATCTATATACATGTGTTTGTGAAGATGGAATGAATGAATGTTTCTATGTGTGTGTGTGAAAAGAAATGAATGGAACTACAGGTTGCTAAATGTGTGTGAATATATGAAATGAAGGAATGAAATACAGGTTTCTACATGCATGTGTTTGTGATGTATCATATTTGAAATTAAATGTGCTTATTATACATGTGTGTGAATCACATGATCCATATAAAATATATAATTTGTTTACATCTTGTCAATATTTGCAGGTTTGTGGCATGTTGTTGGCTGAAATCAAAGAGATGTTGTAAACTTGTAGTTCAAAACTGAACTGTAGGTTTTGCATATCCTGTTGACCAGTCGGACAGCAGGCCTGGGAGCTGATAAGAAAAAAAAACATCAGCGTCAGTTAAATACAAAAAAATGACAACGAATGCTTAACTGTGTCGAATGTTTGTTATAAACCGACACATATGGTCTGACTGCTGGTGCTTTTGGGTTAAATTGTAATTGGGAACGGCTTTTTATCGTCAGTTATGTAACCGACATTGAAGGTGTCTACTTTTAGTGTCACCCACTTGGGTGTCGCTTCAAAACTGATGACATATGTCTTATTTAACCGACGTGAAATGTGTTATTTGTACTAGTGAGGGCAACTATCTTGACCCATGACCACCCAAGACCATCTTGGTCATGACCCCACCATCTAGAGGGTGTGTCTTGACCGCGACACCCACCAAACCAACCCTAGGTCACAACCTAGGTCGAGACAACACACTATATATACATAGGTAATTGTATTCTAGAATACTTGTATTCTGGGTATAACCTATTATGATGAATTTCAAATGGCATAAGATATGTGTTGAATAGCAACCCTAATTAGAGAAGGGTAAGAGGACTAATAAATGTGCTATGCATGTTTATACATTGATATTTATTCATACATATTGAAATCAAGTGGGATAAGTATATGTGGAATAATAAACTATTTTGACCGTGATGGATGATATAAGCCATTTATATGCTAATAGTGTTGTTGGTTGTAATGTTTTGGTGAATATTTGATGAAATTTGTGACATGCAATGAATTGATAAGATATATGTTGGGATTGAATTAACATGCATTGATTATATTTGAGAAACC
Source organism: Alisma plantago-aquatica (assembly GCA_963693085.1). NCBI lineage: Eukaryota > Viridiplantae > Streptophyta > Magnoliopsida > Alismatales > Alismataceae > Alisma > Alisma plantago-aquatica. Next base: position 1,994,661,609 of record OY856409.1, read on the forward strand.
AAGTTCAGGGTAAATTTTGAATAAAGGGATTATGTATCTGATAGATAGCCCACTGATGATGACTTATATGAAAATATATGGAAATGCAAATAAACATATATTTTAAAATTTGCATATTGTTGTACTTGTTGTTTTTATTATCGTGTTTCTTGTTGAGACTAATCTAATTTATTTCATTCCGTTTGTGCGAGAATATACACATTTAATAAATTATGTTTTGAATTTTATTTAAGATGAGTGATAGAATAAGTAACAAGTCCAATGATGACACATCTAGTTACGTGCCATGGACACCATGAGTTTCTCCTGAGGTCCATATTGAGAAAATAAAATAGATCTTTATGTGTGTAATTAGAAACTTTGAGAAGGAATTCAAGAGTATGGATCTTGACCTTGAATGTTAGACCACAAAGATTTAGGAATGAGTCGTCTGGTATGATTTTGGCCCTAAATCCTCTATTGTGAAAGTCTATGCCTATGAAGATTAGACCCTGATGACACGTGAACTGAAAAACATGAGAGATTTATGAAATGTGATATTGTGTTATGTTTTCTCCTATCTTGTATAACCCAAATGAGGACCTCAACTTGTTTAAGAAACCATGTGGTGTACCAGGGTATGTTGATGTCTCAGGGTGGCTGGCTAGACTCAAAGATAATGACAATGAGTTGTTGACAAGAGAATCAGACATGGTGACTACTACTCGGTGAGGTGTGAGCCAAATTATTCCAGGGAAAATGAATAAAATATGACAATTCATACATAATACGAGTTGAATGTTTGTTACATTCCTTTTATGATTAATTATTAAATCTATTGTTGTTGAATATGTTCTTATCGTGGAAATTTGTCATTCTCTTATAAAGATAATATGTTTCACTATTCATATATATCTAGTATGGAATAGGATATGGAATGTGACATTTGGTTTATGATGTGATTTAAAATCCACTCTTATTATTGTTTGGATTTACCTGTCATTTGAATAGTCATATTTGGTAAATATGTACTATGTGGACTTCAACTTCATGATTGTTGGATATGTTCCTGATCCAGCTTGTGGGGTGTCACAAAGATAGTGTTATTGTTATGTTTTGATTGTAAATGTTTAGATTTTAACTTATTACCTCTACAATAAGATTAAAACCCTCAAATGATTAGTATTTACCAATATGTGAATAAATATGCTCTCATTGATGATTAAAAAGGTTGAGATGTGAATAAATAAGATCCTTTATGATTAACTAGATAATTATCATAAATTCGATTTGACTAAATGCTAAAATAATATCTTAGATTTTTTTAATATCTATAAGCTACTTTTAAGTTCTATATACTTAGTTTGATGTCGATGCATGTACTTAATTTAAGTGGGAGGTATCCACTCACTATGGCTCTATATGAGCCTCATGATATTTTCTCAAATGTTATAATGTCATCTAGCAAAGATTTTGTGTCTAAGAAGATGTAAATAGATTAATTTAATTTAGAATGTCCATGTACTATGTCTTTTTTCATGATGTACAGTATTTTTTGTTCTTTCAAGTACATATAGCAGATGCAAAATGAACTAAATAAGAGTAATACAATTTGATTTTAGTTTTATTAGATTTGAATAAAATTATGACAACTAAATGTGTTGTCCCTTGATATGACTTTAGTTTAGAAAAAAATGAAAAGGTAAAATGTACGTGTGTTTCTCTATATCTTTTAATAATGTTTGTCAAAAATTTGGCATTTTGTTTCTTAGTCTAGGTTTGGATTTAGGATTTCTTTTTAATGGTTGGCATTAATGCCTATCAAAAGAGAGGTCTCCATGCTAGCAAAATATGGCTGCTTCAGCACTGTCGAAGGATTCAAAGAAGAAGGAGTGGCCTTTGACTTGTTCAACATCAACTTGGGTATCAATGATGTATATGGGTTCTTAGTTGGAGATAAGTTTTGTTTATTGATGGTGGTTTTGGGGAGTAGAGAGCTCATGTGATTAGTAATGGCAAGGATGTGGGAGAACTTCAAGCTAGAGTCCATGTCTACATGTACGACCATAATTTTCAAGGATATGATATTGTCTAAGGCCATGCATTGGGAAGTCAATGGGTATGTCAAAGTCAGTTAAATATTGTGTTGGAGGAGAGAGCCATGTCTGCCTCTTTATCTCAGAAGGCGAGAAGACTAAGTTCTTGATCCATGGTAATAAGAGGGGAATGTTTAGGGTTAGATACATATGGCCTGTTTGGTAGGGTTGCGCTCAAATTAATAACAAATAAATGATCCAATTTTTAGCAAAATTGTGTTCGGTAGGATGATGATCAGTGCAACTTGATAAATTTGACTCTTTGATTCATGTCATAGTCAAAATCAAGGAATCGATATCGCATCAAGAAAATGAGCGATTGAGTAGAGTTGTCTCTTATATGATGATTTTTTATCCTATCAACCAAGACAAATGTAAAAATATGGCATCGACTGATGCTATCAAATGACTACAAATAGAAACAAAGAACTCAAGACTTCACTATATCAAATAAATCTGAAGTAGTGATACAAACACCAATATGTATAACCCCACATATACCCAATTCTCTGGAATTGATAGATCGTAATGTACTCTTGCAAAAAAACACTTGGATTTCCCACCATACTACCTGCAAGCCTCCACAACTACCAATCCCACTAATGCTTTCCTACCCATTACCAAATCCATTACCAACACATATAAAAGAATTCGTAATCATCTAAACATTTAAACATTTCCTTTTTTATTATGTGACGGTAGTTATTTTTTCAGATGCATTGCACATATTTAATATAAATTATCCAAAAAAATAGATAATAATATCATTTTTAATATAAGACAAGTTATTCAAAATAGGTCATACTATAGATCGGACAATTGACCATTTTATATGTAAAATATCTTTATATATGAAGTTATATTATATCAAAAGTACAAACAAATCACAATAGTGTAAATGTTTGATATTAATGTTAAACAATTGTTAGAAGTACATATCTCTGTTTTACAGTCACCTTTCTCGGCTAAGCAACAATATATTACATACCTGGTTAGTATGCAGAGACTTCAATTCTGTACTATCTCCTTCTGAAAAAAGAGGTAGTAACATATTTAATTATAGAGAAACCACTTTGTTTCGTTCTACTCTTATGGATGTTGACCTCTCTGATCTTGGATTCACCAGCTCTCCACTTACATATAAACATGGATTATTTTATGAAAGAGTGGATCATTTTCTTGCTAATTCTATATGGATTCTAAATGTTTCCAACTTTTCAGTCACAAATCTGCCACAGTTGTGGTGTTCACACCACATGTTGGATCAAGGGCTCTAGAGGGGGGTGAATAGAGCTTCATAATTCTCATAAAATGAATTAGACCACCAAATTATATTAAGTACAGAAACTTTAACATACAGCCAATTTGAAGTCCTAACTAGCATGCATAGCAAGGGTGAGAGACAAGGAAGAACATGCTCTTGGACAAAGTGGTTTAGAGTGGTTCCATACTTCAAACTAGAAGTGAGTCAGTCCACTACCTAGAGGTGGTTAGGCTCTAGGACTTTGCAATATTGATGCTCTTATATTCATTCATAAGATTACAAGACAAAACCACATTCATCCAAGGACTTAATACCTCAAGCAAGGATCTTCAACCTACCGAAGGAGCTTACTCACTTGAACCATGGAGTCTTCATCCTTCAACAAGGACTTACCCACTCCATCTTCAAGTCTTTGGCGTTCAAGGAATTACCTATCCTTATTGAACAATTGTCTTGCCTATCTCCTTCACTTGGAGATCTGGAACACCATGCTTTCTTCAACCTTGAAGAATAGAAAATCCTTCTCCTTTACTTGGAGAAGATCTTCAAGCCTTTTCTTCAATAAGGAAAGGGGGTAGGAAGATGGAGGTAGAGAGATTTACATGGATACAAGAGGTATCTTTGTTACTATAGATCCTAATTCACTCATACTCACAGATTTGACTTGAAGGTAGAGAGAGAAAGGGGCTCAAAGGTGTGCAACACTCTCAACTAAGTAAGAACCAAGCATATATGGAATGAACAACCTTGGAATGAACTCCAAGTGGTCTTATTTATAGCTAAGGGTGCCCCTTTGAGTTGGGGAACACTTAGGGTCAAATTATAGTCATTTTTATCCAAGGTAATAGATCTATTTTCGTCCAAATAAGTCATCAACAGTCACAATCACTTTTTCTGCAATTTACATACAGTGCATTCGGTCGAGTTTCAATAAAGGTAACTCGACCGATTAGGTAAAAGACAAACCCAAATTTCAAACCATTGGTCGAGTTTGTCCTGAGGAAACTCGACCGACCAATGAAAGTTATGTTTGGTCAGTAACCCGATCGGTTGAGTTCTGTAAATGCACAACTCGATCGATGCACTCTTCAGAGAATTGATCCAGTGGATCGGTCGAGATTGCAACTCGACCGATTAGTTGCATGTGATCAATTTTCTAAAGTGCATCAAAAGTGATTAAAACTTGGTGCAAAGTGTCCCAATCAATTTTATCATCTTAGTTACAAGTCATATCATCAATACAAGTGATTACAAAAATCTTCTTAGGTCATTTACATGGATTTCCTAAATTACACACTTGTATAGCTTTTGACTTGAACTGTAGCAAATTAGGGCTTGAGAAATTTGATCCTTTTCATGTACCTAACACCTGAAATCAATCTTGACTACACATATTAGATACATATGAATGGAATGGTTAAGTCATTATCAACATATGGAAAATGTATAACCTCTAGGTCAACATTCTCCCCCTTTTTGACAATGACAACCCATTCCTCAAGCATATTGAAAAGGATATAGAAGTTATACATTTGCCTTGTGAATTAGGGGGATTGAAGATGTGAACAATGTGAATTGCTCCCTCTCAATCTATGCTTACTTTAACCTACATAGTTAGTCTATCTACACAAAGCAATTACAGCATACATGTACTATATGGTCCTTTGCAAGTCACATGATAAAACATTAAATGAATAAGAAAAGGATCTCATAAGCAATAGACAACATTATGACAAAGAATAGCAATATGATTGAGTTTCAAGACATTGAAAATTCTCTCCCCCTTTTGACATTATCAAAAAGTAGGGGGGGTAGAAGAGCATACAATTAGGTCTTATCCAAATACAATCAAACATATATTCATACAAGCAATCTCACATCATATGTCAACCAGAGATGAAAGAAACATACAATCTCAATCATAATCAAAATATGGTAAATTAAGGCACCAACTCATAATATATAACATGATCAAAGAGTAAGAGTGCACAGAATATAGATTACAACTTAGAAGCATGTTCTCATAAAAGCAGTTATAAGTAAGAATCGATGCAAAACTAAAGATAAAAACAGTACATCTCAAATAATGTGCCCAGATATTTCTAATACAAAATAGCCTAGAAAGATATATATGATCAGCAAACTAGACTAAAAACTAAGAAACAACTAGACATCTATACTATCTATGTCCACAACATCATCATCATCATCAACTCCAGGATTGTAGTCCTCGTCTCCATTTGAAGGTGCAGCAACAATAGTGGCTTCATCACCTCAATCACCACCAGAGTCATCACCATCATCAGAAGCATCCTCACCATCACCATCGTCATTGTCAGTAGTAGCCTCAACATCAGTCTGGCCAGGCATCTCCTCGTCTACAAGAGGACCAAAACCATGACTAGGCCAACGAGCATTCTGCTCATCCCAAGTCATACCAAGAGCATAGAGCTCATTGGCCTAAGGAAAGGATGGAGTAGAATCGCCAAGACTGGCAAGCAGGGTGGCCAAGGGGCCAGCAAGTAACGGCAGGTAGGCAGGAGAAGAACCACCAATAGTAAAGGGTGGAGGAGCAGTAGCGGAAGGCTTGGGGGTAGGGTAGTAATGATGATATGCATAAGAAGCATAATCACTACCGGGTAAAGGCTGGTAGGTGGGGTAGGGGTGTGCACAGGACATGTTCATGTTAGACATGATTGAACATAGATCCGGATGTAGGTGCTCTTGGACCTGTTGGTTGTATGCCTGTTGGTACATCATGTACCCCATAAGGGTTTCATTGGATACACGAAATGAGGCACAGCTAGGTCTAGGTGGCTGAGAAGGAGGAGCTCAGGTAGAGGAGGTAGGGACTGCAGAGGCTGAGGGTGAAGCACCGGGTGTGGTGGAGGTAAAAATAGGCATGGACTTCTAAATTATGGTTTCACTGATATATACACTCTTCCTGGATAGCTTGTAATGGAAGTCATAAAAGAGTGATTTCTCAGTGGCAAACTGAAACAAACCACAAATCAGGGTTGGATAGGGTGGATGGGTGCCTCGGGTGTACTTACTAAAATCAAAACAAGTCATGTGGTGGAGAATGTATCTTGACCGTTTGACTCTGATGTTCTCAAGGATGTAGTACATTATGACCGCAGTGTTCTCTACAATATCCATTTGATTTTTCTTCGGGTTGATGTTGTAGTTGATCACTAGGGCTAATATACGCTTTCTGAGATCGAGGGAGGAGGAGGGTAGGGTTCTCTTCTTCTTGTATGGAACATCGAGTTTCTTGAGATAGTGATGGATATCATGGAGAGTGATCTCATTCTGCTTATAGAAACCCTCAAGATCCAAGAGGTCAAAATACTCATTGTAATCCTTGTGCCAGGTGTCATTTTCATTATCTCCAAAAAAGAAGACATTTAAGATATCCTCGGAGATTTGAAAATGCTTCCCGATGATCATGGAAGTCAATATCACTTGAGTATTCAACGGGTGTACAAAGGTGTCATAATTCCAATGCAAGTTAGCGTAGAATTCGTGAGCTGCTTTTGTGCTTGTCATTGAATTATGAAAGCAGTCACGTTCGACAGCCATGGCAGATAGATGATGGTCGGCTAACAACTTAACTACTTGGTCTATGACCACTTGGCACCTAGGGCTAGGCTCAAACAAAGCTCTAAAAGGGAAAGGACTCCTAGGAAGAAGGTCCTTATACCTATTTACAACTTCTATTGAGACAAAAAAGGTGTCATCAAAGGGAATCAAGCGGGAAGATGAAGAAGATGATGGAGCATTTCTAGGGGTGGGTCTCTTTCTTCTACGGGAAGTCACAGAGGAAAAAAGAAGGAGAAGAAGAGATCAAACGCACAAAGCAAGCCTCCAAAAATGTCCAAACACCAACAAAGAGCAAAAGGGGAGGTCTAGGGCTGCCTATCTAGGTCGGGAAAGGGCTAGGATAGGGAAGGTAAGGGTTTGGGTAGAGAGCTTAGGGCTAGAAGAAGGGGAATCGGTCGGCTATTCTCTAGTTGAGAGGGAGAATAGTCGGCCGAACCCAACATAAGTTGGCTTCAGCCCGCTGATCGTTCGAGTTTTGAGAGTTAGAAACTCAACTAATTGGTCCATTTTAGAACAGCTCTCAGCCACAGATCGGTCGAGTTTGTCCTGGGGGAAACTCGATCGATGGTCAACTTATCTAAAATAAACAAACTTAATTTATAGCCATATGAATGCTAATTAAAATTCATTTTTTGAGTCTAATATGTATATTGAACATATTTAGGCACATATTACTCATCATTGGATACTATTTAGCAATAAAACCCCAAATTTTGATAAATGCCCAAAAAAGTGAAACTAAGCATGTCAACAAGCAAAATTTGCAATTTTAGATAAGAAAGGTGAGTAAAGCATGAGAAAGACATATAGGATAAAAGCAACTAGCTAGATAACATGTCAATATCATCTGAAGCAATTATGAGCAGTTAAGATCTAATAAAATTAAATTTCTCTCTAGCTAGAGGTTAAGTGAAAATGTCTGCCAACTGATTTTCCATGTCCACATGCATGATATAAATATCCTTTTTGGCAATGTGATCACGAAGAAAGTGATGGTGAACCTCTATATGTTTATCTCTACTATGCAATATAGGATTATAAGAAAGATTGATTGCACTAGTATTATCACAATAGATAGGAGAATCATCAAAATGTATGTTAAAGTCTTAGAGCATTTGCTTCATCTATAGGACTTGGGAACAACAACTCCCGGCTACAATGCACTCAACCTCTGTAGTTGATAATGCCACGATGCTCTATTTCTTAGAAAACCAAGACACCAAGCATGGTCCTAGAAGGAAGCAAGTGCCACTTGTACACTTTCTATCAACCAAACAGCCCATGTAATCAGCATCACTATATTCTATAAGAGTTAAAGTCCCTTGACTTAGGGTACCATAGACCAAAGTTTTGAGTTTTGGCTAATTATCCTAAAATCCTCTTAACACCAATAAGATGTGATTTCCAAGGACTTGATTGAAAGCGAGCGCACAAGCCAACACTAAACATAATATCAGGTCTAGAGGTAGTTAAATAAAGTAAACTTCCAATCATACCTCTATAGAGCTTCTCATCTACCTTCTCACCTTCTTCATCTCTATCAAGTTTGACGGTGTTGGACATGGATGTGTCCATCAGCTTCATGTTCTCCATTCCAAAGCGTTTGAGTAGCTCATTGGTGTACTTGCCTTGGTTGATGAAGTTTCCATCTTTGGTTTGCTTGATTTGGAAGCCGATGAAGAAAGTAAGCTCACCCATCATGCTCATCTTGAACTCACTCTGCATATGAGAACTAAATTCCTTGCAAAGATCAAGATTAGTTCCGCCAAATATGATATCATCAACATAAATATGAATGATAAGAAAATTTCTAGAAGTGTCTTTTAGAAATAAAGTAGAATCGACTTTTCCCATGACATAGCCATTGTCTAACAAAAAGTTCTTTAGTTTCTCATACAAAGATCGAGGTGCTTGTTTGAGTCTATAGAGAGATTTTTGTAGCAAATAAATATGAGTAGGTAGCTTGTCATTTTCAAATCCCAGAGGTTGAGCACCAAATACTTCCTCCTTGATTGTACCATTCAAAAACACACTTTTAACATCCATTTGATATATCAATAAATTTTTATAACTAGAAAAGGCAAGTAGCATTCTAATAGATTCAAGTCTAGTAACATGAGCATAAGTTTCATCAAAATCAATACATTCCTGTTGATTGTAGCCTTGTGCCACTAACCTTGCTTTGTTCCTTACCACTTTTCCATTTTCGTCAAGCTTGTTGCAGTAGACCCACTTGGTGCTAATGATTTTTCTGTCACTTGGTCTTGGCACTAGAGTCCACACACAATTCCTCTCGAATTGCTTTAGTTCCTCCTGCATGGCTAGGATCCACTCGTCATCTCCAACAGCTTCCTTGATGTTCTTTAGCTCCAGCTATGAGATGAAGGCACTATCTGCTTGTTCTTTGTTGTAGGTAGCTCGTGTCTTCACCCTCTCAAATGGGTTGCCAATGATTAGCTCTTTAGGATGATTCTTTGTGAAGTGAGGAGTGGGATCCTTCTTCTCTTCATCTTATGTTTCAACCACCTCCTTACCTTTATTGTCGATGTTGAGATATTTCAAGATAGGAATTAAGTCATCTACAATATCATTATCAAGGACATTCTTTCCAATAGCAGGGTTAGATTCAATAAACTTGACATTAATAGATTCTTCAATTTTAGACAGTTCAATATTGAAAACTATATAAGCCCTGCTTGTAGTGCTATAGCCTAGGAAGAAAGCCTTATATGATTTCAAATCAAACTTGTCGAGAGAATCCTTTGTGTTTAGAACAAAACAAGGACATCTGAAAATGTGAAAGAAGTCGATGGATGACTTTCTACCACACCATAACTCATAGGGGGTTTTCTTCAAAGAAGGATGTGTGAAAACTCAGTTCTACACAAAGTAAGAGATGCTAACGGCCTTAGCCCAAAACTTCTTAAGAATGTCATATTTTAGAAGCATGGTCCTATCATCTCCTGTAGTGACATATTCTTTCTCTCTACTACCCCATTTTGTTGAGGTGTGTGAGGAGAAGAGAAATTGTGTGAGTAACCAGATTTTTCACAAAAATGCTCAAAAAGGTCATTTTCAAACTCTCCCACATGGTCACTATGGATAGAAACAATCTGGCAAGAAGCTTCATTTTCAACTCGTTTACAAAAGCTCGATAAAACATCTAGAGTATCACTTTTAGAAATGAGAAAGAAGGTCTAAGTATAGCGAGAGAAATCATCAACAATCACAAGACAATACTTGGAACCACGAAGCATTTGAGTTCTCATAGGTCCGAATAGATCAATATGAAGAAGCTCAAGAGCTCTTTTGGTACTAAGGACTCCTTTGGATTTGAAGGAGGACTTGGTTTGCTTACCTTGTGTGCAAGGCTGGCATTCTTTATCCTTTTCAAAATCCAATTTGGGAAGTCCCTGAACCAATTCCTTTTTGCTCAATTTCTTCATTTGATGCATATTCACATGACCCAACCGGTGATGCCAAAGAAAATATCATTTTTATCTAAAACCAAGCATCTATCAAGTACGGGCTTTAGAGCATCAAGCACAATAACATATAGATTATCATTTCTAGTTCCCTTATATATGACATTTCAAATGATGGAATCTAGAAGCATACATTCTAAAGAAGTAAATAGAACAAGATATTCATTATCACAAAGTTGGCTTACACTTATCAAATCATGATGTAGGCCATCAATAGGAAAAATAGTTTTGATACTAAGCTCGTTGCCTACATCACCCTCACCTATTACCTTACCCTTTTTGTTGTCCCCGAAGGTCATCGATCCTCCTTTCTTTTTCATGAATTTGTTGAAATGGCTGATTTCAAATGGCATATGCCTTGAGTAACCACTATCAACAATCCACATTCATTTGACCTTCATGAAAGAAGGACGTCGGTACCCAACTCAAACTTTGGTATCCAGGGTTAGCTTGGGGACCCATTTCATCTTTGGGTTGGTCCCCTTTGTCTTGTAAGGACAATAAGTAGAGTAATGATCATCACATTTACAATAAACACATACCATTGGGTTCTTAGAGTTGGAAGTCTCTCCATGAAAGAAAGGAGGTTCCACACTCTTCTTCTTACCCTTACTCTTGTTCTTGTTCTTACCCTTGGGAGAAGTCCCATCATATCCTAAACCACTGGTACCAATTTGTGTTGGTAGAGTGTTCTAGGACAGCATTAAGGGATTTCTTTACCGTAATAAACTTTTACAAAGAGGCTCTTAACTTAGCATTATCATCACTAAGGTTAATGATAGTAGAAGATAAACTAGCAAGATCATCTCTAGCATGCAATAGGTCAGCCTCTAAATAGAGGTCTTTAGTATGAAAAGAATCACATTCTAGAGCAGTGCTAGCTACCTCATTACTTTGCAAAATAGGTCTAGATGATAGATCATTAACTTGAGCAAGTAACTTAGTATTTTCATATTTAAGAAAAAGAATTTCCTTTTGATAAGCATGAGTTTCTTGCTTCCTAGCTTCATCAATGAGATTAAGTTCTACATTTTCAGTTTTAAGAGCATCTATCTCATCTTGGCATTTTTTATTTTCTTCCTTAAGATTAGCAATGGTCTTAAGGTAGACAGCATTCTCAACTTCAACTCCATTGTATTGGAGCTCAAGATCAAAAATTGTCCTTGCAAGGTATCAATATTATCAAGGTGCAGCTTTTCATTTTGATCAAGAATCTCAATCTTAGCATAAAGATCATTTATAATCTTTCCTAACCTTTTCTTTTTAGCTTTGCATTTAGTAAAATATGATCGGAAATCATTAAGCATATAAATAAGAGTTTCTTTAGATAACTCATGCAAATTGACTTCACTTACCTCACTTACCTCACCTACATCATCACTTGTAGATGCCATGAGAGCAAGGTGGCATTGTCCATCTTCAAAGCTAGAAGAACTTGAGGAAGACTCCTCCCAAGCTGCATGAGTTACATCTTTGCTTCTTCTTTCTTTCTTCTCCTTTCTCTTATATTTTCCTTCTTTCTTGTACTTCTTGTCCTTCTTATGACTTCTCTTGTGATGGCTCTTCTTGGCCTTAGGGCATTCACTCTTATAATGGCCCTTTTGGCCACACTCATAGCATCTAGGAGTTGATGAAGAAGACTTCCCCTTGAAGTGTTTGCCCTTGGATTAGTTAGCTTCATGCTCATTTGGCCCTTCATCTTCACTTGAGGAAGGAGTAGGAGACTTGAGAGCAAGTTGTTGTTGCTGAACCATCTCTTCAATTTGAGCTTTGAAGATTGTGTCCTTGATCTTCATGAACTCCTTCTCTTCTCTCTTTTCTTCTTCTTCTTGCTTATCAAGCCTTGGCTCATGAGCTTGAAGGTTGCCAACCAGCTCCTCGGTTGACAATTCACTAAGCTTGTACACTTCTTCAATGGATGTCACCTTGGGTTCCCATCTCTTTGGAAGAGATCTTAAGTTCTTGGAGTTGATTGTGTCTTTCTCCATCACACTACTAAGGGTTGATAATCCATTGATGATCACATTAAGCCTTATGTACATGTCTTCCACTCTTTCATTCTTGCCCATTTTGAAGTTCTCAAGTAGACCACCAAGCATGTAGATCTTGGCTTCCTTCACTTGCTCCGTTCCTTCATAGGTGACACATAGCTTGTTCCAGATTTCATGTGTGGTGTCCCAAGAGAAGATCTGGTTGAACTCAGATGGGGTGAGGGTAGCATAGATGATGTCCACGGCTTTGGCATTGAGTTGAACTTGCTTCATTTGAGCTTCCATCCATGTGGAGATTTTCCCCTTTGGATCTTCATACTTTAGATACACCACCTTCCACATCTCATAGCTTACTCCTTGGAGATAGAAATGTATTCTTCTCTTCCAATAGAGGAAGTTGGTGCCGTCAAAGATCGGAGGTCGCATGGAGAAGCTTCCCTCTAAGTTGAGAGATCCAAGTGCTAAATCGCCCATCTTCTCCTACTTATGGAAGTAGCTTGGAGAAGACTTACTCTGATACCACTTGTTGGATCAAGGGCTCTAGAGGGGGGTGAATAGAGCTTCACAAATCTCACAAAATGAATTAGACTACCAAATTATATTAAGTGCAGAAACTTTAACATACAGCCAATTTGAAGTCCTAACTAGCATGCATAGCAAGGGTGAGAGACAAGGAAGAACATACTTTTGAACATATATCAAGTTGACATACTCACGGCTTCTCAAAGCCTTTTTTTGGCAGATGTAGCCTTTGAACAATCTTAATTAATCAACTCAACCCCTTTGTGGAAGCTCCCTTTTCTTTTGACAATGAAGATGCCTCCCCTCTTCATTCAAGTAGTTTATCTTTTGCTGATGTCCTTTGGTCAACATTGTTGGGCTTTACTTTTTGGTTTTGGCTTTCTCCCTTGTTGATATCAAGATGTTCTTTTGTTGAAGGCTTCTTTTTGGACTTGGGATGTACTCGCATATTGGCAAATGTAATCAATCTTATGCCCTCAAATGTAATCCTTTGCCTATAATATGTCCAACTTACATCAGAATAAGCCAACGCATTCTGAGGTTAACCTTAGTGGGTGCCATCAATGGCGTCGTAGGTTCAAGTGTTTCCTGTATTGGGAGCATGTTTTTCTTGTCGGTTATGTCCATAATTCTAACCCTGAAAGTCTTTCAACTGGCTTGGTTCAATCTAGTTGTCATTTGACCTTGTAATATCATGATCGATTGGCGTGGTCCTAATTTTTGACGGAGAAAACTGTAGTGTGTTGTGCTCTATCTCGCAGAAATGGCTAGACCCCATAGTTGTGTAAGTCGCGTTCACCCATATGTTGGGAGGTACTTCTTAACTTAGAATCTTTTCCATGCATCACCAACTGTTTTTGTTAGCTATACAGACTGAGCTCTGTACCATATTTCGAAAGACCATGCTGCTCACGTCGCCCAACGTGCTGGGGTTTTCCACATACGCAAACACTCTGCCCAAAAAGTTAAATGTACATAAAAACATGGGAGAGAGGGAGAGTGAGGAGAGGAGTGAGTAGAAAGTGACGGTTGAGCGAGAGTGAGGAGGGGAGTAGAAAGTGACGGTTGGAGAGAAAAAAAATGCAAAGTTATTTTTGCTAATAACTTTCAAAGTGTAACGTTTTTTTAGTGAAATAAATATCATTGCGCTCCTTACAAAAAATATGGTATTATAAGATCAAGTTTGACATATTTAAAAAAAATGTACTGTCTAAAAAAGAGCAATAATGTGATTAGAAAGAGAAATTTATTTTACTATAACAATTAAATTGTAATAAATTTTTCAATGTAATAAAATTGATGGTTTATTAATAAAAAATATTTTAAAACAAGGCAAATGGATAACATGAGAAATATGTTATAAATATGGGATAACATGACATACATATTATGACACATGGAATAATATGAGATAAATAACACATGAGACAACATGTTATAACAATATGTATATCATATGTTATAACGTGTTATAACATGAAATGCATGTTATAACGCATGAGATAATATGAGATGCATGTTATGATAAATGGATAACATGGGATACATGTTATGACATGCTAAGCTTGTCATAACATGTTAGCTCATGTCATAACATGTTATAACACGTAACGTCATAACATGAACTACACACATGTTATAAAATATTAAAACATGTTATCTCATTCGTTATACTTATTTCGTTAAAAAAATCATTATCAAAGTATATTAAAATTGGTCTTATTTTAAAATATTTTTTAATAATTGACCATTTTTTATTTTGTTACAAAAATTCTTACGATTTGAGAGTTATAAGTTAAATAAATTTCCCTCTCCTTTTTTTTTTTACTTTTTACAATCACAACATCTCTGTGTCTTTTAACATCGTAACATGAACTATTCTCATGTTACCTCATCTGTTATGCTTATTTTGTTAAAAAAATTATTATCAAAATATATCGACATTGGTCTTATTTCTTTTTTAGTAATGGACAACTTAGTATTTCATTAGAATATTCATTATGGTTGAGAGCTATAATCTAAATAAATTTTTTTCTCCTCTTTTTTGACTTTTTTACAATCACATTATCTCTCTTCTTTCAAATTTTAAATTATATTTTATAAATAACTATGATATTACTTCCCTCGTATTTTTATATTTTCTCTCTTTTTAAAAATAAATTAGACATGATATAACGTACATTTGGACCAAAGATAACATACATTTTGATTGGAGATAACGTACATTTGGTCTAGAGATAACATAAAAATAGACCAGAGATAACATCCAACTGGACCGGAGATTACGTCCAAATGATTCGGAGATAACATCCATTTAGAACACAGATAACGACCAATTAGATCGGATAACATACATTACAGATTGCAAGTTATAAGAAAAATAATTTTCTTTCTCATCTTTTTTTCTTATTCAAACTACATCATCTCTCCTTTTTTGTTTTGTACATTTAATTTTTTAAAATATGTCGAGTTTGATCTTGTTGTAATGTATTTTTTGTAAGCAGTGCAACAATATTTATTTTGTCAAAAAATATATTGCGGTTCGAAGGCTATTAACAAAAATAACTTGTCTTTTTTTCTCTCTCCTACTACCACTTTATTTACCCACTCTCTCTCTTTTCATCACGTTTTAAAAATAACAACAGCAACATATTTTGTACAACACAACAGCCGCTGATGGGACAAATGTACTTTGTCTAGGTGGGTAGATATGGAGCTAAAGGACAAAAAAGTTCGTCCCTATTCTCGTGGTTTCTACTTTGCGTATCATTTCCCAAAATGTAATGATTGTCTTGCCTTTTTGTCGAACTTACCTTTGACTGCGAAAGAAATACTTGTCTCCTCTCTTTTCTTAACTCCATTTATTCGTATTGTGAAACATGTCATGAAAATAATGATCAAACTAAAATTGTTAGATACAAATATTGTTGCAACGAGAATGGGTTTGACTCAAATTTATGAATTGACATAAGTAAGGTAGATATTTCGTCCACACCATGTTCACCCATAGGTTGGAGACCAAATAAGTAGAATGAGTGTGTATTAAGGTGCCATTTTGGTGCTATATAAGCATAGGTAAGAAAATGTGGTAAAACATTATTGTAAGTGTTACCTAGGACAATGCTTGGATGCATAAATGTATAAATGTATTATAGTGTAGGTTTCTCTATGTTTACTTTTAAATTGGCGATTCATTCGTCCCATCGTCAGAATTTTTGAACTTGTGACCTCTCAACGTCATTTTCACCACTAGGATGCCACTACATTGACATGTTTCTTCATGTGGTCGGTAGGTTTAAGTTGGTATGAGTACTAGAACAATGCCATTTTCCTTCATATATGGTCTTTTGCACCATCGTATGGATATAAACCGTTTGTGTGTATTGCAATATTTGACAAAACCATTTGATGGAAGAAAATGTAAAATTTCAAAATACACATTACTAAAATAAATTTAAATGTAGTCAATAATATCCATAACAAATATTTTATTTGTGCATATGGTTGAATATGAAATCTAATGTCTTGTAGAAGAGTCATTATTGATGTTGTCGACTTGTCAAACAAGTTGGTGTGTTGGGTCGTTGGAGGTGTGACTATTGCAGGTGTGGGTTAGAAAGAGACGGTTTTAAATGGTGGAAGAAAAACACACAAATTTGACCCAACAGGTAGTGGGTCAACCCGCAAGTGCCAATATAAAATGCGTCTAATAAAAATGAGTTGCTAGTTGCTTCTCTTAACACTGAAAAAAATAATTAGAACATCTCATAACTATGTATTTAATGTCAAATATAATTTAAACGAACCAACCAACTACTATGATCGACGCCAAACCAATGAATTAATTGTCGACTTATGTTTATAAAAAGTTTAATGGAAACAAAATAGCTACTAGTTGTTGTATTTAGTTATAAAATGGGGGAACTTAACGTAGTTTTTCTACATATAATATCACAAAAAAGCAAGTCATATTTTTTGCTTTTAACAATTGATGTTTCTAATATTATAATTACTTCTTGTTATCTATTGCGAACGCAAAATAAAGAGAATAAGATTGCTAAATTGGAAACACCTCTTAATAGATGTATGTGTTGGTGATAGTCAAGTTAGAGCCTTTGGTAGTATAAGGGTTGGTGGAGTTGGTGGTGGTTTTGATCAAGGTGGCGGCTTTAGTGGTGGGTGGGGGAGTGGTGGTGGTCAAGGAGGAGGGTTCATAGAGGAACAAGAGGTGATGTTGGCAGTTGTGGTGGACAAGGAGGAGTCTTGGTTGGACAAGTTGTGTAGGTGGTAGTGGTGGTCAAGGAGGAGTCTTGGTGGCACAAGTTGTGTAGGTGGTGGTGGTGGCCAAGGTGGATGCTTCAATAGTGGAAGGGGTGGAGTGGAGACTTTAGAGTTGGAAAAGTAGTTTCTGCTGGACTTGGAGCAAATGGTGGGTGGTGGTGGTTGAAAGGTAGGTATTTTAGTGCTAGAGGAGGAGGTGGTGATAGAGGTGGCATTGGTGGACAAGGTTGCAGAGGAGGTGATGTTAGTGGAGGAGGAGGTGGTGTTGGAGGTGGACAATAGTAGTTGAGAAGGATTTCAAGTTGGTTGCAATATCAGTGGTAGAGGCGATGACAGAGGTGGTGGAAATTTTGGCGGAGGGAGATGATTTGGTGTGTGTCGATGGTGGAGGTGGCATTAGAGGTGGTAGGTTTCTTGAGGCTAGCAAATGATCTAGTAATGACATCAGTGGCTGCAAAGGAGTTGGTATCGATGTCGGTAATGGAGGGGGAGTTGGAGATTTTGGGGTTTTTGGCAAGGTGAATGGGTGGGTGGCAATGTTGGTGATGGAGGCGACACTGAAGGTGGAGTATCTAGTGGTGTTAGATGTGGAGAATAGGTGGTGTTGGTAGTCATGAAGGGTGTTGTAATGAACCAAACCCTAGAAATTTACTCTACTCCATAACTAGAAAGCTTGTGAGATCGGTTCCCTAGACTTGACTAAGTAAGGATAAAATTATACCTTAACTTGTAATGTTAATACATATAACATATTATGAGACAGTAGGTTCTATAATCAATATCACATATTTACATAATAACTTAAATATATACTAACATTTAAGTAAAGTTCATGAAATATGTTACATGTAATACCTTTGCTAACTGATATTCACATAATGGTTATGAATGTGTTAAAATAATGAGATTTTCATGTACAATCATCTAACTTGAAGTGGAGTAAATATGTTAAATGAGTAAAATGTGGAATTTTGTGCATAATAATAATATATAACCCTTTTTGTAACAATGTGAAATTAATGAGACTCTAATAGAAGATTATCAATATATGTAGATAAATCACATAGACCATAATGATTATCTAACTCTCAAAACTAAAATTACAAAACTCAAATATAATGGTAAAAACATGTTCCTTGGGTCCCAAAAAGTTGAGCTGCTAACTTTCACATTGTTTGAACAACAATAACTAAGTTAATTTTTCTAGAAAAGAAAACATGAGTTTTTCTCTAAAATATTAAATAATATGTTTAATGACTTTAAAAGTGGAAACACCAGAAGTAACCGCAGCTAAAGTAGGCCATAATACTACTGGGGAAAGTAGCAATGCAAACAATCACACTGTGGTTATATCGGAAGGTGATGAGGTAATCCAAGGCAGAGGCAAAGAAACTGAAGAACCTATTATTCCTGAAACAGAAATGGCAGAAGAAGGAAACGCCAACAAAGACAACGAGACCAACACAGCACTGATAAACGTAGGAAGAAAAGCAAAAGAAAAAATGGTAAGACCTGCGACCTCAACAGCTGCAACAAGCCATCTGTATAATACAAGAAGCAAGGCGAGGAAAGGGCCTGACGGACAGGGTAGCACGGAGGGTAACACCTGCTAATCTCACCCCTACAACCCACTGTTTTAATGATTAATATGGTAGTATGGAATATAAGAGGCGCTGGCAAGGCTAAAGCCAGATGCACTCTCAAAAAACTAATCATTTCCCGCAAGATTAAGCTGGTAGCCATTGTAGAACCCCGAATCTCAGGCAAGGAAGCTGCTATGGCTATCTCAGACCTGGGTTTCACGAGTTCTCACCGAGTAGAAGAAAGGGGGTTCTCGGGTGGTATCTGGGTCCTCTGGAATGAAGCTCAGATTGATATCCGTATCGTGGAAAGCCATAGGTACTACGTCCACTGCTGCATCAACAACAAGACTGAAGTCACATTTGTCTATGCGTGCCCAAACCCAAGCGGAAGACATGCGTTGTGGGATCATCTGCATAACATCAGCACCAGAACGACGAACCCATGGATAGTTATGGGAGACTTCAACTGCATGTTATGCCCAGATGAAAAGATCGGCAGTAACAGATTCAATTACAATGAAGCGGAAAGCTTTAACACTGCTCTTATCCTAGCTGGCCTCACGGATATAGGCAGCGTAGGACATAAATTCACCTACAGGAAAGGTCTGCTACACGAGAAGCTTGATAGAGCAGTAGCCAACGTTGAGTGGATCCAGCAATACAGCCACATGTACTGTGAAATCCTACCCCGCATCGGATCTGACCACAATCCAATCGCTATCCTATCCAAAAATAAACCAAGGTGAGAGCATCACTTCAAAATTCAAGCATCGTGGTTGAACAAACCTGATTTTCAGAGTATTCTACATACCCACTGGGATCCTCTCAAACCTTTTGAGGAGGCCATAAAACTCATCAAACAACCAACTAACCAGTGGAGATATAAATTAATGAAGGATTTACTTAAAGGCAAGAACAACCTTTTGAATCGAATCAGTAAGTTACAAAGAGAGATTGAGATTGACTACTGCCCTATGAAAGATAAACTATGCACTGAGCTTGAACAAGAACTAGACATCATCCTCCTAGACGAAGAAGAGGATTGGAAGCAACGCAGCCACTTGAATTGGCTCAAGTTCGGAGATAACAACAGCAAATTCTACCACACTTTCGTCAGCAACAGAAGAAGGCGCAACCTGATTGCTACTCTTAAAACGAACTCAAGTGAATGGGTTACAGGAGACAAGCTCAAATGCCTAGTAAGAAATCACTTTATATCTCTCTTTACCTCATCCATTACTCCTTCCAGAGCAGACATAGACGCACTCCCTTGCAACTTCTACAAACTCAGTCATCGACAAAATAGGGAATTCGCGGCGACACCTACTGAATACGAGATCTGGAAAATCCTCAAGAACCTTGACCCCTACAAGGCATCTGGTCCTGATGGCACAGACTACGCCTTTCTCAAAAAATTCTGGAAACTCCTCAAACACTCAGTCACAAGCACTGTCAGAAGTCTCCTGAACGGGAACCCTATACTAGATACAGTGGGAGATTCAAGCATAGTTCTTATACCCAAAGTAAAAAACCCAACTATATGCAGTGAACTTAGACCCATTGGTTTGAACAACTCTTGCTTGAAGTTAGCTTCTAAAGTGATAGTGGAACGTATGAAGAGGTACATCCCAATGTGGATCTCACAATCACAGACTAGTTTTGTGCCAGGAAGAAAAATCTCAGACAATATCATTCTTGTTCAAGAACTAATTCACAATATGTCCAAGGCTAATGCAACACCTTCTATGGCGATTAAGGTAGATCTATCAAAAGCCTATGACCGGATGTCATGGCAGTTTGTATAAGACACTGTTTCAAAGGCGAATTGGCCACCCAACATCAAACAATACGTAGCTAATTCCCTATCCTGTGGCACCACCAGCGTCCTCCTAAATGGGGAGAAGCTTCAAGGATTCAAAACCTCTAGAGGATTACGGCAAGGGGATCCCCTATCCCCGTATCTATTTGTTATGTGCCTAGAAAGGCTATCCCAACTTATCGAGGACAAAGTCCGAAACAAACTTTGGAAGCCCATCAAAATCTCACAGCAGGGACCAACTATCTCCCACATCTGCTTTGCAGATGATATAATAATCTTCGCCAAAGCTACTACGGAGCAAATCGGAATTATTCGGGAGTGTTTCAGCACCTTTGAAAAGGCATCGGGACAGCTCTTATCCATCGAGAAGACCAGAATCTTCTTCTCCAAGTCAGTCAAATCCAACATCAGAAACCAGATTTGTAATGCTAGTGGCATCACTGAAACAAATGACCTGGGATTATATCTTGGTGTCCCGATACTCCACAACCGCATCAAGAAGACAACCTACGCAGGGATACTGGACAAGATGGAAAACAAAGTCAATGGGTGGACAGCCAAAACCCTATCGTTGGTAGGAAGAGTCTGTCTTGCCAAATCTGTATTAACGACAATACCCACCTACCCTATGCAAACCACCAAGATACCGATCAGCATATGCAAGAATGCAGACAGAATTATTAGGCGCTTCCTATGGGGAGGAGGACACAAAACCAACCCCACGTCACTAGTGGGATGGAGAACAGTAACAGGAAACACCGAGAAAGGAGGTTTAGGGATTAAATCCATGGCCGATTGGAACACAGCTCTTTTAGGCAAGAGTGTCTGGGATCTTGTTTCTAACAGATGCCCCATCTGGAAGAACGGGCTGCTGAATAAATACAAAAATTTTTGAAGACAGAAAGGTACTCGTACAACACCCTTCTGGAGAGCAGTAACAAAATGCCTAGCACTCATCGAGGCTAATTCAATCAAAGTGATTTACAACGGCGAAGACACAATGGTTTGGAACGACCATTGGGTACCAACATGCGGAAAACTCATCGACATCTGCCACAAGACGGTAGAGCCCAGTATCATTGATATGAGGGTCTCTAGTCTAGTGAACCTGGATGGTTCTTGGAACATATCATTCCTGCGTGAGTATATACCGAAGGAGAGCATTGCTTGGATTCTAAACCAGCCTCCCCCTGACCCCACAGCAAATCAGGATAGTTGGGCATGGACCCGGGAGGAACATGGCAATTACACTGCTGCTTCAGCCTACAAGGAGCTACATGCAAATACCAATAGCAAAGACGGACCCTGGAAACAGATCTGGGAACTCAAAACAGCTTGCAAGGTTCGCATGTTCATGTGGCTCACAGCGCATGAAGCTCTAATGACAAATAGCAGAAGAAAACAATGCCACTTTACAGACATTAACACCTGCCCACGGTGTCTCCAAGAAGAGGAGACCACCATACATGCACTTAGGGATTGTATCATGGCCAGAAGGATCTGGGAGCAAAGCCATACAATTAACAATCACTATTATTCACAAGGCACCACGATGAGTGAATGGCTCGAAATCAATCTAAAAAAGAATAAACAACATGCAGCGTCCTTCGCCCTCTGCTGTTGGAACATTTGGAAGGCAAGAAACTACTTAGTTTTTTAAGGCAAGGAAGAACTCACAGCTAAACAACTGACCCGGTTAAACAGCAGCATCAAGTGTAACACACAGGCTTTGGCCAAGGACACAAACACTGTGACTACGAGAGCGTTGGAAGAAGACTCCGACATAGAGGGAATTTCGCTAAGTGAGGAGGAGGAAATCAACATCATAATTAATTGTGATGCAGCAGTAAACAACAATGAAGCGGCAGCAGCCATCATCATACACAGAAGAAATGGCGAGTGGCTTGGGGGAGCAACAAAAATCATGAAAGTAACATCAGTAGCAGAGGCAGAAATCAGAGCTATAGTGCTAGCAGTCGAGATGGCACAACGACTACAGCACAAGTCGATCATTGTGGGAAGTGATAGCAACAAAGCTATTGACACAATCAAGGAAGGATGAACTTCTACAGCTTACCCCAGACTGAACGTATGGAAACGATGGATGGAGAAAAGCATGCAATCCGATTATGATGTCAAATTTCGAAAGATCACGAGGACAAAGAACTGCTTCGCTAATGCATTGGCAAAGCACCACCTGAAACACCACAAGGAGGATCTATTCTACTTAGATCCCCCCCTCGACCCTGTGGGTCAACCCTTTCCCCATTCTTGTATTTGCATAGGCAATATTTCTACTAAAATCAATTTTTCGTCCAATGTATTAAGTTTTATGAATATCCCTGCAAGAGGAGGGCAGGATAAATAATAGCACCTCCTAACTTTCTTTAAAAAAAAAAAGTGGAAATAAATCCCAACTTCGAATCACATACCAAAATTAGTCTATGTGTGATTTTTCACATTAATTGGACAATCTCATTTATCCTAATTTTATTAACAAGAGAGAATATAACTTAAAGTACAAAATATTAAATAAAATAGTAAACATTCCTAAAATTATAAATTAATGGCAAAACTAGTCTCCTCAAGTTTTAGTTTTTTTGTAGGATAAATTTCACATATTTTGAGTGTTCCTATATGTCTCAAATTCATTAAGAAAAGAAAATTGAAAAATAAGGCCAAAAATATTAAATTTATTATTAAAAAGAAAACATATAACATATTAAATGAATATTATAAACCAACTTGTATGGATTATACATATATGATTTATTATTAGTTGTAACAAAAAAGATTGTGGTGTAACATAAAGGAAAATTATATTATACATGTATGTTAAATCTATGGAAAATTATCATGGTGGAAAATCTAAAAATATATTTTCTTTCCAAATATAACGTAATCGAGGTAATTGCAACAATGTGGAATTTGTGAGGTATTTTAATACATTAGAACAAACTTTAAAGAACTAATTTTTTGTAGTTACAGTTAATGAAAACAATCATGTTAACATATCATAGAGGAAACAAATATTTTAACTCAATTATATATTTGTTTGGAAACAAATAAACATTACCAAATTTATGTAGTCAAATACTTAACTCAAATAAGAAACAACAATTATCTTGATTAAATAATTTCCTTATCAAACCTCCATAATACTTCTTAAAATTGTTAATACCAAGGAAAAAAAGGAAAATGGTTTGATAGACAATGTTTACACCCTTTTGATTTGAAATTCATGTGTCTATAATAACAAGTTTTGGATATATATAAATTTATTAGCACCTATCTCCTCCGCAAATAATTAATGTAAAATATATAAGCAATTATATTGTTGCCTCAAATTTGGATTTTTTTATCTAACTTAATATTAATAAAATAGATGCATTTTATTTAAAATAAAATTGTTATACATGTTTTAATGACTATAACATGATAAAAGAAACATTATGAGAAAGTCATTTCATAATGGAATGAAGAAATGTATATGAGCGGTTGATAAACGGAATAATAGAAAATAAATTTAACAAGTATAATCTACACAATTGTACATTAACTTATTATACATTGAGAAAATAATTACACTACGATACGAGATATTTAGAAGTCGCTTTATTGTAAACATAATGATCAATCTTTATGTGATCAAGTTGTTAAAAAAAGAAGATATATGATAAAATGTGGACATAAATAAATGGAAGAGAAATGAAGTTTTTATGTTATTCTTTCATATCATTTGTCAAATAATGCTTAACTTTTCTCCTTTTACAATATATATTGTATATTTTGCTTAGTAAACAAAAATACATACATTTCCTTCTACCCAAGACAAATAGTCATATACATACCCCTCCCCATGGCCTTCACACACATAGAAATCACTTGACTAATAGGGAATGACTCCTAACCTTTCCCTTATCCTCCTATTCAAGTCCCTTGGATGAGTTGTCAAAGACTTGTAATCTAATGGTGATCTTTTCTCAACCGTCAGTATTACAAGCCTTGGAACTATTTCTAACCTTCACTTGGATCTAAGATCGATATTTTGACAAGTTGACAAACTTCTTGAGGTATGATTGCATTCCCTATTATTCTTATTGAGCAATAAACCTAGTTTTTCACTCTTTCTATTGGTCTTGTGAACATTGACCTAGACAATTCCTCTCTCATTTGAGAATTCATTTCATGTGAAGGATTGTATCTTGATTGTAATCTTATGATCATCTTAATTTGTTATATATTCTTATTGGACATTTACTTATATCTTGTTCATCTTAATCTTTATGGAATCCTAATTTTCAAATTGTAGACTTTTGTGATCTTATAAAGCATCTTATTGTGAAAATGATTATATGGTGGTTTATGGGTCCTCTGACCCCATATTATAACTGTTGGATGTTCTCATCTTGTTATTTCAGTTTGACTAAATGTATTCTTTCCTTTATATTTTTGTGTGCATGCAAATAAACTACATTTACTTATAATAGCATGCACATTTGTACTATCATAATATTTGGATGTGCCTTTCCACCCCAAGTGCACCTTTCCACTCATATTATATATATTTGCATGCACCCTTTCATCTATGGCATGTCATTACATCATACTTAGGCTTGAGATTTTGTGGGTCTCATCCCTACATAAATAAAAGTGGTCTAATTGTTTTTCATACACTAATTATGATCTATTAATGTTGTTATATGGCAATAATTCTTCTGTTGATCTTTTCCTTTTGATAAATGTCTTATTTACTAACTTGTTTATATCCTTTTAATTCATTTCCTTTTGATACTCACTTGAGTGATGCTTATCTATTATATGGGAATCTGTGTTACATTTGATATCCTTTATTTCATAATTTTGAGGCATCTACTTTTCTCCTTTTGTGGGGTATGCTCCAACCCCAAGTGTAGATCAAAGAGGAGAAAACAAAGCCTAACTAGGACAAATTTGAGAGTAGATGAACCTTGTTGGGGAGATATATTTGAGGTGGTTAGATAACCCTCTGTTGATCCTATGTTTAGTTTTCATATTTATCACTTTGTGTGATGAAGGATGGTGATAATATCAAGCATTGTGATAGTTAGATATTTTATATTCCACTGCTACATTTGGTATCTTGAAACATACTTTTGAATAAATGGGATTATCCTCCCTTTGCGAATATATATATATATATATATATATATATATATATATATATATATACATATATATACACACACATAGATATATATATATATGTGTGTGCGTGTGTGTGTGTGGAGTGGCATATGCGATGTTTCCTTTTTATTTGATTTATTAGGGAGTGGATCCCCTATCAGGTCCTACTCATTACAGTATGGTATCGTATCCATTAGTGGTCAGTTAGTCTAACTATTTCAATCTTTTCTTCCTTAGTATGTTCACCCTAGGAAGGTATGCCATGTAGAAAAAAAGGTTTAGTGGACTACCCTGCTTACTTCTCTATTATTTTGGAATTTGTACTGGGTGAATATGTAATTTTGATATGTGAACCATAGGTTTTCTAGGTCAGAATCACAAGGACATGAAATTCAACCCTAGGTGTATATGACATGTTAGTTGGATGCATGAACAACAACAACAAAATTCACGATTAAGAGATGTATAAGGAACCCTTATGTCTATAAGAGTTGTCAATTAGGTTAAACCTTATAAGGGGTGGATAATAGGTGGTTTATAATGTATGGATGATTAGATTTCGAGGACAAAATTCTTTTAAGGGGTGGAATGTTGTAACTAATCAAAACCTAAAAACTTACCCTATTCCATAATTAAAAAGCTTGTGAGATCGGTTCCCTAGACTTGACCAAATAAGGATAAAATTATACCTTAACTAATAATGTTAATACATATAATATATTATGAGATACTCAATTCTATAATCAAAATCACATATCTACATGATAACTTAAATATGTTCAAACATTTAATGAAATATGTTACATGTAATTCCTTTGCTAACTAATATTCACACAATGGTTAAATAAGAGAAATAATGTGCTTAGTACATGTATTAAAATCAAAATTAGAATTTTCATGTACAATCATTTAACCTAAAGTGTACGAAATATGTTAAATGGTTAAAATGTGGAATTTTGTGCATAATAATAATATATAACCCTTCTTGTAACAATGTGCAATTAATGAGACTCTAATTGAAGATTATCAATATATATGTAGATAAATTTCCTAGACCATAATGGTGATATAACTCACAAAAGGAAATTACAAAACTCAAATATAAAGGTAAAAACATGTTCCTTGGGCCCCAATTAGTAGGGGTGCCAACTTTCACATTATTTGAAGCATAATAACTAACTTAATTTTGTTTAGAAAAGAAAATCTGAGTTCTGCTCCAAAATATTAGATAATATATTTTATGACTTCAAATATGGAAATAAATCCCAAATTCGAATTTCACATACCAAAATTAGTCTATGTGTAAATTTTCACATTAATTGGACAATATCTTTTATCCTGCTTTTATTAACAAGCGAGAATATAACTTAATTTATAGAAAATTAATTAAGATAGTATGCATTCCCAAAATAGGAAATTAATGACAAAATCAATATCCTCACATTTTAGTTTGCTTGTAGGCTAAATTTCACATCTTTTTGGTGTCCTATATGCCTCAAATTCATTATGAAACGAAAATGAAAGATAAGGCCAAAAATATTAAATTACTTATTAAAAATAAAACATATAATATATTATGAATAGTATAGACCAACTTGTATTGATTATACATATATGATTTATGAGAAGTTGTAATAAATAAATTTGTGGTGTAACTTAAAGGGAAATATGGTGTATATGCATGTTAAATCTATGGAAAATTATCATGGTGGTAAATATAAAAATGTATTTACTTTCCAAATACTACCCAACCGAGGTAATTGCAACAATATGGAATTCGTGATATATTTTAATAAATTAGAAAAAACTTCAAAGAACTAGATTTTCTCTACTTAATGTTAATGAAAATAATCAATTTAACATATCATAAAGGAAACAAATATTTTACTCAAATACATATATTTGTTTGGAAACAAATAAACATTACTAAATTTTTTTTTGGATAAGGTAAAATATTACTAATCAGAACCAAAGAAAAGTATAGGGGATAACATCGAAACCCCATATACTATACATGACCAACAAGGTCCCATCTCTCCAATACCATGGTATCCACACCAACCATGTACAAGGGGTTAGATTTGAAAAACCAAAACAGACTATGACTAATTACATCAAAAAGTTGTAAATTATCTCTCGGTCCCTTCCCATGCGTTCTAGCATTCCTCTCACCCCACACATGGTAAATGGTGGACGCTAAGAACAGCCCCCCGAAGGACCGGCTATACGGACTGAATTCAGTGAGCTGAATCAGCCAAGGAATAATCTCATGAAGCACCATGGGCGGTTGGCCGCCCCATCCACACTTCAGACTTCCCCTCTTCCACAAGTAGGCGGCATAGTCACACTCAAAAAAAAGATGGTTGTGTGTTTCAGGAGCCTTACCACACAACACACAACTCTCATCACAGATCAGCCCCCAGCCCCTCATCCTATCCCTGGTCATGAGCCTTCTACTAATGGCTTTCAATGTCGTAAAGCTCCATTTAGGGCAGTGCCCTCTCTTCCAAATAACAGAATGCCAAGCCACCTGCGGCAGGTGGTAGTTGGGGCGCAAACAGCAGCTATACGCGCCAACCGGATTCTGATGTAGCCGGCCCGTCTCCTTCAGATTCTTTGTCGCAGCCACCATCCTACTCCACAGTAGGGAATCGCCCAACAGGTGGTTCCTCTCCAAGCTCCCATATCTAGTTTTCGTCCACTCCACCCACAACGAATTAGTGCAGTTCAGAAATCTATTCACCCTCAAGACAGTTGTCCTCTCATCCATTTGAATAGGGCAGGAGATTTTATGTTTACAATAACTTAACTCAAATAAGAAATTATAATTATTTTACTTAAATGATTTACTTAGTAAAATTTCATATTACCTCCTAAAATCATTAACAAAAAGGGAAACTAAAAAATTGTTCGATAGTTAATGTTTACACCCTTTTGATTTGAAATTCATGTGTCTATAATAACTAGTTTTGGATATATATATATATATATATATATATATATATATATATTAGCACCTACCTCCTCCGCAAATAATTAATGTAAAAAATATAAGCAAATATATGGTTCCTTAAAATTTGGATTTTTTTGTATAACTTCATATTAATTAAATAGATGCCTTTATCTAAAATATTTTTTATAAATGTTTTTAATAACTCTAACATGATAAGAGAAACATTGTGAGAAAGTATATCCTACACAATTGTATATTAACTAATCATACATTGAGAAATTAATTACACAATGTATATTTAGAAGTTTCTTTATTGTAAACATAATAGTCAGTATTATGTGAAAGATTGTATCTTGATTCTAATCTTTTGATCATTGTAATTTGTTAGATATTCTTATTGGACTCTTACTTATATCTTGTTCATCTTAATCCTTGTGAAATCCTAATTTCAAGTTGTGAACTTTTGTGATCCCATGAAGCATCTTATTGTGAAAATGATTATATAGTGGTTATGGGTCCTCTGACCCTATATTATAACTATTGGATGTTCTCATCCTATTATTTCAGTATCACTAGATGTATTCTTGCCTTTATATATTGGTGCATGTACAAATAGATTAAATTTACTTATAGTATCATTTACATGTGTACCACCATAATATTTGGGTGAGCCTTTCCACCCCGAGTGTGCCTTTCCACTTGTATGATATATATGGGTGCGCCTTTCCGTCTAGGGTGCAACTTTCCACCTAACTTAGGCTTGAGATTTGATGGGTCTCAACCCTACATAAATAAAGTGGACTAATTGTTTTACATGCACTAATTATGATATGCTAATGTTGTTAGATGACGAGAATTCTTCTTTTAACCTTTTCCTTTTTTATAAATGTCTTATATACTGACTTGTTTATCTTCTTTTAATTCATTTCCTTTTGATACCCACTTGGGTGATACTTACCTCTTCTATGGGAAGTCGTTTTACATTTGATATCCTTTATTTCATAATTTTGATCAATCCCCGATTTAGTATGCACACACTAGAATTTATGTTGATGCATCTACTTTTATCCTTTTTGGGGTATACTTCCAACCCCAGGTGTAGATCAAAGAGGAGAAAATCAAGCCTGACCGGGACAACTTTGAGAGTAGTTGAACCTTCTTGGAGAGATTGATTCGATATGGTTAGATAACCCTCTACTAATCCTATGTTTTAGTTTTCATATGTATCACCCTGTGTGGTGAAGGATGGCCATAATATCAAGCATTGCAATAGTTATATGTTTTGTATTCTACTGCTACATTTGGTATCTTGAAACATACTTTTGAAAAAAAATGATTATCATCCTTTTGCGGGATATATATGGTGTCTTTGGCATATGGGTTGTTTCATTTTATTTTATTTAGTATGGAGTGGATCCCCTCTCAGAACCCACTCATTACAGGTGTAGTAGGGGGTTTGAGGTTAGTGGTGGTTCTGGTGGTGATGGAGGTACGTTTTAAGAGGTTTTTAAGAGGTGTCTTGGTGGCATCTATGAATTTAGTAGTCGGTTGGTTTATGTTAGTTGCATTTACTGCCTTGTATGTGTTAAAGGCTCGAGGGTGATGAGATTAATTTAAATCATCGAGGTTCTAGGGGAAAATGTCCTCTATGGATTGGTCTGTTCATGATAACATGTGTCATGCTTCTATACAAGTATAACTATGCATGTCTCGTCCATCTATTTGAAATGTCTCTTCATAGTTGTAGATCATCTAATCGAGTTGTGTTCAATGAATCATCACATGTCATACAACGACTCATATTTCAACGTCCATTTCTTATTTACTATGAAGGAGGTACAATGAACCATTTTTCATTTTAAGTAGTTTATAACCATGATATCTATTGGTTAAGTGGAGATCCTACATACAAATTAGAATACTATTAGGATGAAAAAGACTACTTAAAAGATCCCTACATTTTAAGTTTTTTTGTCATTCCTAAGGTTTAACATAACAAGATCACCATTAAACACTTCAAATCAAAGATGTTTTATGGGTTCAAGATACATGCTATCATGTAGTCTTTATAAATGACAAACTTTCCAAATGAGTTGTTAACTCGTCCTTGGACATTCCTTTTACATCTTGTATTGGAGAAGTGCTCTATCTTGTGCCATGTACATTTGCATTCTTCACATGGAATCTCTTTTTTGATGCCTTTATGTCTAAAACATATCTTCATTTTCAATATCATAGTTACCCAAATATTCATTACTTTCAGATGTAACATCCTTGTTAATTTATATCCAGAGCGTGTGAAAAAATTAGGTTCCTCTATTTTTTATGTAAATGAAATTGTGTTTGACAAAAAAATCTAGGATGATTTGACATAAAGTGTTGTATGAGAACTTGGGTTGTTTCATTAAGCATGTGAACACCGCCTTCAATACACCCAAAAACCCTTCAATATTCATATTTATGTTCCACGCAATTCCTATTGGTATGTATGGCCAGAGGGCTAGCCATATGATTATAATGTGGCATCATGTACTTTATTTGATCTATAATAAAGGAAATTTTCATCTATCTGTTTGTTTGATTGAGAGATGACGGTATAACACGATAGATGTCTATAGAATGATGTTACTCAATGACATATCTTTTCAGGTTGAGGACCTGAACAGTGAGATCATATGTATGATCAGAATACATGCATTCTTGTTATGTCCCTAGTCGGATATTATTATGGAAGAAATTTATACACATTAATAATACATAAGACTAGAATGCTTGTTGGCTTAAACTAAATCTCATTTTTCATGACATATGATATCAAGCCAAACACATAGGTACTTATTAGAGAACAATGTACCAGACAAGCGCACCTTGAGAGTGATACATGGAAACCATTGAATGATAGTCATAATTAGCTCTCATAGTGATAGTGGTGATTGTGGTTCTTAGGCTTAAAGTCACTACATTCATCACATGTCATTTGATGTACTTTGACACCGTTTAAAATGAACTTGAATAAGATTTACCATAATGGTGGTGCTCGCAAACATTGTGACACATGGGGATCGACTTTTAGTGATGCATATTGGATTTTTTCCTCCCAACAGAGTTGATATCATGACCACTCGATAAGCGAGACTGAGAATCGTACGGCCATACTCATATGAATCAATATGTGAGCTCACATGCATCTCAAGCATTCTTCTCTAGTTCAAGGAAGATGGATTGAATGTTAAGAGGATGATGATTCCATGCCTCGTGTTCAATATGGATATCAGTGACAAAGGAACTATATGATCAGGATAACACTAATAACATATTTAGATTGAAGCTATTATCCAACTTTCCAATTACTTAGATAGAAATGATGTGTTGCTAGATACCTCTCATTGCTTGTGATGTCATGATCTAGTTATAGACATGCATTGCCAATGTAATTTGGGACCTATAGGGTCACACACATAAGATGCACCGTGAATAAGTGTTTATTCATGGATAAGGTTTAACTTGGTTACTAAAGTGTTTAGGTAACAACATAAACAACACTTGTTGTCAGTTGGTTGATTGGAGTGGCTAGTCAACCATTTGGGAATGCAAGTCAATTGACTGGAGTGTCTAGTCAACTGACTAAAAAGTCCAGTCGATCGACTAGATTATCAGTAAGGCTGGATCAAGGAATTAATGTTTTTATGATGGAGAGAACCCACCCCAGGAAAACCCAGAATGGTAAACTCTCGAGGCATGAGAGGGTGTGTTCCAGTCACCCCCTCCCATGCCAAATCAATGTGGATTGTCGTTCAAAAAGTGCCTTCAGTGAGGTTCGAAAATGGGTCCTTCATTGGGACTTATTGAGCTCTTACCAGCCGAGCTACTCTGGTCGGACAAGGAATTGATGTTGACATCATGACATGCATTAATTGTTGCTTTGAAGGCCAATATTTTTGCGAATAGGAAAACATTTTAGTCGACTGATGGGATATTCTAGTTGATCGACTGCCATGATAGTTGAATGAGGGGGGGGAGTCAACCAGATGTTGATTCACATCAGTCAAAAATTCATTAAATTCATCTCATCATGTCCCTAGGTCTGTAGAAACCCTATTCCATCCACTCCTATATAATTGTGGGGGGGCAAGACTCTCAAATATATACTCCTCATCTCAAAGTTGTAGTAACGTGAGAGCTAGATGTATCTTACCCATAAAAGGGAGAGATAGACAAAGGGAATAAAAGTCAACATTAACACGTTGACAACACAAAGGAACAAATTCTTTCCTCCATTTCTAGAAGAATGATGTGGAGTTCTTTGTGGTATGTATGGACTAAGTAGTGGCTTGGAGGTCATTGCAATCATACTAGGAGGACATCGTCAATCGTCTTCTATGGTGCTATACTAGGAGGTCACCACCGACTATTGTCTGGATGTTGCTTGAGAAAGAAGCACATCACTGCAAGGATTGTTGATGGACTTGCTCCGGGACTAGGTATATGCCTTGCAACCTTTCTTCACATTCATAGCTATTGACGCAATCTATTGGTTTATGGGAAATAAAGAAAGAATTTTTTTGTTTTTGAAGCCATCTCTTTCGCCATATTTCCTATAATTCCTTCTTTCAATGTGATGATGGTTAAAGATTTATCCTTGATCATTGTACATTTTCTACATGTGATCACAGTATTCATTTGTATGGTATGTGACACAGATTTTACCTCAAATTTACTAGATCCAAATCATAGCTTCTATAATCATAATAACAACAAAATTTACCTACAAATGCATGGATATTATTGATGTATATATAAGGGGTGAATCCTAAGGGACAACCTTTTAAAGAATTGGACATGGAAATAGTAAAAACCAAGAAAAATTATTTTCAAAGAATGGAAGATTCTTTTTAAGTTAAATAGTCTAAAATACTAACCTCATGGATATTATTCATTGATATAAGGGGTGAATCCTAAGCAAGAATTAGTTTTTAAGCAATATGATGAAGAAATAAGATTTTTTTACCTCTCACTAGCATCATTCTCTGCCTCTATACAATTGAAGATAAATATAGAAGAATCTCGACTTCTCTTGAATATTATAATTTATCTAATGAAAAATACTAACCTCGTCACAATTCATGACATTTGGGATATCACCAATTAGTTGCTCTTCTAACATTTTACATGTCTTCACATCAAGAAGAAACCACAAAAATCTAAGCATTTCGCATGATCTTTCTATATGAAACAATTTAAAAATTATGCATAGAGAAGATCAAGCAATACACATCAGTTAAATGAGAGTTACTTAATCATGGCAGTAGATGCATACGAATACAATCATAGAGAGAAGAAAGATCAAGTGGTAGAGGGATACTCCCCACATCCCAACAAGGGAATGTACTATCGATTCATAACCATGGTACAAGAAAGTAGAGAAGTAGTATGTTAAGTCTCACATTATGAACATGCATGAATGTTACAATTGATGGTTTGTGACTCTGCTCCAAATAGCTGCTCCAAACAATAGGAGAGTTTGACCCATATAACGTCCTTTGCAAGAGTTAACTATACTCTTGTACCTATTATGAAAGCAATGATTGTCAAACAAGAAATATGAATCATCCTTTTATCAAAAACCCTCACCAACAAGGTGAGTTATCCATGCACTTTTTTTATGCCATGTCGATGTTGAGGATGTTCTGGAAGTCACCTGATAATATCACTACATGATAGTTGAGTGACTAGAATGGGTATTCAATCAGATGCCAAGGTCTCATAGTTTATTGAACTTCACAAATCATTTATACAGGATAGGCTAATGTCACAGAACTATTTATTACCCTAAGTCCACACTCCTAATGTCTACACAACCAAAGGCTAAGTGGACCAGGGCGTCCGTCCCTAGAATGGATCTCATAACATATTTCACATAGGAAGTATATATGTAAAAGTAGTAACAACAAGACAATAAAATACTAAATAGGGAGATAATATATATATGTACCCATTCCATTTCTAGTGCCCCATTGGTGTTTCATTTCAATGTGTGGAGCCATGAGTGTAACAGATCTTCATTTGACAACTAAAATTTGATAAATAAAACATACTAATGCTAAAGCATTAAGTATGTTATGAAAAGGCATGTAAACAGTTTAAGAAAATATAAGTGGTGCTTGGCTAGATTGAGTACTAAGCAACAACAAGAAACAAGGTGAGGAAAACTTGACGACATTCTCTTATACAAAGCATGTTTTAGCTTTCTTTATCCATTATATCCAAATGGATTTCTTTATATAATGTTCAAGGTTTGTCAACATATGATATCCAAACATGAAAGTAGCATTCATAGCTCAACCATGTAAGTAAGAAACCAAGCATACATACAAGCAAGCCAATATCATAGTAGGGTCAAGAGGAAAACGTACCTTAAGAGTTATGATTCTTGAGTAAGATACCTAAAGAAGGACCAAGCCAACATGGACCTAGGATGCAAACATAAATAACATAGGGTCTTAGATAACTAGGTTTGATTAAGATAAACATGATATAAGTCATGTGGATGTTCCCCTAGAATTAGGTTTCAAAAAGATCAACTTGGGTCCAATGTTCCATACGTGCATGCAATCAATCAACCATAGTTCTTAGGTCACACTAACACCTTAGTTCTAGGTGATACATCCAAATCATGAGTAATACTAGATAAAGTCTGATTTGATTATTGAGGAAGAAATAGATTAGGTTATCATCATGGGTTGATCATGCAAGACCACATTTAGTCATAAAACATCAATTCTAGGAAATTACATCATAATTCCAAGTCATAGAAGCATCAAGTAGAACAAGTTAGGATGTAGATCTAAAACATGATGATTCTACTATTTTTTATTCACAAGAGATCATGTATAACATTCGATGGAGATCTAGGAAGGTTAGATCCTAACAATTAACATATTCATTAACATCACATTAATTGTCACATGTATGTCAGGAGTGTGTAAGAGTGTGATTCATGGAATTTCGTGTTACAAAACATCTCGAAGACTGATTTAAAGGTAAGCATTAAGGTTTGATCATTATGGATCATCATTGGAATAAGGATTAAATCTCCAAGCATATAAGAACCTAATATCACATTTTAGGGCATACTAGATCTTCAAAACATATGAGCTACTATTAACAATCATAGAATAAGACCATAACAAACATGGAACACAATATTACAAAGATTATTGATTTCTAAGTTAGGCGATCATATGGTAGCAAGAAAGGCTAGGTTTTCAACTTGATCAATCTACATCATCCATGCACATAAAGGGGTGAGTTTTAGGTCAAGATAGTCATTTAAGGTACATACCAAGGATACAACACATAAAACATGTAAAAGGTGGATTAAAACATACTAATTCAGGGATACAATCATATGTTATAACATAAGGAGTCAAAGGTTGGTACTTGGTAGCATTAACCATCTTTTAAAGCTCCAAAGTAAGAATTTTTGGAAAAACAATAGAATTAGAAGCAGATTTAGGTTTCAAAACAAGTTCCAAAGGATAGATCTTGTTGAGAGGATCAAAAAATATTATATGTTCTATTAGACCAAGGTATGTGCAAAATATGAACTTTTGAAGAATACCTTGGAAAAATGGATCCTTGACCCTCAGATCTAGATCTAAGGGTAAAGATTTGGGCCTTAAATGGTGCACTGTTGGTTGGGCCCAACTGGATGTGCGACTCGGCCCATCTTAGTTATGTATCAGCTGGTTGCTCCCCGTCACCGTCTGACACAGGCGAGCAGCCAGAAGTTGCCCCCAAAATACACTTGATGTTGGCCACCGGTTCGTGCACTCATTCGTCGTCTTGCTTCCGTGATTGCTCGGCTGCATCATTTTATAATATGGCGTGGCTACCAGATTCGATGCCACCGTGGAGTGCCCAAACTCGATTCAACTAGGGTATAAGCCTATCAGCTCTGTTTGGCTCCTGTGGAGCTTATGGTGGTAACAACTGTTGCTGAGGAAGACCAGGCAAGAAGCCCTAAAAATGAGCTCCTTGGCAGCGCCCATGGCTGGAGGGAGAGGAAAAAGGATAAAGGAGGGCGTTAAGTTTTCCAAAATGCTAGGAAAAGAGTCACAAGGAGTCGAGGATGAGGTTTTATAGCATTTTGGCCAGCCAATTTTGTCAAAAAAACATCAAGAAGTGGTGCTATTGGTTTCTCCTAAAGCTATTGTATGGATGGAGGTAGGAGATGACCAACAACCATTGGATTGGGGGGGGGAATCTGTGGGTCGTCATCCAAAGGTCATGAATCATCGAGACAAGAACAAGGAGTGGATTTCTGACATGTCAAGTGAAGGGGGTGCCCATTTTAACTGTGCTGCATGCCCTATCTGGACCCAATTAGGTGAAAAAAAGTATAAAACAAGGATTAAATCATCAAGGTTCAAAATGCCATATCTTGGGCTAGGATTATCTGATTGAGGCAATTTTGGAGGTATTGGATTCATATTTGAATCTTTTATATCATGAAATACATATGATAGTAAGGATAGTTCTTTAGATGGGTTCAATTTTTATTGCAAGTGGTGATACATAAAATGCATGCCACTTATTTGAAAACTCAATTTAAAGTCATATATAAGTGCAAAAATGATGTTTCTTCAAATCTTACTCAAAAATTGAGCATAAAGAGACTCAAATTCATAAAACAAAGGGTGATGAAGTTTATTGAGTGCAATAGAACATCAAATGATTCATGAAGTACACAATTGAGTAAGAAAAAGAAAATATAGGTTATCACATCCTCCCACCTTAAAACAAATTTTGTCCCCAAAGTTAATTCAAGTCATCAATTGAGTCGGGATTTCATATTTCATATTATAATTGTATAGCATTCTTTCAATATTAAAACTATTTCATTATCAATAAATTGGGTATCTAGGTCAGAGCTTAGTCACATTGATCATCAAGTTGGGGATATTATTACATAAATCACAAGTTGGAGTGACCATCATGTTGATCCAAATTTGGAGATATCACAATGAAAATCAATCAAATAGAGCTCTTTGAATAAAGAGTAAAGTGTGACTTTCATTTCCAACATTTAGGGTCCTCGCTTCTACATTAGCCTAGGTGGGGTTATACATCCGTGATTGAGAATTCATATTTCAACAATTTGAGATAAAAATCATATTTCAACATCATGATTTCATGTTTAATATCTAATTTTGTATTCAAGATAAATGGGACATCCCACCCTAGTCCAAATGAAGCTGACCCCTAAGTCACAAATTGAGCAAAACATCATAAACATCATTTCAATATTTTGAGGTTTGGGAACATGAAAGTCATCATTCATATATTGAGGGTGATCTCAAGATCTAAATTGGGTGATCATAAGAGTCAAATCAAGATCATTAATCATGTGTCAAGATTTTGTTAGTCAATATTGAGAGTCAAATTTGGACATCAAAGTCATAGTCTAAACATTTCAAAGCTAGGGTTTCGATTCTTATTTTTGACCTTACGTGTGACTTAGGGCTCTACCCATCATAGGATTTTTTTAAGATATCATTCCAATTTTTCTTGAAGTTCTCCAACAACATTCGAGCGTATTATTTTCTGTGTAATTCTTTAACCTAGATTTTTCTCCATCTCTTAGGGTGCACCTTATTTACTTTATGTCCCAGCATTGGGATAATGGTGACCTTCCCTCCTAGGATTGGTATTCACATTGGTCTTCCCTCCTGGGCTTGGCATCTTGGCGACCTTCCCTCCTAGGTGTGGTCTTCATGTTGGCTTCCCTCCTGAGCTTGGCCTCTTGAAGACCTTCCCTCCTGGGCTTAGTCTTCATGTTGGCCTTCCCTCCTGGGCTTGGCCTCTTGGTGACCTTCCTTCATGGGCTTGGTCTTCTACTGTCAGCAACTTCCTTAGTGACTTTTCCTAATATCTCTTAGAGATGGCATAGTTGGGTTTTAAAGAATTATACTCTTTTATACTCAATATATATATATATATATATTCTTTCATGCTTTGTATACTTGACCCTCCAAACATTTAGTAATATTCGAGGTTATCTCAATTCTTAAATTGATTGATTAACTCACCCTTCTAGGGGTGATCATTCATCTATATACAATAATTGAGCAACAATCGAACAACATTTCGAGCATTATTCAACATTTCATGGCATCAATATCGAGTTTATTTTCATGGCATTCATGGTTGATGAATGATATAGGCCTAGGTCTTCCCAGGAACTTGACCACTAGCTATAGTCAACATCATCATATTCCAAGATCGTCATTAGATCGAGATTTTGAGATCGAGTATCAACATCATCATAAACATAACTCATTAAGGACTTAGGTCAAGAAATCAAAGTTGTGTTGAAGGGGCCTCCTTTCCAAGCTCTAAATAGTCAACAAGATGACAATTTCGAGGTGATCATAAATGGGGTGTGTCCAGGAGTCGCAAGTCAACTACCACCCTAGCCTAGCATACTAGTCTACATTGGTCATGAGTTATCAAGCATATCCGAATAGGGTGAGCATCAACTATCAAACTGTATTTCACAAGGTCATGAGTCAAACGTCAAGATCGTAATAGGATAATCATACTTTGAGATTTTGCAAGATCAAATTCATAATTCCATTCCCTTCCTTTAAAGATGAAGGTAAGGGTAGATTTTGGAAACCAAGAAGTCAAATTGAGGACTCAAGAGTTTGGACATAATACAGCTAGAGTGATATTCATGTCCATCATGTTTATTTAAAGTTGAGATTCAAAAGAGGCATGGAAGTCAATAGGGAAATGCCTCATGTATAGTCGTATCAAAGTATGCAACGTGATACATATCAACAGGGTGAGTTTTTCTTAAATATGTTTGAGGTTTGATCAAAACATGGATAACATAGGTTTAATCAATGGGGACTCTATCAAACATGGGGTGTAGAACATAAGTTCCATCCTATATTACCAACATCAAGGATTTACCTCAAACATAGAACACACTTATACCCAATTTCTAATATTGAGTTTGTGTGAACTGTACACATGCATATATTACTTTCATGAGTACTAACATTTATCAAATAGGTATTTCATTCAAGATCATACCATATCATTATCATCTAGATCAACTTTTATGAGTCCAAATCAACTTTAATTTTCCCATGCATAAGCTACCCATAATCGAGAAATCATGTGATTAATAGTCATAAGAGAAGAATTACATGAGGAGATGAGAAATACTAACTATTCATCATCTACTTGGGTAGATTAGGTAGTCCTTAAAAAATAGATGATATTCTAGAAGACTCTCTAAGTTTTAGGGAAAGATGTGTTATGTCTTACACATACAGAGGCCCGTGTGTTTGGGTCTGATACCATTTGTCATGGAACTGTTTGTTACCCTAAGTCCACATTCCTAATGGCTACACAAGAAAATGAAAGTAGACCATGTCATCCGTCCCTAGAATGGATCCATAACATATTTCACACATGCAGTATATATGTAAAAGCAGTAACAACAAGACAATAAGATACAAAATAGGGAAATAAGAGTTATGTACCCAATCCATTTCTAGCGCCCCATTGGTGTTTCATTTCACAGTGTGGAGCCTTGAGTGTAGCAGATCTTCATTTGATAACTAAAATTTGATAAATAGAATATATTAATACTAAAACATTAAGTAAATTATGAAAAGGCATGTAAATAGTTTAAGAATCTATAAGTGGTGCTTGGCTACATCGAGTACTAAGAAACAACAAGAAACAAGGTGAGGAAAACTTGACGACATTCTCTTATACAAAGAATGTTTTATCTTTCTTTATCCATTATATCCAAACAGATTTCTTTATATAATGTTCAAGGTTTATAACATATTATATCCAAACATGAAAGTAGTATTTATAGGAACAATAGCTCAACCATGTAAGCAGCCAAGCATTCATATAAGCATACCTATAAGCAAGCCAATATCATAGTAGGGTCAAGAGGAAAATGTACCTTAAGAGTTATGATTCTTGAGTAAGATACCTAAAGAAGGCCCAAGCCAACATCGACCTAGGATGCAAACATAAACAACATAAGGTCTTAGATCACTAGGTTTGATTAAGATTGTTAGTATATTTGATTAGTTGGGCTTAGGCCCATTGTATTTTCCCTTGTCTCTATTTAGCCCATGTACTCCCTGGCTCCTATATATAGGAGACTCAGTACTCTTATTTGTTTTACTGAAAGCACATCTTTCTACATGGTATTAGAGCATTACCCTAGCCCTAATCCTCCCCGCTCCTTCCTTTTAGTTCTCAGTTTACATTTCCCTTTTCTCAGTGGCTGCCACTGGATCATTGTCCATATGATGTGATTTGGTTATGATTTTCTCTGTGAAGGCAACCTGTTCATGACTGATGTAACAACGCTCTACAGATCTCTGTATTTCTATTTGTGACGGATGCTTCTCGTATTAATGATTGGAGACGCTACGTATTGAAGAGAAAACATCATGGGATGTCCTATATTTAATACATTGAGCTTCACCTTTGGTTTGGTTATATTAATCTTTTTCTTGTCGTGACGGTGCCCCTTTTTCATTGGTGTTGATTTAATGGATTAGTTCCATTATCTATGGATCTGATTATTATTCTCTAAACCATTACAATTAGTGGAAACAAGGTTTATTTTGGTAGCGTATTAGTTTGATGATTGTGCCTTGTGTCTCTAGTCACCAAGAACTATATATATAAAAAAAGTAAAAAAAAGATCAAAACGATTATGTGCTAATTTATAAAGTACCAAAACAAATAGGGACAAAGTTTTTTTTCCTCTCCATGTGGTTTCCCTAATCCACATGGTTGAGTGCTTTTTTATAAAAATTGGGGATTGTATGTTCATCAATCCTACCATACAATTAATCTGATAGTACTTTCTACTTCCTACCGAGTTCCATTCCGGTAGTGCTAATTCTCTTTCTACCGAGTTTCCATTTCGGTAGTATTTTTGTTCTATTTTGTAATTTGTACCGTGCTACATTCTGGTACTTTTTATTTCTTTTTGTACTGTGCCATTATATCTGGTACTTTACTCACCTCATCATGGGTGATGTTGCCAAGCCAACAATTGTTTACAACGATATGCCGCACATATCTGTCATTAAACTTAATGATGACAACTTTCTTTTATGGATGAATGATGTCCAAACATTTCTTGAGTCCCGGGGTAAACTCAAATTTATCACCGACGACTCACTCGCGGTTCCTGACGATTCCTGGGTGACAGGCAACAGTCAAGTACTCTCATGGCTCTGGGCATGCATGGATCCAGAGGTGGCTGTCAAGTACATGTGGCATCGAAACGCCAAGACTATGTGGGAGGAGATGAAGCAGTTCTTCACTCAGGAGGACAATTGTCTGTGCATGTAAAACATCATGGACAAAATCTTCTCTGAACAACAAGGAGAGCGTCCCTTGTCCAAGTACTTTGACGCAATGAAGGCCTTAGCAAACTAGCTTAACTTCTTCTCTCCGACAAAGTCTGTTGAAGTCACCAAGAAGCGAGAGACTCTCCTCACTGGGTGCTTCCTCAATGGGCTTCATCCTCACTTTTCTGCTATTCGACAACTACTCCTAGTTGGTGTGACTCTTCCATCTATGGACCAGGCATATGCACGTCTGGCCCAGTCTGAGATGCTTGCTCCTATCTCTCCCACTGTTGCATTTGAACCTCCACCAGCAATGGCTGCGGCAGCCAGAGGTCGTGGTCGTGGATGAGGCCAACGTCTGAAATGCACTTATTGTGGCAAGTTAGGCCACACTGAAGATGTTTGCCACTCAAAACATGGATATCCACCTCACTATGGGAGAGGATGTGGTAGAGGCTCTGCCCATGTTGCTCATGCACCTGCCCACATTAGTCAAGCATCAGCCACGATGATTGGTCGTGCACCTCCTTCACCACATCTATCTCCTCAAACTTCTCATGTCTCATTATCTCGTGAGGAATATGAATGCCTTTGTCAAGCTGTCCAACATTATGGGGATTCTCCCCTCCACAACAATATTACTGCTCTTACCTCTTCAGATTGGCAAGTTGGGGATTTACCTACTGCTGGTTCTTCTGCCCACCTAGCCACCGCTTCTCAAGGTAACTTTGGGGCATCCATGCTTGCTTCCAGTTCTAACTGGATTATGGATTCGGGTGCGACTCAGCCTATGACTGATATGCCCCATCTTTTAACCACATCTGATTCGTTTATCCCTCACTCCTATGTCACCATGGCAGATGGGTCAGTTAAACGAGTAACTCAGTGTGGCACTGTTCCAATCTCTTCTAAAGTCAAGTTGACTATTGTCCACTTTGTTCCAAACTTTCCATACAATTT
Organism: Alisma plantago-aquatica; assembly: GCA_963693085.1. Taxonomy (NCBI): domain Eukaryota; kingdom Viridiplantae; phylum Streptophyta; class Magnoliopsida; order Alismatales; family Alismataceae; genus Alisma; species Alisma plantago-aquatica. The sequence continues at coordinate 1,994,704,720 of OY856409.1, forward strand.
AATGTCTGTAGCAAAAACTGTTGATTCTCTTAAATGTTTTGTAACTTTTGGTCCATCTGGTTTTGTTTTACAGGATTGGAGGAATTTGACGATGATTGGGAAGGGAGTACGCTCTGGTGATCTCTACTACTTCTCCGCCCCACCCTCCATCCCACCACGTGCCCTTCTTGCCACCACGCCACTTCAGCTGCATCTACATCATGGCCATTTACCTTTAGACAAGCTTAAACTATTAGAGAGTTCTTTATCTTCTTGTTCTTCTATTCAGTGCAATGCCTGTTAGCTAGGGAAACACCATCGTGTGTCCTCTCTGGCACGTATCTGTAAACAATCATCTCATATGTTTGACTTAGTTCATACTGATGTTTTTGGTCCCTTCAGGACTACTAGTTACAATGGATACCACTATTTTCTTACATTTGTGGATGACTTTTCTAGAATGACATGGATTTACTTACTTCTCACCCGTGATGAAGTTTTTACACTAATCTGCGATTTTCACAAATTGGCTTCGATTCAATTTTCAACATCTATTAAAATTCTTCGAACCAAAAACACCCTTGAATATACCCAAAAGGTTGTCTCTTCCTTTTGTCATGATGTAGGTATGATTCATCAACGCTCGTGTGCATACTCTCCACAACAAAATGGCATTCTCGAGCGTAAAAATTGTCATTTACTTGACATTACACACTCGCTTCTCAGTCATGCCAACTCACCTAAGTCTTTTTGGTCTGACGCAGTCCTCACTGCTCGCTTTCTTATTAATCACCAACCTTCCTCTGTTCTCAGGAAGTGCACTCCTTTTTCCGTTGTTTACCCTCAATCCACATTGTTCCCTCTACCTCCTCGAGTTTTTGGTTGTGTTGCCTTTGTTCATAATTTTGATCCCAAAGCTGACAAACTTTCTCCCATAGCTATCTAAACCATAATTCTCAGTTATCCTTGTTCTCAAAAAGGATAAAAATGTGTTGAACCTAACTCTGGTAGAATTTATATATCTACGGATGTCACCTTTCATGAGGATGAAATGTTTTTTTTATCCAGATCATCCTCCATTGATCATATTGATACTATGGTCTCGTTGCCTGATCCATTCATCCCACCAACACCACCACCATCAACAACATCAAACTGGTGCATGGAAGATGAGTCACCGGATGCATCTGCTTCATCATTGTCTATTCCAGACCAATCCAATCTACCAGTGGCACTACGCAAAGGTATGCATTCTTGCACTATCAAGCATCCCATTTGCAAAACTTGTTGTCTAGCACGTCTTTCTTCTTCTGCCTCATCTTTTGCAACTGTCGTAGATATAACATATGTTCCTAAGTGTCCAACAGATGCTTTGATCCATCCTAGATGGAAAGCTGCCATGATGGAAGAAATTCGGGCTCTTCATGAAAACAAGACATGGGATCTTGTGACTCCACTAGTTGGTAAAAATATTGTAGGCTATCGATGGGTTTTTTGTAAAACATAAATCAGATGGCTCTGTTGAATGACTCAAGGCGTGCTTGGTTGCCAAAGGATTCACCCAAACCTTTGGTGTAGATTACTTCGAGACATTCTCTCCAGTGACAAGGATTGCATCTATCCTCATCCTTATCTCCCTTGCAGCTCACTTTGACTGGCCTCTTTACCAACTCAACATTGAGAATGCATTTCTTCACGGAGATCTCCTGGAGGAAGTCTACATGCAGCAACCGCATGGATTTGTTGTTGAGGGGGTGTCTTCTAACAAAGTATGATGTTTGCGACGATCTCTCTATGGCCTCAAGCAGTCTCCAAGGGCATGGTTCAACAAGTTAAGTGATGTCTTAATTCAACTTAATTTTCAGAGATCTACCAATGACCACTCCTTGTTCTTCTCCAAGTCATTTAAAGGACATGTTCTTATTGATGTCTATGTTGATGACATCATCATCACCGGTGATGATATGTTGGGGATATCTCAACTCAAAAATTCTTTGCAAACACATTTCCATACAAAAGACTTGGGCACCCTACGATACTTTCTCAGAATTGAAATCCTTCACTCAGCCTCAGGGATAAGTCTGTCACAACAACACTATGCCTTGGACCTACTTTAGGAGGCCAACATGGTTGAATCCAAACCAGTATCTACCCCGATGGACTATCATATGAAGCCTATGCATGAAGGAGAAATGTTTGTTGATCCAGAGAAGTATCATCGTATAGTTGGGAAGTTAATTTACTTAACTATTACTCGACCAGATATTACCTATGTTGTTGGGGTAGTTAGCCAACATATGAGTGCACCACTCCAAATCCACTGATCCAGCGTTTCACGCATTCTTCACTATCTAAAGAGTGCCCCAGGATGAGGATTGCTCTACAAATGTCCTAAGTCCAAGGTAATCTCCATATCCATATATGCAGATGCAGATTGGGCTGGTGATTCTAAAGACCGATGGTCCACTTTTGGCAATTGTGTCATGATTGGAACTCATCCAGTTTCTTGGCAGAGTAAAAAACATGTTGTGGTAGCTCGCTCCAGCACTGAGGTAGAATATCGGGCCATGGCTCATGCATGTTGTGATCTACAGTGGGTCTGATCTATCCTGACTGAGTTTGGAATTCCTTTTCAAACTCCAGCTACTTTGTACTGTGACAACCAGGTGGCTATACACATAGCTAATAATTCAGTCTTCCACGAGCGCACAAAACACATTGAAGTTAATTATCATTTCATGCGAGACTTGGTCAAGGCTAAGCAGATCATCACTCCTCACATTAGGACAGGTGATCAAGTTGCAGACATCCTCACCAAGCCTCTTCCTCCTACTTTATTCAAATATATGGGTGTCAAGTTGGGACTTCACAATGTCTACTCTCCAACTTGAGGGGGTGTGTTAGTATATTTTATTAGTTGGGCTTAGGCCCATTGTATTTTCCCTTGTCTCTGTTTATCCCATGTACTCCCTGGCTCCTATATATAGGAGACCCAGTACTCTTATTTGTTTTACTGAAAGCACATTTTTCTACAAAGATAAACATGATATAAGTCATGTGGATGTTCCCCTAGAATTAGGTTTCAAAAAGATCAACTTAGGTCCAAAGTTCCATATGTGCATGCAATCAATCAACCATAGTTCTTAGGTCACACTAACACCTTAGGTCTAGGTGATACATCCACATCATAAGGAATACTAGATAAAGTCTAATTTGATTATTGAGGAAGTAAGAGATTAGTTTATCATCATGGGTTGATCATGCAAGACCACATTTAGTCATTAAACATCAATTCCAGGCAACTAGATCATAATTCCAAGTCATAGAAACATCAAGCAGAACAAGTTAGGATGTAGATCTAAAACATGATGATTCTACTATTTTAGAGTCACACGATATCATGGATAGCATTAGATCAAGATCTAGCAAGGTTAGATCTTACCAATTAACATATGCATTAACATCACATTAATTGTCACATGAATGTCATGAGTGTGTAAGAGTGTGATGGAATTCGTGTTACAAAACATCTCAAAGATTGATTTAAAGGTAAACATAAAGGTTTTATCATTATGGATCATCATTGGCATAAGGAGTAAAGTTCCAAACATATAAGAACATAATATCTCATTTTAGGGCATACTATTCAAAACATATGAGCTACTAATGAAAATCGTAGAATAAGACCATAGTCAAACATGGAAATATTACAAAGATTACTGATTTTGAAGTTAGGCAATAATATGGTAGCAAGAAAGGATAGGTTTTCAAGTTGATCAAGCTACATCATCCATGCACATTAAGGGCTGATTTTTAGGTCAAGCTAGTCATTTAGGGTACATACCAAGGATACAACATATAAACCATGTAAAAGGTGGAGTAAAACATACTGATTCAAGAATACAATCATATTTTATAACATAAGGAGTCAAAGGTTGGCACTTGGTAGAATTAACCATCTTTTAAATTTCTAAAGTGAGAATTTTTGGAAAAATAGTAGAATTACAAGAAGATTTAGGTTTCGGAACAAGTTCCAAAGGATAGATCTCGTTGAGATGATCAAAAAGCATATATTATATGTCCTATTTGACCAAGGTATGTTCAAGATATGAACTTTTGAAGAATACCTTGGAAAAATGGATCCTTGACCCTCAAATTTGGATCCAAGGATTAAGATTCAGGCCTTGGATGGTGCACCACTGGATGGGCCCAGTTGGATGCGTGACTCAGCCCATATCGGCTCTATATCCAGCTGAAATGCTCCTAGTCACTCCTCATCTCCATCTGACGTTGGCGAGCAGCTAGAAGCCGCCCCCAAAATCCACTCGATGTTGGCCACCGGTTCGTGCACTCGTTCATCGTCTTGCTTTCGCGATTGCTCAGCTACATCATTTTATGCAGTGGTGTGGCTGGATTCGATGCCACAGTGAAGCACCCGACCTCGATCCAACCAAAGTAGAAGTTAGTTGGCTCTGTCTGGCTGCCATGAAGCTAATAGTGGTAACAACCATTGTCGAGGAAGACCAAGGCAAGAAGCCCTAAAAAATGAGCTCCTTGGCGGTGCCCACGGCTGGAGGGAGAGAAAAATGGAGAAAGGAGGGTGTTAAGTTTTGCAAAATGCTTATAAAAGAGTCAAAAGGAGTAGAGGATGAGGTTTTATAGCATTTTGGCAAGTCAATTTTGTCAAAAAGCATCGAGAACTGGTGTAATTGGTTTCTCCTAAAGCTATTGTACGAACGGAGGTAGGACAAGACCAGAAGCCATTGGATTAGGAAGAAAATATGTGGGTCATCATCCAAAGGTTACGATTCATTGAGACATGAACAAGGAGCAGATTTCCTGACGCGTCAAGTGAAGGGGGTGCCCATTTTAACTAGGTTTCATGCCCTATTTGGGCCCTATTAGGGGGGGAAGTATAAAATAAGGATTAAATCATCAAGGTTCAAAGTGCCATATCTTGGGCTAGGATGATCCGATTGAGGAAATTTTAGAGCCGTTGGATTCATAATTGAATCTTATATATCATGAAATACATAGTACAATAAGGAGAGTTCTTTAGATAGGTTCAATTTTGATTGCAAGTGATGATACATAAAATGCATGCCACTTATTTGAAAACTAAATTTAAAGTCATATATAAGTGCACAATGATGATTGATCTAATCTAACTCATCAATTGAGAATAAAGAGACTCAAAGTCATAATATTGAGATTTATGAAGTTTATTGAGTGCAATAAAACATCAAACGAGTCATGATGTACATAATTGAGTGAGAAAAAGAAAATCCAGGTTATCACAGCAAGTCTGCTGACTAATAGTTTCTAATGTGTACCCTGATCTATGGAGATGTTAACCTGATAGACCAGTCATGTCTGTGATACTTTTCTGAACCAGTGGCTCACTTTTTCTAAGTAATGGGTAAGAACCTGCCCTTGGGAGGGGAACAACAACTGGAAACGGTTGCTAATACCCCATAGGCTGAGGAACAAAAGGAGGAATCTGCCCGAGGAGAGGCTTGCATCTGATTAGCTAGTTGGTGAGGCAATGGCTTACCAAGGCGATGATCAGTAGCTGGTTCGAGAGGATGATCAGCCACACTGGGACTGAGACACGGCCCAGACTCCTATGGGAGGCAACAGTGGGGAATTTTCTACATTGAATATGTTTGCTCGCGGTAATTGTGGCCTATCAGGAGAATTGATGACTGCATCTTTGATGCACTACTAGTACACACTGTCTGAGAATTTGACGTGTATTTTACTACGCGCTAAAAACGCAAGTGTACGCGTCGAGTAATATAGGCCTTGTGAGGCCCGAGTCGAACTCAAGGATACGTGAATTATTGGAGACTTCTATTAACTAATCGCAATCAGCTAGACCGATTAACAAAGTAGGGTTTTGTTGTTCAAATTAAAAGAAAATAAAAATCAAACAAAGAAAACAATCGATTAAAGGTTAATTTAATCAATTAAAAGGGATATCTTTAGGATGGCGGTTTCACCGCGGGTCAACATTGTATTAAGTTTCATATCATTCTTCACACTTCTCTCTCTATCCGGGTAGTGGCCTGAAAACAGAATTACCCACTGTCGTGGTGTAATTCACTACTTAGATTTAGGTTGATTCCACCGTCGTAGTAATCATTCCCCTAAACTAAGTGCATTATAAACGGTCTCTCAGTTCCCACCGTTAATTTTACAACTCCTTTGTCAAGGGTTTTATTAATTAATGTAGAATTCGTCTCTTTTCAACCGTTAATCCTTCTGTCGAAGTGATTAAGGGCATTAAGTTATTATTATGGTGATCAAGCATAACAATAGAAATGGAGAAAACAAATCTATACCACGGATTTAAGAGAGAAAATATGAATTATTGATATAAAAATGTCATACAATGCATTCCCGGGCTACTCTCGGTCCTAAAGATTGAGGGTTTTAGCCTCTCATGTTCATCTCACACAAGTATATGGTAGAAATTGGGGAATTCATAAGAAAAATGGGAAATAAATGGGAAAACCCCTGAATGGAGAAGAACCGGTGGATCCTTGGCGTAGAACACGAGCTTTCCCCGCCTGTCGGTGGTGGAAATCATCTTCGGCAGCATCCGAATCACCCGGGATGAGCTTCTCGGCCTCCGTTCTCCTCTCTCTCCTCCTTGGCACTCGTGCAATCCAAAATGAGATGATCTCCCACGTCTGGGCGGCCGTCATTAGGTATAAGTCCCTAATTAGGTCATCAAATAACAATAGCCGTCCGATCGAAATCAAAACAAATCCAACGCATATCTGCCGGCGTCGATACCATCGACGCGGGTCGATGGTATCGACCCAGCGGATTAGCGGCAGCTTTCCTTTCTTTTATTCTGAGTGCCTGTGGTGATCTCGATACCATCGACTTGCGTGTCGATGGTATCGACTTCCTTTAGCGTCGGTTGTTGTCGTTTAGCGACGATGTAGCTCTCTATGATTCGATGGCATCGACTTGGGTCGATGGTATCGACAATTTCCTCGCCAGCAACTTGAAGGGATCTCGATACCATCGACTTAGGTGTCGATGGTATCGACACTGTATTGCTCTTCTCGGCTGACAACCTGTGGCTTGGTCGATGGTATCGACTTCCGTCGATGGTATCGACGCAAGCAGATACTTGTTCTTCCTGAAATTTCACAACAGGACCAAGTAAATCCACACAATTTATAATAAGATGATAAATAATGATCAAAATAGTAAAACAAAGGGGATTTGGTATAAAATGATGGCAAAGACCAAATAAAGTGAATTATGCAATAATATCCATGAAAATGAGTAATTAAGGCACAAAACACATATGAAATAGGTCTCTAAATGTGACTCAAAATCATCGCATCAAACTCCCCTAAGCTTAAACATTGCTCGCCCTCAAGCAACTAACCCTTAGAATAGAATTGCAGATGTCAACTAACAATCAACACATCACCTCACATCCCACATTACTCCCACTGGACATTCTCAAACCGGCCTTTCCTAATCACAGAACAGTAATTACCCTACAGGCGACAATAATCATCAATAAAAGAAATTATCCTTCAAACCGATGAACACTATCACATAAGGCAGTTAACATAATAAAATTTGCCGATTCAGCATTAGTGCATCTTGTGATCGCCTACACTACGTTGCTCGCCCTAACTACCATCTACATGGAAGCAGTTCTCCTGATAAACATGAGTGAGGAGAAAATCACGGTGGCCTACCAATCCGAGCAACGGGTGGATGGAATGGGTGGTTCATGGAAGAATTTGGAAGTATTACACAGTTTCAAAATGCATACAACAAAATGCCCTAATTGATGCCAATGCACATTGAAAATGCCCTAATGCTTAAAATTGGGTGGAATGATGCATGCACTAACCTTCCACCTCAAAAAGAGATAGAAATCTAATTAAGCCACATCATGTACTCAGTTTCCTTGTTATGCAAGTGATATTATGTTCCTTTCTCCCTCTTATTCCATTTCCTTCTAAATTCTCTTCTTTTTTTTCATTCATTTTTTCTTCAGATTTTCAGATTTTTTTTTCTTTTAGCCCACATATCCATAATTGCTTAGAGATACATGTGTTAGGCTATTTTCTTCATGATTGGAAATCTTTGTACTAATGCGAGGGTATGGAATAATTTAGATCACTTTTCAGGTCAACTGAGGTACATGGTGTACTTATGCATGAAAATCATGAAAGTTATGAGTGCAACTACATGACATGCACCTAAAGGTAATGTGCATGAATCACTATCCATTTTTTTTCATTTTATGCAAAAATATGAAAATAACAATGCAAATCCTATCTACATGCTATGCACGCAAAAGAAGTTAAAACTGTACTTTACTTCCAATTCTTGGGTGGATTATGGAAAAATATGAAGTGGAATGATCACAAGATTAAGTTACTGAACCTTAGAAAAATATCATGTGTCCCTCCTTACTGACATGTGTAGTAGTTCAAAGGGTTCTTTCTCGTATATCCAATTAAGGTCTCATTACTATTTGATTAGGTTAGGCTCAAACAACCGTTACTATCCACTTTTCATGAGTCAATGGGGGTGTGAGTGTGACATATTGCTTCAAAGTTGACATAATCAATCATTTTCATAGGACAAGTTTCCCAAGGACAACCAAGTTAAGCTATCCAAAAGACCCAGAATTTTTTTTTTACATTCCCTTAAATTTCCCATGAAAAAGCGAGATGACAAATTTTTCTTAAGACATCCACAATTACACTAGATAGATGTGGATCCTAAACAAACACTAAAATTGCAAGAACAAATAACAAAGCAGAAACTAAAAACAACTAAAGAAAAGATAAAAGATAGAGCTGTTCCAGCCACCCCCCTAAGCTTGAATTCGACTATGGCCTCATAGTCAAAAACCAACTTAAGAGTGGAACAGTGATACCCTGATCAATCTTGCGGAGGCGGTGGTGGGTATTGTGGTGCCGTAGGATCCCAAGACGGGTACTCCCCCTGGAAGCGTGGATCATATTGGGTCCTCGGCGGAGGCTGTGGATAGCCTCCAAAGTAGTCTTGACTCCAGTAATGGTCAAAGAAGGGCTCCTGTTGCGTCTCTATCCGCTGCAACCAGGTGTGCATTTGCTCTTGGTTGGCGAGGATGAGCCGCTCGTTCTCGAACATAGCCTGTTGGTTGTCAAGTACCCGGCTCGTAGTGTCATGAATGCCAGTATACATACCCATGTGCTGCAGCTGAGTCTGCTGTATGTCCTGCAGCATGGTGTACATCCCCTGCATGGAATAGGGATCCGCAGTTGGCTGCTCGTACTGTGGTGATGGCGGCGGGGGCTGAGATGATGAAGATGCACCTGGATGCATCCTAGGACGCTTCTGTGGTGCCACACGTGCTCGAAGAGGTGTGAAAGCCTCCTCTTCCTCTGCAGCCTCGCCTTCTTGCTCGTCACCACCGTCGTCTTCCTCGGAGGACTCGATGGCTATGATTGGCCACCGGAAGTGCTGCTTGCCCTCAATGTTGAAGACGTCGTCCGGTAGGGAGCTCTCTTGATAAGCTTGGTTGACGTGGCAATAAGCATACGCCAACCCATCCCGTAGAAGAATAAGGTTTGAACGGTGCAAATGTTGCACGTTCACCTTGCTCCTCGTAAAGATCGGAGTCATGGACTGAAGGTTCAGCCCCAAGTAAAGCGCCAACTTGGTGACAAGACCACCAAAATGGATTGGAGCCTTCCTTGTGCTCCTCTTCACCGCCAGGACGCGCTGTAGCCAGAACGCCCCCCAGTTGCACTCTTGACGTTTCAGGAGTGCGTAGAGAAAGAACAGGTCACTCTCCTGAAACTTGCTCAAAGCAAGATCGCTTCGAGCAAATAAAGTCAAGCTCAACATCCTGTGCAGGACCCGGACGAACGGGTGCTCAAAATCCGCTACCGCTGCATTATGGTAGCTCACAGTCTTCCCTGCCGGCACTGTAACTAGCTCGGCGAAGATTTTGTCATAGTCGGTGCGGGCGTCGGGGCGTCGGTGATCGTTGCGGCTGTGGTTCCATATGAAGATGTCGTTGAACTGCTTCAACGTGATGTTGTAATTGTTGTTGAAGAGTCGGAAGGACACCCTTCCCCGGATCCACGTCTGGTCCGATGGTACCACGTCATTTGGTACGACGCAGATATCAAGAGACGCCATGAACTCGGCCACCAGTTCCTTGTATGTGGGCCATTCGCCGAAAAACGACTGCCCATCCGAATGACAGTCGATCTCATAAAGGCGATTGGTGTGCCGCGCTTGCCCGGCCAACACATAGGCCAAGTTGGCCTCGAACCCCAGCTCCTGGATCATTCCCCGGTCCACATACCGGGTGGGCTCGAACTTCCGCTTCATAATATCCTCGTAGACCTTCCTCACATCCATGTTGGCATGAATGAGGCGTGGACGAGGGATGGAAGCGGGTGGGGGAGGAACAAACTCCTCGATCTCCATAGGATGAGCGCTTGAGGACGACGCTCTGGCGGTGTGCACCATGGTTGCGAGAAAAGAAGGGATTAGAAGAACAGAGCTCGGTGAAGATGGAGAAGAGAATTCTCCGCTTGATGACGCTTCTCTGCAATCTTGGAAGGCTCGGGGGAGTGCTCGGCACAAAGGAAGATACTTGCTCTGAAGGTGTGACGTCAAGTGACGTTGCAAGTCCCCTTAAATAGGCTTGATCGACGCCCCTGTTGGCCCGTCGATACCATCGACGAGGGTCGATGGTATCGACACATCTCGCGGGTATCCGCCTCCCTCGCGAGTATCGACGGCTGACGTTTTCTGGATCGAAAAACCCGGATTGCTGACGTGTCTGTTGCGATCGTCGTCGATGTCTGTATGCGGATTGGTGACATGTCCGTCGATACCATCGACAGATGTCGATGGTATCGACTTGCCTTTATTGCGACACCGCCGTTGTGTTGCATTTAACCTGTGATGATGTCGATACCATCGACGAGGCCGTCGATGGTATCGAGTTGACTGAGCAAAATCCGTCTGAATATCTCCAGAGATCTCGATGGTATCGACTGTGGTGTCGATACCATCGACACTTTTATTGCGACCTGTCTGGGACCATGTCGATACCATCGACGGGGGTGTCGATAGTATCGACGCAGTGCGATTTCTGCTGGTGTCAACCTGAACCCATGTCGATACCATCGACGAATGTGTCGATGGTATCGACCCTGCCTGTGCCTGCACATTCAACAAACGGATCAAGGTATCATTTTTAAACTAAAATTCAAACGAAATAAAAGCAATCTATGACTAAAATTAAACTATCCTAGTGTACCGATGGTTGGGTTGCCTCCCAACAAGCGCCCTTGTTTAGCGTCTTAGGCTAGACGTCTTCCCTCCATCTCATTCTTGTACAAGTGAAATGAGTTTGACCTCATTCACTTTCCTCTTGTAGTTCTCACCAAAATACAGCTTTAAGCGTTTCCCGTTCACCAAGAACGTGGCATCTCCATCACGCACGAGAATCGCTCCGTGCGGTTTCACCTCCTCCACAATGAAGGGTCCACTCCACCGGGATTTCAGCTTCCCGGGATGCAGTTTGAGACGGGAGTTAAACAATAGAACGTTGTCTCCCTTCGTGAACGTGCGCATCTCAATATGACGATCGTGTATCAGCTTTGTGCGCTCTTTGTAGATGCGGGCATTCTCATATGCCGTCATGCGTAGCTCATCCAATTCATTCAATTCAAACATCCTTTTTCTCCCGGCCTCATCATAGCGCAAGTTCAGCCTTCTTAGCGCCCAATGGGCCTTGTGCTCTAATTCCACCGGAAGATGGCAAGCCCGGCCGTACGCCAACCTAAAAGGCGTGGTGCCTATAGGTGTTTTGTACGCCATTCGATAAGCCCAAAGTGCGTCCGGTAGCAATACACTCCAATTCTTCCTTGTGGATGCTACGGTCTTTTCTAAAATCTTCTTGATTTCTCTATTTGATACCTCCACTTGTCCTTGCGTCTGTGGATGATATGGGGTGCCGATGTTGTGCTTGACCCCATATTTCTTTAAAAGTGTCGCGAATTTCTGATTTCGAAAATGTGTGCCTCCGTCACTTATGATCATTCGGGGAATCCCGAACCTGCAGAAAATGTTCTCCTTGACAAACCTACACACTACGTTCGAATCATTAGTTCTTGTGGGGATTGCCTCCACCCACTTCGACACATAATCTACAGCAAGTAAGATATAAAGATTTGAATTTGAGGATACAAAGGGTCCCATGAAGTCAATGCCCCATAAATCAAATACCTCCACTTCCTGAAATACATTCAGGGGCATTTCCTGTCTCCTTGAGATGTTACCTGTGCGCTGGCATGGGTCACATTGCCTAACAAAATCATAGGCATCCCAGAACAAAGTGGGCCAATAAAGGCCGCTCTCCAACACCTTAGCTGTTGTCTGTGAGCTAGCATGGTGTCCTCCTGTAGGCGACGCATGACAGTGGTTGAGAACACTCTCGTACTCCACCTCCGGCATGCACCTACGAAGAATACCATCCCTGCACTGCTTCAAGAGAATCGGATCATCCCAAAAATAATATCTCAATGAATGAAAGAATTTCTTCTTATCTTGATAAGACCAATCCTCCGGGATGATCCCGCAAGCCAAATAATTCACAATTTCCGCAAACCATGGTTCTTTAGAATCAATTTTTAAAAGTTGCTCATCGGGAAAGGTCTCGGTAATGGGTATGTGCAAACCTTGTTCATCAACCCGCTCTAACCTAGACAAGTGGTCAGCCACCACATTTTCAATTCCCAACTTGTCCTTAATTTCAATATCGAATTCTTGTAGGAGCAAAATCCACCTAATTAGTCTAGGCTTCGCATCCTTCTTCTCCATCAAATACTTTATTGCAGCGTGATCAGTCCACACAACCACCTTAGAACCCACTAAGTACTGCCGAAATTTTTCAAAGGCGAACACGACGGCCAGTAACTCCTTTTCCGTAGTTGTGTAGTTCAATTGAGCATCATTAAGCGTTTTTGAGGCGTAGAAAATCACAGCAGGCTTGTTATCTACCCTTTGCCCCAAAATAGCTCCCACAGCAAAATCGGACGCATCACACATCAGCTCGAATGGCTTTGCCCAATCTGGCATTTGAACAACCGGAGCTGAAATCAACTTCTCCTTCAAGACCTCGAATGCGTGAAGACATTTCTCATTGAAATCAAAAACTGCATCTTTTTCCAACAATTCCGATAATGGCTTTGCGATTTTCGAAAAATCCTTAATAAATCACCGATAAAACCCGGCGTGTCCTAAAAAACTTCTCACCCCTTTTACAGAATTTGGTGGGGGTAACTTAGAAATCACCTCAATTTTTACGGGGTCTACCTCAAGACCCTTGCTAGACACCTTGTGTCCTAGCACAATTCCTTCCGTCACCATCATGTGACATTTCTCCCAATTGAGGACTAAGTGTGTGTCCTCGCACCGCTGCAACACCTTATCTAAGTTAGAAAGGCATTCATCAAAAGACGCTCCATACAGCGAGAAGTCGTCCATGAAAACTTCAAGACACCGCTCTACCATGTCAGAGAATATGGCGAGCATGCAGCGTTGAAAAGTCGCCGGCGCATTGCATAAACCGAACGGCATACGGCGGTAAGCAAACGTCCCATAGGGACATGTAAACGTAGACTTCTCTTGATCCAAAGGATCAATAGAAATCTGGTTGTACCCCGAATAGCCATCTAGAAAACAAAAATGCGACCGACCAGCTAGACGTTCCAAAATCTGATCGATAAATGGCAATGGAAAATGATCTTTAAGAGTTGTGGTATTCAATCGGCGGTAGTCAATGCAAACACGCCACCCGGTTACCAATCGGGTGGTGACAGGTTCATTCAAAAGATTAGTAGTGACAGTGATTCCCCCCTTTTTAGGGACTACCTGTGTGGGACTCACCCACGTTGAATCGGATATGGCATAAATGATCCCTGCAGCAAGAAGCTTTATGACTTCCTTCTTGACAACCTCCATCATGCTTGGATTTAGACGTCTTTGAGGCTGTATGACTGGCTTGGCTCCCTCCTCAAGCCGAATCTTGTGTTGGCAAAATGTAGGGGAGATCCCCTTGATGTCCGCCACAGACCACCCAAAAGCTCCACGGTGGTTCTTGAGCACTATCAGTAGTTGCTCCTCCTCATCCGCACTCAAGTATGCAGAAACAATCACTGGTAACGTGTCCTCCTCAGCTAGAAAGACGTACTTCAAATGCGGGGGCAATGGCTTCAACTCCAGATCAGGTGGGCAAATAAGAGATGATTGTAGCGGTGGGGAAGTGTACCCAAATCCTCATAGTGCCTCGTGTAGAAACATGGAAGCATTTGAAGCATTTTGGCACACTCCTTGAGTGAAGTACTCCGCATCCAATCATAAGCGACATTTAACAAACACGCCTCCAAAGGCAATTCCGGATGTGCATCAAAGACGGAAGTAATAATCACATCATCCTCCCATGGAGGTGGAATGTCCTCATTCTCATCATTTGGAAACCCAACAGCCTTGCATAAAGAGACAACTTTAGTTTGCTCCATAAGGTCCACTGCTAGGGTCCCATTATCTATCCTACTCATAACATGAGCCATATCCAAAAATGGCTTCCCAAGACAAAGTGAGATATTTTGTTCCACATGCTTCACCATATTGCAATGTGCTTTTGCTTTATTAGATGCATTACCATTTGGCATGACCATCTCAAAGCGATCATCCGCAATACCCAAGGTCAAGCGACCTCTCCCCATCTCCAAGATCATATCAGCTGTAGCTTGGAATGGGCGACCAAGTAGTAACTCATTACCGTGCTCGTCCTGCATTTCCATAACGACAAAATCAGCCGGAAAAACAAAGCGGTCTACCTTTACCAAAACATCCTCACAGATTCCATACGGTTTCACCACAGAATTATCGGCCAATTGGATGGTCATGTTACTTGGTCTCGACTCCTTCAATCCAAGTTTCTTGAACGTAGAAAGGGGCATCAGATTGATGCCTGCCCCAGAATCACAAAGTGCTTCGCCAAATTTGAACTTCCCGATAAAGCAAGAAATATTGAAACAACCGGGATCATGTCTCTTTGGTGGCAAAGTGCCCATAATAAAAGCACTCACTTGCTCCTTCAATACTACGACCTCAGTGTCGGGTATCTTTCTCTTCTTGGTGATTACATCTTTGAGAAACTTCCCATAAGACGGGATTTGTTCGATCGCCTCTAGCAAAGGAATATTCACTGATAACTTCCTAAAGCTGTCCAGAAATTTCTTAAACTGTGCATCCACCTTTCTTGCTTTTGCACTATTGGGATAGGGAACCGGAACGGTATGTGCCCTTTGATGAGGTGGCACATAGGGAGTTAATTTCTGTGGTTCCTCCTCAGTGGCTTGTTCTTCCTTACTATCTTCAGCTATGTCCTCAGTTTGCTCTATGCCAGGTGGGGGCTGCTCTTTGACTGTTGCTTCTTCAACTGTAACCTGCAGTGTGCTTGTGTCATCCGCCCTTGGATTCAACACTTTCTTACCGCTCCTCAATAAGATGGCCTTGGCCTGTTGGTTTCCCCCGGGAACATTGGTGTTTCCCGGAAAACCCGGATGTGCCGACTTCTTCAAGCTTGCAATCTCGGCTGCCATCTGTGCCATGGAAGTCTCTATAGTTCTCATTTGAGCCCCGTGGCTCTGCAAAGTCTGCCTGAACTGGTTCATGAATTCACCCTGCTGCTTTATTTGCTGCCCAAAAGTGTTCATCAACTCTTGATTTTGCTTTATGACTTGATTGAGCAACTCCGTGCTCTTGTCCTCCGTGACCGGTGCAGGTTTGGCGTCCGGATCCTGCAGAAAGTTATTTGGATCCTTCCATTAAAATTTCTTGTCTTTCCGCCATGAATAATCGTTATTCCTGTACCCCTGTTGTTGCCTCATGTACTTGACCTGAGCCTCATCCTCGGACTCATTGTCTTCCTTCTGCAACAACTTCTTTGCGAGAAGATCCATCTTCTCATTCAGCTCTCTCATTGCCTTTGACTCACTGGCAACTCTTGCTTGCTCAACTGGGCCTCTTTCTCTTTCTCCCCAAGATTGCTTTCGTGCCATATTCTTCAGTATTTCCCAGCATCTTGTATCAGTGTTATTTAAGAAAAATCCGGAGCCAGCCGAGTCCAAATTGCTTCTATCATGCTCGGAGAGAGCAAAGTAGAAGATCTTCACTTGGGTTTCCTTGTCCAGTCCATGGTGTGGACATCTCCTCAACATGACTTGAAATCGCTCCCAAGTCTCAGAATAGGTTTCACCCGCCTGTTGGGTGAAATTGTGGATCTTCCGGATCATATCATTGGTCTTCTCAGGAGGAAAGAACCTCTCAAAGAAAACCTCCACCATGTGATCCCATGATTCAACAAACTCGTCGTCGAGGTTATGAAGCCACTCTCTTGCCACTCCAGCCAAGGAACTCGGGAATAACTTGAGATAGAGCACATCCTGCGGAAATCGATCTATCTTTACCATATCGCAGTTCTCCACAAACTGACTAATGTGTGCCACTGGATCTTCATTTTTCAGTCCGTGAAATGCATTGGATTTGACCAAATTAATCAGTGCTGGGTCGATCTTGTATGTAGGTATGTTTAGCCCCTGTTTCTTTATAGGCCCCTTTGATGCCGAGGAAGAAGACGCCTTGATCTTCTCCCATATTGTCTGTGCTTCAGCCATTACTTCTTCTTGTTCTTGCTCAGATTCAGAATGTATATCACTGTGGTGTTCCTCCTCGTAGTAGTCCTCGTCCTCTGGCCTCGCAGATGGAACCTCAGGTGTGCGATTCACGTAGTCTCGACTACGTGTGTGCACCATACAAAGTACCTGAAATTTGGAAGTAGTGGTTCAGTACAATGCCTTGAACGAGTCAACACTATTATAGAGAAATAAAGGAATTTTTGAAATTGTTCTAAAATTAAAAAAAAATGTGGCCTAGAATGGCCGCTCTTAGCACTCAAAGTGCCAATAATTCGCCGTATCCCCGGCAACGGCGCCAAAAACTTGACGTGTATTTTACTACGCGCTAAAAACGCAAGTGTACGCGTCGAGTAATATAGGCCTTGTGAGGCCCGAGTCGAACTCAAGGATACGTGAATTATTGGAGACTTCTACTAACTAATCGCAATCAGCTAGACCGATTAACAAAGTAGGGTTTTGTTGTTCAAATTAAAAGAAAATAAAAATCAAACAAAGAAAACAATCGATTAAAGGTTAATTTAATCAATTAAAAGGGATATCTTTAGGATGGCGGTTTCACCGCGGGTCAACATTGTATTAAGTTTCATATCATTCTTCACACTTCTCTCTTTATCCGGGTAGTGGCCTGAAAACAGAATTACCCACTGTCGTGGTGTAATTCACTACTTAGATTTAGGTTGATTCCACCGTCGTAGTAATCATTCCCCTAAACTAAGTGCATTATAAACGGTCTCTCAGTTCCCACCGTTAATTTTACAACTCCTTTGTCAAGGGTTTTATTAATTAATGTGGAATTCGTCTCTTTTCAACCGTTAATCCTTCTGTCGAAGGATTAAGGGCATTAAGTTATTATTATGGTGATCAAGCATAACAATAGAAATGGAGAAAACAAATCTATACCACGGATTTAAGAGAGAAAATATGAATTATTGATATAAAAATGTCATACAATGCATTCCCGGGCTACTCCCGGTCCTAAAGATTGAGGGTTTTAGCCTCTCATGTTCATCTCACACAAGTATATGGTAGAAATTGGGGAATTCATAAGAAAAACGGGAAATAAATGGGAAAACCCCTGAACGGAGAAGAACCGGTGGATCCTTGGCGTAGAACACGAGCTTTCCCCGCCTGTCGGTGGTGGAAATCGTCTTCGGCAGCGTCCGAATCACCAGGGATGAGCTTCTCGGCCTCCGTTCTCCTCTCTCTCCTCCTTGGCACTCATGCAATCCAAAATGAGATGATCTCCCACGTCTGGGCGGCCGTCATTAGGTATAAGTCCCTAATTAGGTCGTCAAATAACAACAGTCGTCCGATCGAAATCAAAACAAATCCAACGCATATCTGCCGGCGTCGATACCATCGACGCGGGTCGATGGTATCGACCCAGCGGATTAGCGGCAGCTTTCCTTTCTTTTATTCTGAGCGCCTGTGGTGATCTCGATACCATCGACTTGCGTGTCGATGGTATCGACTTCCTATAGCGTCGGTTGTTGTCGTTTAGCGACGCTGTAGCTCTCCTTGTGTCGATGGCATCGACTTGGGTCGATGGTATCGACAGTTTCCTCGCCAGCAACTTGAAGGGATCTCGATACCATCGACTTAGGTGTCGATGGTATCGACACTGTATTTCTCTTCTCGGCTGACAACCTGTGGCTTGGTCGATGGTATCGACTTCCGTCGATGGTATCGACGCAAGCAGATACTTGTTCTTCCTGAAATTTCACAACAGGACCAAGTAAATCCACACAATTTATAATAAGATGATAAATAATGCTCAAAATAGTAAAACAAAGGGGATTTGGTATAAAATGATGGCAAAGACCAAATAAAGTGAATTATGCAATAATATCCATGAAAATGAGTAATTAAGGCACAAAACACATATGAAATAGGTCTCTAAATGCGACTCAAAATCATCACATCAGAATTCTTAATTGTCTAGTTGTAAATAGCCCTGGGGCTATTATAACAATTCATTAAAAACTTTTCTCATATTCATCCAGTTCAATTAGATACAAAATCCATAAACCTAAACCCATTTTCATGGTTAAATGTTGTTTTGCTTTAATCTAACCCTTTCTTTTTAAGTAATTGATTGGTCATAGCCCTTTACTTTTTATGAACTTGTTTTTAAGTAATTCCTTTCCTGGATCTAGATATTCATTTCATACAATTGAACTTTTTATCCTATTTTGGGTGGAATAGATCTACTAATTCTTTTATTCCAGTTGGTAAGAAACTAAGAAATAGACCTAAAAAAGGGTATCCTGAGCAATTACAAGACGTTGGCTAGGTAAGTGTCCTGTAGTAAGAGTAGTTGTTATGAACCCTGTAGACCATCCCCATGGGGGAGGTGAAGGGAGAGCCCCGATTGGTAGAAAAAAAACCTATGACCCCTTGATGATCTTTTAACAATACCTTCTACAGGATGGTTAGTGCAAGATGCTGAACAACAAAGTTTGATTTTGGAGAAACATCATCATTACGGCAATGTACATGCAGTAGAAAAATTACGCTTCTAGGCATGTTGAGCTCCACATATTCTTGTACAGTCAAAAAGGGGATTGGTCTGAGTGGGGATAGCATTTTTCTTCTGCATGTCTATGGAGCTTTGAAAAATCGAAACATCTCAGAGATAAATATAGAGGTAGAGGAATTTTTTGAACGAACTGTAATTCAAGAGTTTTAGGAGGGGACTTATGTCACCACAAATAGAGACTAAAACAGGTGTTGGATTCAAAGTTGGTGTTAAAGATTACAAATTGACTTATTATACTCCTGAATATCAATGAAAGGACTCACTTTGGCCATTAAGAGTTAAGAATAAGTAACCCGTTCACTGTATCACTTCTAAAACAATCATATACAATTGTCCAAAGGGGATAGATTATGGCTAAAGATTTTGATGCCTTATTATCAATTCATGACCCCCTAGTTCACCATCTAGATGGTCTAAATTCCCAAATAGGATTACAAAACCTATAAAACCTTCCTTCTCATGATCCAATAGGTACCTTAAACCTACATAGGAATTTCACAACACATGAATGGAATGAGGGGTACTCACAGACACATATAGGGTACCAAAGATGGATCAATGCAGTAAATTTTCTCATGATGTTATGCTTTAGTTCATGTAATCAATCATGAAATTAGGAAAAACATGAATAATTATAAATAAAGAAGTAAAGGAAGCAAAGAAATACTTAAGTGACCAAAGGCATGCAAATGCAACCTAAAATTAAATTAATAGATATTTGTTGAACAACCCAAAGATTAATTGTTGCCCATCCTCAATTTACTCAATAGTCAGAATACAAATACTTTGATATACTTGTTATCACCACAATAGCCTTATAGATCATATCACACTTGATTCCAACTACCAATATGGCCAAAAAATCACAATTTCCTGAAATCACTCAGCCTGGTTGTTTGGTTCCACTCGTAATAATCATTGATAGCATGACTATTATAGGTGGTCCCTGGGCGTTACCTCAAAAAACCTATATGTAAGACCACTCTTATAACAAATAGAAATCCAAAAGTATTTACTATAATGTTGATGATAGTAAATTACACTAACATTTTGAAATAAACATTGAGACAATAATAATTTGACAATACATGTCTTCCTCATAATAATTTCATACTGGAAAATCTTGAATATTACATCTATCATAGTAGAAAGTTATAAATTACAAATGTTACTAGGAAAAATACATAACGTCAGAAGCCCCAAATCATTCCTATTACAAGAACAATCTATCTATACTAAAGACTAAACTATATAAAACATACATCTAGATAGTTGTAGTTTCTCAAGTTGTTTTCTAGGTAAGTGGGAGGTGACTCCTCTGCATGACATAAATAATTAGTCAATGGATTAGTGTCCATTTTCTAATGGAGAACATATAAGAGAAAGTAGGAGACATAAGAATAGTTTTATTTCCCTAATGTTATATTTTATAAAGTGAGTACTCTTATTCAGAATTAAAGGATTGGATAAGGGTGAACTAAATTGTGATGATTGATTATAGAAGAAATATTAATGAAATTAAAATAACTAGGTCTATAATCTATTTACTTTAATTACATTTGGGTTCATCTAAATGGTAACAATATACACCAAAATTAGACTATGATGTATGTTCATGAGAGATAACCATTGTACAATACATGAATTAACAATAAATGATTCCAAAAATGTAATAAACATGAAATGAAAGAAGTTAATAGTAACAAACCTAATGGATAAAAAAACAACTAGTTATCTTGGTGGATCTTAGAACCTAACTATAACCATAATATGATGAGCTATGTGATAATAATAAATAATGCTATCAAATGAGGGATTAATGATTGTAGGTCAGTTTACTTTTATTAAATTAACATGTGAAGTTTAAGGATGTAAATTTATTCATAAGAATGCATTCTTGGATTGTAATTTTCTGCTAGAATACTTGTATTATGACAACAACCTATCCTGATGAATTTTAAATGACATGAGATATGTGTTGAATAGCAACTATAATTGGAGAATGGTAGATTGTTAAAAAGGACAGATAATGTGCTATGAGTGCTTATGCATTGATATTTATTCATACATATATGAATAAAATGAAATATGTATATGTGGTATTATAAACCTATTTTGAGCATGATGGGTGTTGTTGGTTCTAGTGTCTCCTTGAATATTTGATGAAAATTAATTGTGATATGGAATGAACTAATAAGAAATATCTTGGGATCGAATTAACAGGCATAGATTATATTTTAGAAACAATATTTAGGGTAAATGTTGAATAAAGAGATTATGTCTGGGGCAGATAGATCATTGATGATGACTTGTATGGAATGATATGGAAATAGAAAGAAAGATTATCTTTACTTTTAAGCCTGCTTTGATTTATGTCATTTTGTATGTGTGAGAATACACAAATTTAATAGATGTTGATGTGGATTGTATTTAAGATGAGTAATACAAATAAATAACAAGTCAAATGATGACACATCTAGTTAGGTGCCATGAACACCATGAGCTTCCCCTGAGGTCCATATTGAAGAAATAAAGTAGATCTCTCTGTAGTAATCAGATAATTATGAGAAGTATTTCAAGAGTATGGATCGAGACATTGAAGGTTAGACCAATGAGATTTAGGAGTGAGTCATATGGTATGATTTTGAGATTAAATCCTTCTATTGTGAAAGTTTGTGTCTATGAGGATTAGACTCTAATGAAATGTGAACTATGAAACATGAAAAAAAAAGATTATATGTGATGTTTTGTTATGTTTGATCCTATCTTGTATATCCTAGATGAGGACATGAGCTTGCTTATGCAACAATTTGGTGGAACAAGGTTTGTTGATATCTTAGGGTGGTTGGATAGACCCTAAGATAATGATAGTGAGTCATTGACATGAAAATCAAGCATGATGACTTCTACTTAGTGAGGTATGAGTCAAGTAGTTTTAGGAAAAATGAATAAAAGATGACAATACATATAGAATTCAAATTGAATGTTTGCTACATTCCTTTTACTATTGATTATTAAATCTATAGTTTCTGAATATGTTCTTGTTGTGGAAATTAGTAATTATTTTATAAAGATAATATTTTGCCTTATTCATATCTATGTCTTATAGAACAAGGTATTGAATGTCACAAATGGTGTATGATGTGATTTAAAATCCACTCTTGTGATTTGATTGTAAATTCTTAGATCTTGACTTATTACTTCTACAATAAGATTGAAACTCTCAAATGATTAGTATTTTCTAATCTGTTCATAAATATGCTCCCATTGATTATTGAAAAAGGTTGATATTTGACTAAATCAAATACTTCATGATTATTTAGATTATTTTCATAAACTGTATTAGACTAAATGCTAGAGTTATATGTTATATTTTTCAATCTGTAAGTCCCTTTTATGTTTGGTATACTTAATGTGATGCCGACGCATGTACTTAGTCTGAGTGGGAGGTATCCATTCACTATGGCTCTATATGAATCTCATGAGATTGTCTCAAATTTTTATAGATATAATGCCATCTATTAGAGAGTTTGTTTCTAAGAAGACGTAAATATAATCATATTGGATTAGAATGTCAATGTACTCTATCTTACTAGTACGAGTAGTAATACTGAGTTTGTTCTTTCATGTACATGTAACTGATCCAAACTGAACTGCATATGAGTAATAAGATTGATTTTGGTTTTATTGGAGTTTAATAAAATTTGTGATAACAAAATATGTTTTCCTTTCATGTGACATTGGTTTATGAGGTTTACAAAAAATGAAAAGGAAAAATCTATGTGTGTTTGTCTATATTGTGTTAATCGTACTTGTCAAGAATTTGTTGTTTTGTTTCTTAAGATAGGTTTAGACTTAGGGTTTCTTTGCAATTGTTGGCATTTATGTTGATCAATACACCAATGAAAGATGGTCACTTCAACCCTGTGAATGAAGAATTCAAAGAATGAGTGGCCTTTGACTTGTTCAACATCAGCTTGGGTATCAATCATGTATATGAGTTTTGAGTTGGAGATAGGTTTTGGTTTGTTGATGATGGTTTTGGGGAGTAGAGAGATCATGTGCTTAGTAATGGTGAGGATGTGGGAGATCTTCAAGCCAGAGTCCATCTCTACACGTACAGCCATAATGTTTAAGGATATGATCTTGTGTTAGGCCATATGGGTGGAAGTCAATGGGTATATCAAAGTTAGTATGGTATTGGGTTGGAAGAGAGATCCATGTCTGTCTATTTGTCTCAGAAGGTGAGGCGGCTAAGTTCTTGATCCATGGTGATAAGAGGGACATGTTCAGGGTTAGATACATATGACCTATCTGGTAGGGTTGCTTTCAGATTGATAACACTTGAATGATCCAACTTTTTCAATAAATTATTTTTGGTATGGGTTCAATGCAACTTGATGAGTTTTGACTCCCTCTTTGGTTCTTATCATAGCCAAAAGGAAGGAATTGGTATCACATTAATAAAATGAAAGATCGGGTGGAGTTGGTACTTGTGTGATGAATTTTGATCCTATTAGCTATGGTAACTCACCACGCCGAACGAGATTGCTCAAAACCAAAACAAAAATTCAACAATAGTTAACCATGTTACCAAAAAGATTCAAAATCTAAACCATAAATAATGCAACATTCCATAAGACACATTTACACAAAGGTCCAACTTCACACACACATATGTATATATGTTACATGTAACTTTACATGAGTTTAGTGGCCTCAACCACAACCTATATATAAAAAGGGTGTTTCCTAGATAATTAAAACATTTGCATTGTTCATGATATACAACCAAAAACTAGACTTGATATACACGATATACAAAACTCTCTTGCCCAGACCTAAGAGTACATGGACGAGTCTAGGACTCTACACAAGCCATCCAACATCTCTGCGTCTACAAATATCAAAACTATGCCTCCTCACTGCCCTATGTCTGACTGCAATGCATATCACCTAAATAGGGTGTGGAAACCCACAAGGTGAGACCCATCTTCCAGCGATATGATATAACTTCTAATAATACTTATTGCTTGCATGCATATTATGAAATGTATACAATTAAGGTAGATAGTATTGCATAGTTGAAATACTATGCAACTTATACAAAATATCAGGCATAATTAGAGTCACAAGTAAAAATTGATTTCTCTTATAGAGTTGTAGATAAAAATAATACTAATAGAAAGCATAGAAAAAATCATCATCCAATGTGATTCGCCAAGAAATTCTAGCAGTTATACCACAAGGATGAATCACATATTTTATTAAGCCTTGGGTAGTTTGAGGAGTACCACTCAAACTTCTAGATGACCACTGTGAAGTTTAAATTATCTCCATATAAGATGTAGGACAATCATAATCCTAAAGATCTCTTCCCTTGGTTAGTACGAGTAACAACCGTAGTGGCACATTGACCCAACTACTAAAATAACCTAGTCTATCTTAGGTACATAGGTCATGGCACTAGAAACCAGGGTATAAATCCTCAAATCTTAGTTACAACTACAAGCACGCTCAATCACATCAACATCCGAGACATGGCCTCACTCTCCAAAACTTTAAAATCAGGACAGCATGGATATACCCTCATTGCACCTACAAATACTCAACATTATATGACTTGAAATCCCTTTGAATTACTCATTTCACTATCTAACAAGTTTTGACACTCGAATTGATCTACGGTCATGAGGCACTACATAACTAAGTTTACACTTGATTACTTAAGTCAACTAAATATTTTTCATTGCACCAATCAAGTTACAACACCCTAAAGGTCCATACAAAGTAATTGGGGTTGCAACCTCAGAAGATGTAAAATGCATAAAACAATTTCATGTCTCTTTGTCCTAACATAGGTATCCATCCTTGATCATTACGGGTGCCAAGACACAATTTCTGACATGTAAAACTCTACTAGGGTACTTAGATCCAAATCATTAATAATTTCATGTAAGAGTATCACCAACAATTGAAAATTCGCAAAGAACTTAATGAGTCATAAGAAATACCACTCCCAAAATTTCATCATAAATTTGCAATGGATGTAAGATTTATGGTATTTCTAAGAAATAAGCAACCATACACTCAAATCTTATAATAGAGAAGCTACTTTGAGTACTAGGGTTTCGTCCAATCATCATTATAGCACCATTAAAGTGTTAGTAAGTCCTAAAATTTGTTTAGGACAACCATCATACAACAAAGAAGTGTGTGTGGATTGGATTTCCTTGCTCTTTCAATACCAAGATATCACATATGTGACATTTTAATAGTCAAAGGACTTATATTCCAAATTTTTAGACCTTTCACATTCAAATAAAAGTAAAAAATACAGCAGGAAACATTCTTAAAGTCAGACTTAAATCTTAAGGACTTGTATCATTATATTTTTATACACAACAGTACCTAAAAACCCATCTTTTAGCATTCTAAGAGTTTCTAGAGAAAGATTTAAGTCATGTGTGCAGAAGGTAGGCAAGAAATGCTTTTAAGGTTATATCACTCACCCTGGTAGAGAAGAGATTCGAAGTCTAAGATAGGAAACTCTAGATTCAATAACAAGGTACTGAACTTGGTCCTTCAAATATCCAAGAACTCCTCCTAACTCCAAAAATAGGGTGATTCAACAAAAAAGGGAAGGAAGAGAGAGAGTTCTTAAACCCTATGTGTAAGCTTCCAGTGAGAAACACAGTTGTAGGAGAAATGAGGGTGAAGAATAGCAAGAAAAATGGTTTATAGGCAACAATCTTACATGAATGGAGCAAGACAAAAGTTTGATGGACTTAGATCAATCCAACGAGAACTCAAAATCGAGCATGCATCCCCGAAATCCCGTGATCGTTAACCCTGATGGGTTCTTATTGGGCTCCAGATCGTAGTACCAAAATCTCAAAAGATAAGAGGAGAGAGAGGAAAGGGATATTTATAGGTGGGTGGAAGTTAGTGCAGTCCAGTTTGGTCATTGGTTAAGGCTAGGTCTCATCCGATGTAAGAGTAGCTTACCAACTCATTAACCAAAAACTCATCAATCAATACCCGATCAATCCTCATCAAAAATATCATCGATCAATGATTGATTGTTGGTTAGGCCCACACACACACCCAAAACTTTAGTGAACAATGAAATCCTTTGGTTGGTTAACCAGTGACCTCATCTGGCATCAAAGACTCATCGACCAACAATCTGTGAGGCTCTTCTTCAACCATAGATCGTCGACCGTCAGATACAAAACAACCACTGCCCTATAAAGCACACATAACCCTCATAAGAAAATTTCAAATGCATCCAAAGGAGAAGTAAATTTATGAGATTCTTAAGAACATCATGAAGCAACTCAAGCAAGTGTTAAAATTAGGTTTACACCCAAAAAAAAGTAATTTGCATAGTGGTTCACAAGTTGCATGGAATTGTATAACTTGAGCAAACAAGGCATGTTTTTCTCCAAATTTTAAGCATAGCTTCAGCATCTAGTATGACATCATAAATTAGAGTTAAATGTCAAATCTAAGCATTTAATTGATCTAATTAATTATGTTTGTGATTTAAGAAAAGTTAGGGGCCTTACAACTATAAACCCCTAACAAGGATTTCTGCTACGAAATCTGAGGTGAAAAAGTAGGGTACTTCCTACATGTCTCATCTTCTAACTCCCATGTGTCTTCCTCTACACCATGATGATTCCACAACTCCTTCTTTAAAGATATATCCTTCTTCCTCAACTTCCGCACATGCCTATCTAAGATTAACATTGGTCCTACAACATAGGTAACATCCTCCTCTAACTCCACCTCCACTGGCTACAACATTTACTTAGCATCAGGGTGGTACTTCCTCAACATCAAAACATGGTGCATATTGTGCAACTGGTGTAATTTTGGCATCAACTCCCATCTGTAGGCCACCTTCCCAACTTGAGCTAGAATAGGGTAAGGTCCCATGAACCTATGAGCCAACTCACCCTTCTTACCAAACCTCAGCACACCCTTCCAAGGGGAGACCTTGAGATATGTACAGTCTCCAACCTAGAATTTTGATGGTCTACACAACAATTTACATAAAAATTCTATCTTATGTGTTGCCTTATATTGTTGCTGAATCACTTTGATCTTTTCTATGATTGGTGAACCAACTCAGGACCCAACAACTAATATTCATCAGCCTCATACCAACAAGGAGGTGACTTAAAACACCTACCATATAAAGCCCCATACAATGCCAGGACTATACTCTTTTTGTAAGTGTTATTGTAGGCAAACTCAATGAAACTCGGGTGAATATCTCAACTGCTAAGAAACTGAAGCACACATGTTCTTAATAGATCATATAATGTTTGTATGGTTCTTTCTAACTGGCCAATTGTCTACGGGTGGAAGGTTGTATTGAACCTCATATTTGTCCCCAAACCCATGTGTAGATGTCCCAAAAACTTATTCATGAACGGAGGGCCTCTATTTGATACTATGATAATTGGTACGTTGTGTAGACAAACTATCTCATTAAAATAGGTCTGTGCTAATTTCTCTGTACTATAGGTGGTCTTGACCAGAAAAACTGGGATAACTTTGTCAAATGATCAATGATCACCCAAATAGAATCATGACCTTTGGCTATCTAAGATAGACCAACCACAAAGTTCATAGTGATATGATCACATTTATATTGTGGAAATGGAAAGGGTTGTAACATCCCTACAAGCTTTTCATTTCTGCTTTGACCTATTGACAGACTGGATAGTTGGCCAAAACTCTGCCTCATCACACTTTAAACTGGACCATCAATACAAGTCCTTAAGATTATGACATATCTCTGTACTGCCAAGATGCATTGCATATATTGACGAATGAGCTTCCTCAAGTACCATCTCCCTTAGACTACCTACACTAGCGGCCATCATCCGGTTGTAAAAACTTATTATCATGTCAATTGTCTCATGAAATCCTTCATGCTTCTCACTGCCAAATGTTGACCTGATATTTTGTATCATGGTATCATCCTTCTGAGCATCTTTGATATGTTGTCTCAATGTTGGCTTCACTCATAACTATGTCAACAAACCTGCCAACAAGGGGACCTCCAACTATACATTCATCTACCGAAGTGACACCAACATGTCTTGTTTGCGACAAGCCATGGAATATAGTTGTACTTTATTAAAAGACGATGATGAAGACAACTTCCTACTTAGTGCATTAGCCACTACATTTGACTTTTTGGGATGATAGTATATCGTAGAGTCATAGTCCTTGGTCAAATTCATCCATCTCCTATGCTTCATGTTCGACTCCTATTTTGAGAAGGTGTACTACAAATTCTTGTGATCTATGAAGACATGGCATTTTTCTCCATAGAAATAGTATCTCCAAATATTTAGGACAAGCACTACAACTACTCATTCCTAGACATGAGTCGGTTAGTTCTCCTCATGTTTCTTAAGTTGTCGAGAAACCAAAGAATCACATTCTTTTCCGGTGTCAACACACATCCCAACCCATTCTTTGAAGTGTCAATATAAAATTATACAACCTTTCTCATGCTCTAACAACACTACACTGGAACACTTAAACTTCTCTTTTAATAGTTGGAAAGAACATTGACACCTATCATCCCAAATAAAAGGAACACCTTTCCTAGTTAGCTAGGTAAAAGGCAGTGCTACTATACTAAAGTGCTTGATGAACCTCATGTAGTAACCAACCATACATATGAAGCTTCAAACCTCAGTTGTTGTGTTGGACTGATCCCACCCCATCACAACTCCACTTTCTTGGGGTCCATACAAATGCCTTTGACAAAAATGACATGACCAAGAAAAGACACCTCAGTCAGCCAAAATTCGCACTTACTGAACTTAGCATATAGCATATGCTTCCTCAACAACTCTAATGCCTGAAAAAATGTTTCTCATGCTATTGTCTATATCTAGAGTATATCAAGATATCATCTATGAACATCGCCACAAAGTGGTCAAGTTACGGTCTGAACACTCTATTCATTAGGTCCATAAACATTGTCGAAGCATTGGTTAGCCCAAAAGGCACAACCACAAACATATAATGACCATGCCTAGTCCTAAAAGCAATCTTAGGTATGTTATCTGCCTTGATCCTCAAATGATGATATCTTGACCTTAGATATATCTAGGAAAACACTACAACACCTCTCAACTGATTAAATAAGTCATCTATCATCATCAACGAGTACTTATTCTTCAATGTGACCTTGTTCAACTATTGCTAGTATATGTAAAGCCTCATAAAACCATCCTTCTTCTTTACAAACAACATTAGAGCACCCCAAAGGAGAGTGCTTGGCCGTATGAAATCCTTCTCTAGTATCTCTTGCAACTGCTTCTTCAACTCCTTCATATCAACTAGAGCCATTCTATAAGGTGCATGTGGTATGGGTTGCAAGCTAGGAACTAGATTGATTTTAAAATTGAACTCTCTCAGGGGTGAAACACCTAGAAACTCTTCGAGAAAAAATCCTCATCACGCACCACCAATACATTTGGGATACTAGGACTCCTCACCTTGGTATCCACCGCATGTGCTAAGAAAGCTTCACATCCTTGTCTAAATAACTTCTATTCTATCGTAACCAACACTAGAAAAGTAGGAAAAGTCTTCCTATCTCTGTGGAAATTACAAGAGATATCCCCTCATAAAACATCACAAATTTGAAACCACATTCTAAAATGGCCCTATACCTCCCCAAGGTATCCATCCCTAGGATCACATAGAATCCATTCATATCATGTGGCATAAGATCCACTTGAATGCTACATCCCGAGAAAGAAAGAACGCAAGATGGACACACTCCATGCAACACCGCGGAACCAACCAAAGGAGTTTGTAACAAGAGGTTATCAGTTCCACTACAAACATGCAAGTTACCACTACTTATAACCTCTTTGGTGATAAATGAGTGTGTCACACCCCAGTCAACCAAAGCTAATACATTTGCAGATGCACATAAGTCAGAATAAAAGAGTTCCATCTAATCTATCACGACTCGTGGGTTGAACACTCATTCTGGCTAGCTCATAGCATAACAACTAGTCATTGCTTGTTGTCATCCTCGACCTCTGCTAGCTGGTCTTGAAGACCCTACCTGTGCTGACTGGCCATACCCTCTACTACCATTGCTATTGCACTACTGTTGTTGTGTAACCTATTGGTTCTTAATAGGGCAACACCATCTCATGTGCCCCACCTGACTACACTTGTAGTAGGCCTACATGTCATATTGTGGCCTAGACGATCCTGTCATAGACACTGAACTTGAAATGTTTGCCCCAGCTGGCAGAAAGTTGTGACCTCTTCCCTTGCTATGAGACCACTGCAACTGCACTAGTGTCCTTCACTCGGAAAATGTCCACCTCTATTGTGATTGTTGATACTATAGTGAACAAAATCTCAGCTTCTTGAAACTTCCTGACTATTGTCCTTGAAGCTAGGCTAATCTCTTCCTTGCATTGGCTTCTTGCTTCTCCACAACTATCCTCTCTATCCTCGTTAAAGATTCCACAAAGGTAGAAAACTTCTCATGGGGTTCTATGAAAGATTTTGTTTGTTCCAACTTAACATTCAAATCCTTCTAATCCACACCTTCTTTGTGGCTTCCGTACAAGGAGATAACTTCAAAACCTCCATAAAAATCATTTTGTAGTCATTAACAGACCACGATCGCTAGTGCAACCACTCAAACTGAGCCATCTTCTCTTCCATATACATCTCTAGGAAGTAACAACTCAAAAAATCCCTTCAAAACCCCTCCCAACTGACCCCTCACTTGGTATCTCCTCCTCCTCAAAGGATCATCAGTGGCTAGCTCTACCCTTCAGAAGGTATATTGTATGCTTCATCTTATCCTCCTTAGATATATTTAGGACCCTGAATGCCTTCTCCAGATTTGTCAACCACATGCCATCATATGTCGGGTATGTTGTGTCTGCGTAATCTGTAGATCCCACATGCTTCAACCTTTCAAAGGTCTTCCCTAGACCCTAAGGTTCAACACTTGTGACAGGTGCCCTCGGTTGAGGGTCTGGTGCCCTGTCACCCAAATGCATGATTGCCGCCATTAGAAGTCTACAAATCGATTGAAAATCTAGATCAGCTATGGTCGAAGGGTTGAACGGAGATAGAATGAATTATTTTGGCCTTGTCTTGGGTACTCTTCCATATTGTAGCCATATCTTACCACCACGTCCCGACACCACAAAGCTACTCTCAACATGTTCTTTACATTCTCCAGACATATTTTCACAACCATAGATCATGGTTAAATATGTTGGATGTGTAAGAACAAAATAATAACCTAAGTCCTATGACCCTATAAACTCAGGGAACTTAAGGCTCTGATACCATGAAATGTGGTAATATGTCACACTAAATGAGATTACTCAAAATTAGAAACATTGATTCAACACTAATTAACCATGTTACCAAAAAGATTCAAAATCTAAACCATAAGTAAATTCAACATTCCATCAGAAACATTTACACAAAGGTCCAACTTCACACCCACCCACACACACACACACACACACACACACATATATATATATATATATATATATATATATATATATATATGTGTGTGTGTGTGTGTGTGTGTGTATCTGTGTGTGTAGGGTAGCGATCTAGTGAGAAACATTCTACGATGAGAGCATGAGAGGCATTTGAATAACCATAAAGTTATAGATTTTCTTAATATCCAACCTTATGGATGGGAAGAACGTCATTTTATTTACCTTAACACAAAAAATCACTACAATCCAATATTTTTTACTATCCATATATAGAATATATGTATTTTACATCCAACGGTCAGCCTGAAATTCAATATTGATCGTACAAAAGTATTTGCTTCTTGTGAATGTGATACAAGTCTTATGATGATGAAATTTTTCAGGAAGGTAACTAATAAGGTAAATTTTAATCCATACGGTTGGATTATGAAAAATTGATTGCTATATAAAGTTATTGAAATTCCTTTCATGCTCTCACCAATATATGTTTCTCGTTGGATCGTTGTCCTATATATATATATATATATATATATATATATATATATATATATATATATATATATATATATATATATATATATATATATATATATATATATATGTGTGTGTGTGTGTGTGTGTGTGTGTGTGTGTGTGTGTTTGTGTGTTAAGATAACTTTACATGAGTTTAGTGCACTCAACTACAAGTTGTACACAAAAAGGATGTTGCCTAGATGATTAGAACAATTGCAATGTTCATGATATACAACTAAAAATTGAGTCGATATACATGATACACAAAACTCCCATGATATACACGACATACAATACTCTAATGTTGTGTAACCTATTGGTTCTTCATAGGGCAAGACCATCTCATGTGCCTCACTTGACCACACTTGTTGTAAGTCCACATTTCATATTGTGGCCTAGATGACCATGTCACAAACACTAAACCTGAACTATTTGCCCGAACTAGCAGAAAGTTGTGACCTCTTCCCTTGTTAGGAGACTACTATGATTGCACTAGTATCCTTAGCTCAAAAAATGTTGACCTCCATTATGACTGTTGATACTATGGTAAAGAAAACATGGGCTTCTTGAAACTGCCTTATTGTTGTCCCTAAAGTTGTGTTGATCTCTTCCTTGCACTAGCTTCTTGCTACTCCACAACTATCCTCTCTATCCTCCTTAAACATATGAAGGTGGAAACCTTCTCACGGTGTTATAGGGTAGTTTTTCTTTGTGCCAACTCAACATTCAAACCCTTATCAATCCTTCTGACCATCTCCTTCTTCGTAGTTCCCATGCAAGGATAGAACATCAACAACTCCAGAAACCTCACTTTGTACTCATTAACGGACCATGAGACATAGTGTGACCACTCAAAGTGAGCCATCTTCTCTTCCTGATACATCTCTAGGAAGTAAAAAGCTCACAAACTCCCATCAAAACTCCTCCCAACCGACCCCTCACCAACCGGTCTACCTTCTAAAGGTTTAGCACTAGCCACTGGTCCCATCGAAGCAGTTATACAAAGGTCCAACTTCACACACACACACACACACACACACACACACACACACACATATATATATATATATATATATATATATATATATATATATATATATATATATATATGTATGTATGTATATATATATCCATGTGTGTGTGTTCTAGTTGACTTTAGATGAGTTTTAGTGTCCTCAACCACAAGTTGTATACAAAAAGTATGTTTCCTACATGATTACAACATTTGCATTGTTCATGACATACAACCAAAAACTTGATTCGATATACATGATATACAAAACTCCCCTGACCAGATAGACATGTCAAACTGACTTAAAATCTGTGGGAACCCATGGGTCGACCCGTTTAAGTCTTGTTTGCTGAAAATTACCAAAACCCAAACCCCACCCATTTATTTAGCGGGTTTCATGGGTGGCCCGTAGGCACCCACGGGTGACCCTCTTGATTAAGTTAACCTTATAAAAATAAATATAATGATCAACTATTACTTAAAATATATATAATGATCTATTACTACCTATTATTTGCTAATGAGTTTCGGTCCACACTCGAACTTGCCCAACGGGATCTGATATCGAAGAGGGATACATGGGTAAGAACAAATCCACATATTCTACATTATCTAATTGGTCTATCAAACTTATATGGAGTTGTAGTACAAGATTTATAACTCTAGATTGTCGATCATAATCATACATTCTAGAATTTTGATTATAGATCTAATGATTTTACCTAAAAAGGTATGTGATTGAATGATTGTAAAAAGTTAACAACGTACCTTTTTATTTGATAGATATAATGTATACTAGTTGGTTGCTTTTGTGCGATAGTTCAAGTAAAATCACTAGAAAAAGGTCTTCTTTTATCATTAGAGTAGAAACTTGGGAAAAAAATTATTGAACACATATTATATGGGCACCCGCGGGTGACCCACAACCCGTTGGGTCGGTTTTGGATTTATCCTTCACCAACCCATTCAGAATTGCATCTTTTTGACCCACACCCACAAGACCCAAACCTGCAATGACCCAACCCAAAACCAACCTACCCACCCATTTGATAGGTCTATGACCATACCTGAGAGTACGTAGATGATAGTAGGACCATACGCAACCCAAACAACATCCCAACCTCTATAGATCTTCAAACTATGCCTCCTCGCCACCCTACGTCTGGCCACGCTGCAAATTTCTTAAAAAGGGTGTGGAAGCCCATGAGATGAGACACATGTCCCAGCAATATGATATAACCTTTAATAACATTTATTGCTTACAAGAAGATTATGTACTTTAAGCAATTCAGGAAAATAAAATTACAAAGTTGAAAGACAATGAAAATTATACAAAAGATCAAGCTGAGTTAGAGTTACAACTATAGTTGATTTCTCTTACCGATTCATAGATAAAAAGTAATACTAATAGAAATCATAGAAAAAACCATCATCCAATGTGATTCTCTAAAAAACCCTAACAGTTATACTAAATGGCTAATTACATATTTCATTAAACTCTAGTAGTTTAAGGTGTACCACTCAGACTACTAGCTGACTACTGTGAAGTTGAAATAAGCCATGTATAAGATCTAAGATGACTATAATCCTAAAGGTATCTTCCCCTCAATCAGTATGAGTACAACTATATTGGCACATCATCCCAACTACTTAAACAACATAATCTCTCCAGGATACACAATTCAAGACACCAAAAATCAGGGTGTAAACCCTCAAATTTGAGTTATGACTGCAATCATTCTCAATCACATGAACATCTAAGACACGACCTTAATCGCTCTCTAAAACTTTGATATCAGAATGATAGGGATATACCCTCCCTACACCTACATATACTGAATAGTATATGACTCTGAGCTCCTTTCAGATTACTCATTTCAGTATTTAGAAAGTTCGGATATTGGAATAGTTCTATGATCATGACACACTACATGACTAAGGTTACACTGGATTACTTAAGTCAATTAAATATTTTTGACTGCATCAATCAAATTACATACAATGTACTGAAGGTTTGTACAAATAAACGGGTTTACAACCTCTATTAATATATATTGTATGAAATAGTTTCACGTCTCTCTATCTCGTCATAGGTATCCATCCTTGATCATTAGGGTTTGCAACCTCAGAAGATATAAAATGTATAAAATAGTTTCATATCTCTCTATCTCAACATAGATGTAATACCCCTGACCTCCCTTCGAGGGTAAACATTCTTACTTAATGTAATTTTGTGCTTAAAATCTTAATTAAACCCTAATCCATGATTTGATATCATGTGATAAAGCTAATTTTCAAGTTTGTTCCAGTTCAGATAGTATTTAAGAAAGTTTTGCAATTTATGTGGTTATAAAGGCTTTTATGCAATTTACCCAATTCTAGGGTTTATCTATAATCTTCATTCATGCATGTTGTGATTCATATCACTCTTCATAATGTTTGATATGGTTGCACATATAGATACCTAGATGCACCATCAGTTTGTTGATCTTCCCTTGAAAGGTTGGAAATCTAGGGTTTTCACCCAAGTATGTTGATGATTTTTCTAAGTGTGTGAAAGATTTGATGGTATCACCTAGTGGGGGGAGATCTGATGGGTGCATCTTGTATTTAATGGTCTCATGACTTGTTCTTGATACCCTAGAACTGATCGATACACTAGTTTAAGTAAATGATCTGATGGATGATCAGTTTTGGTGAAATGGCTAAGTATAGTGAAAAGAATTGATGGGTTCACTGATGACGTACCTTGATGAAGTTCACTAAGGCATGAACCAATGAGAAACCTTAGTAAATATCCTATGTAACTTCTTCATGCATGGATAAGGATTGATTTTGACTTTTGGACACATGGCATGCATGTTTTGACACCTCAAGCTACCTTGTCTTTCATTTAAAGCATATATATCCCTTTCATTGTACCCAAATAGACTCTTTTGAACCTCCCTCTTCTTGGTGTGCTAGAGAAGATCGACCCCTAGCTACTTGGTAGAAAACGAAAGCTCTTGGAGGCTATAGCTTTGGTGGAGCTTGCATGCATGTTGCTTTAGGGTTTTGATCAAGCAACTTTAGGGTTTTGAAGGTTCCTAACCTAGCTCTTGATCTATCCAAGTAAGTTCTTCATCTCTATCTTATTTCTTGTTGTTCTCTCTCCGTTCTTCTTCCTTGGATGAAACCCTAGTCTCTTTTGAAGAGATTTTATCGATATGTGACCGACCTGAATCACACATCCAAAAAGGACTGGATCTAGAGTAGTCGGACTGTGATATTTATAACATGACACTCAGGCCCATGCAACTATTATATGAGGTCCAATGTAGAGGGTCGATCCATAGGGACAAGGGGTGGTAAGTGTTAAGAATGTAAAATATTGGCTCAGTTACACCAATCAAAGAGGTAAGATTAAGTTTGGTATTCCTTAAGGAATGATGTCACTTCAACCAAAAAATAAAGCAAAAGAAGCAAACAGAGCAAAAGATAAAACAAGAGAACAAGTGGAAAAAAGAAAGATAAAACAAATGTGGATAGGAACTTGGATTGGGTTTCAACAACTAAGGTTTCTCACCAACATGCAATAGCCATACCCATTCTATACCCTTAGTAAAATTACAAGCAATCACCATATACATCTAATCCCTCCTCTCTTGAGCTTAGAATAAATCTAGATGATGAGGTTATCAATCTTTCGAGATGGCAAGCAAACAATCACAAATATAACCATGTAACCATTAGCTTAAGCATTCCAACATTCTCATGCATTCATGCAACTCCATAACACTTAGATAAGGCTAGTACTACTCTTTCGAGGCACTAACAATCAAACATCACAAGATGGTAGCTAATCATACAAGTGAAGCATTTAAAACCAAGAGTATGGAGATAATCATTACCAATAGCATATATATTCAAATGGATGCAAGTATATACATGTTGGGAGTGCCTTAATGGCTACTCCCAACCCGAACAATATGTTTAGCCACTCATATTAATATGCAACCTCACCTATTCACAAACAGGAGAAGGCATGAGGTATTTTTGAGATGAAATGGATGAAATAAGATTAGGAGAACAGATCCAGAGGAAGAGGGAGGAAAGGTACACAAACAATAACTAAAAAAGGTCAAGGTGGATGATCATGTGCTCTAAGCCTGGATCTAGGTCATTTTAGGTAGGACTTCACTTGTGCTCGCCATCCTCTGCTCGTCCAGGAAGACCTTGACTAAGGTGAAGTGATGGGGAACTGGACCAATCTGAGAAAGTCATACTCTTATCCTTCAATTAATAGTTTGGCTCAGGGTCGATGGCGAGTGTGGTCTCTGACAGCATTTCTATTTCTTCCTCTACCCCCTGCACTATGTCCTTGGCATCCTATTTATCCCTTCACTTGATTTCTCTTTTGCTTGCACTACAAGTATCAGGCACATGCCTCGGGTGCGTGTTTAATAATCTTGAGATGACTATTCAGTCAAGCCATCGAGCCATGATTTCAGGCTCTAAGTCCTTCAGCAGTGTCTATCTTCCCATAGATTGATGGATCAGAAATGCCATCAGTTGTTGAACCATGTGGTTTATTGATTCTAGGAGGCCATCAGTTGCTATGCCAGGCGAAACATCAAATGACAGGAGTTGATGGTATCAGTATAGTAGAAATCTAATGGCTAACATCTAGTAGATCTATGGGGAGGTCAGAAGAATGCTCGCCCAACAGGACCATTGACCATTTGATGGTTTTCAAGGTGTGAGGGTCGGGTCTAGGGGGAACCACTGAATGTCGATGCTTGATGGTCATGTAGGTGGAGGCTGGTCAGAGAAATCATGCACCTCTAAAACGTTGTAGGTGTGTTGAACAAATTGAATGACATTCTTTAGAAGTCATAAGTTCCATAGTTATAGATTGAAGTGGTCTTCTTTTGGTCATCAAGGTGGATAGGCACTTGGTAGAATCATGAATATCCATCTAGGAAGTAGAAATATGAATGGTGAGTCAACCTCTCTAGGACTTGATTAATGAATGGTATCAGAAAGTAGTCTTTCCTAGTGGTGACATTTAGCTTTTTGTAATCTATACATATTCACCATCCCGACACTATTTTTGTGGCCACTTCATCTCCTTTTTCACCCTTCACAACAGTCATTCCTCCCCTCTTGGGTACTACATGTATCGGGCTTACCCAATGTTGTCGCTAATCATGTATATAATCTCTACATCACACAACTTTATCACCTCCTTCTTGGCTACCTCCTTCAACATTTGGTTTAATTTTCTTTGAGGTTGGGCCACATGTTTAGATGTTTCTTCCAGGTTTATTCTATGCATACAAACAGTCAGGCTCAAACCCTTGATGTCTTCCATAGAATAGCCTATGGCTTTCCTTTGTAATTTTCATTCTTTCAACAACTTCTCTTTTTGTTCACCAGTAAAAGAGGAGTTTATAATTACTGGACTCCTTTATTCATCAAATAAGAACTCGTACTTCAATCCCTTGGGTAATTTCTTTAATTCTAGTTTTGACTTTGGTGCCTCCTCTTCTTGTGTTTCTTCTAGCGAAGCGTACTTTGTAATTTTGATGGTTTCTTCTTCATCATTATTGTATTCTTCTCCAGTTGATTGAGATAGTCCAAAATCTTTACGACTTCAGGATTTTTCATACTTGGATCAAGGTTGTTGAGGGCTCACATTATTGGATCAACTATGGTGTTGTATTCTTGTACCTCCTCCACATAATTGATAATAGCTATCCATGAAATAAACTGACTCGAAAAGAGAAGGTCCCCTCATAACAACTTTGTTGTGGAAGTCAATATGATAATTTCCCACTCTAATAGTGATAATTCTAGCTTCAACATCAATTAATGCTCTCCTACTAGAGAGGAATGGTCTCCTAAAGATACAATATGTATCATATGGGATAAAGAATCACCCCACATGGATAGGGACATATTCCATGATCCCTATAAGATTTGTGAAATTATGGTCATCCAGTTAGATCCTCATTCCAATCTTTACCATATCTATGAGTCCCAACCTCTGAGATAGAGCAAGGGGCATGAGACGAATTCTTGTTCCCAAATCTAAAAGTCCTTGTCTTACCTCATTGTCTCTGATTTTGAATGGAATAGTAAATGCCCCTGGATCTTTCTTCTTTCTAGTCATCTTGGCTTGAATAAAGGTGTTGGACATTTTAGTCTTTATGTGGTCTCCCTACCTTCTCTTCATAATCAAATTTTTGAAGAATTTGGTGTAGGTTGGCATCTCCTCAATAGCGTCCAAGAAGGGTACATCAAGGTGCAATTTCTTCACTACTTCTAGAAACTTCTCATATCTCTTCTTCAAGTGGGCCTTGATTAGTTTATAGGGGAAATGAACTCTTGGTGAATAAGAAACTCTTTTTGTAAAACTTCTTGATCTGGGTTAGATTTACTTTCCTCAGAAATCTTCTTTCCCTTGGCTTTCTTTTTGGCCATATATTTCTCGGTAGCCACTTCTTCTTCGATCACTTCCTCTATTATCATCGATTCGGGCTGAGATTCAGCATTGAAGTTGCTTTCACTACTACAGAATTGACCTTTGACATCGATTATTTAAGGCCTTTGGCGACGGTTAAAAAGTGACACCTATGTGGGCGATGCTAAAAGGTGAACCCTTAGGCGTCGGTTTTAAAACGGACGCCAAAACCCTTGGCGCCACCCAAAACGCGCCAACAGGGCCACTATAGGCATCAGTTATTAGTGGGAAAACCGACGCCAGAATCCTTCGCGCCACAAAAGGGCGCCAGCAGGGGCACTATAGGCGTCGGTTATTAGTAGGGCAACTGACGTCCAAACCCTTCGCGCCACAAAAGGGCACCATCTAGGACACCATCGGCGTCGGTTTCTTAGTAATAACTGACATCATATCAAGTGCCACCACGACCGTGCTTGCCACCACAGTCGTGCTGGCCAACAGTCTGGCCACATTAGATGTCGATTTTTTGCTATTAACCGACGTTGTAAGCCTTTGTTGTCGGTTTTCGACTAATAACCGACGCCTATGTTTTGATTTTTTTTTCTTATCAGTTTGTAGGCATGCTGTGGTTGGTCGCAGGATAAAGAAACCTGCAGTTTAGTGGAACTGAACTATAGGTTTATGACATCCATTGATATCAGCCAACAACATGCCACAAACCTACAAATTTAACAAGATTCACATGTACACATGTAGAAACAGGCCACAAACCTGTAGTTCCTTTCATTTTCACATTCACACGTGTAGAAACATTCAGACACATGTAGAAAATTCATGTAGCAACCTGCAGTTCCTTTCATTTTCACATTCACACATGCACAAATAGAAACATTCATGTAGCAACCTGCAGTTCCTTTCATTTTCACATTCACACATGTATAAATATTCAGACACATGTAGAAACATTCACACATATGACAATTCAGAAAAATTCATTTACAAATATCATTCTTTAGTCATTATTGCTATCAACATCACAATTATATTTTAAAATCCTCACTACTTGTATGGCTTTTGCCCATTCTTCTCTTACATCATTTAATTCTTCCGTAGTATAGGAAGCATGTACATCTGATAAGGCATTACCTGTAGTGTGGTCAGTTTTAAACACCTACAAAGAGAATGATGTATAAGAGAATGATGTATATATATAATTAATAATATATAAATAAGATTGATATATTTTATATTATCTAATGAGACTATATATAATACCTCAGGTATGGTATCAATGTCCACTGTGGCATATTTGATAATCATATACATAAATCGCATCACATAATATGCACATGCCCAGCCGTTGTCTTGTGTAGCACACTATAAATTGAAACATACAAAATATTAAAAAATACAACTAAGCACAGTTCACATAAATAATATATACATTAGATTCAAGAATTTACTTTCACGTTCTCCCAAATTATTGGCTGGTTCTTTTTCTCGGGGACCTTTTCTCCAGCCTTTTTAAACTCATGTAAACCCCTACATGTTAATGTAAAACAGTAAATTGCATAATTAAATAATAATGTAATAACATATGTTAACGGATATAAAAATGAAATATTTCTCACCGGAATAATACAATTTTCATTGCATGTTCATATTTTGGATTCAATTTAGTCCCCTTAGGATCTAGATAATAGACAGTGAACGTCCCAGGGACAATAACTAGTAACTCCCAATGCGTACCCCTAGAGGTAAAAAAGTTAAAAATTAATAACTCGAAATCCACAATAAAAATGTAATTTTCTTAAGTCCAAATTATAAGCAAAGTAAACTTACTCCACATTGAATGGAGCTATTATCGTCGTCTTCTTATTTTGACCAAAATTTGTAAAAGCATCATAGCAGTATTGTTGAACTGACGTAGGGTCTTTAGCTACTAGACTAATCAAAGATGGAATCAAAAATCCTACATGTTCAAATGAAAAAATCTGCACATATCTTGTCTAAGTAGCTGCAAAACATGTATTACGTATGCATTAATATATAAGAAACTAGATCACCGGATCCTACACAAGGTATATGGATGTATAAACAAGATATCACCTTATCCATAGCTCTATCACAGATGTATTCAGCCAATCATAGCAAAACAACTCCAAAATATCTTGTATAAATAGTTTAGTTTCGTATGATTGACCTGCAGCATTCGCATCTATAGAAACATTTATAGGGCAATTTATATCATGTTCGCCTAACCATACTGCCATACCCCTACAATTAGGACCTAACGGGGCAGGTAGGTCATGTGGAACCCAACTTGGTAATGTAGGAGGTGGAGGTGGAGGCCTAGATGCTCTGAGTGTCTTCATTTTAACCTGTATATATAATTTCAGATCAATTGACCTCATATATACACACTAACAATTTAACGTAACGTAAATTTACCATACAATTTCAGTATAGACGACATCCACTTTGGGCCATAATATCACTCTGCCTTCTGCCTCACCAAGTGTTTCACAATCTGGGTGGGCATGTGACAATTGAAGATCTATCCAATTGGGGAATACGCTTGCATATGTCACAAGCGGAATATTGTACTATTCTCAGGTATGGTTTTATGATTCTTTTATTTTCATTTGATGAGATTTGTCCAACTTTCTATAAGACATGCATGGATGTTTGAGGAGAGCATGGAGTTCATTGTAGGGAACTACTTAATCTCAAGTACAAACATGATCTTATTGGAGATACTCTCTATGACTTTACTCAAACACACTAGAATTGCTACTAAGAAAGAGGCATCTATCAATTTTTTTTAACTAATCCACAAGGGATGGTCGACACTTAGACCAACCAATGTCTTGACTTTTGATTGGCTAGATGAAAGCATGAATATGTGGATCTTACACATATTTCCCCACTTGTGGAATTGAAAAGTGGGGTCTTTATAGTAGGACAAACGATCCTCAAAGTCGCCTCAACCAAACTAGTCAAGCATGAAAAAGTGTGTATTGACAATCAATACATTTGTATTTGTATTACTTTGGAATTTTTGCCGCTTTGGGATTTTTCGCACTGCATATTATGGAGCTTCTCAAGAGGGTCCATATAATTATACATAGTGATGTTGTGATCGCTAAGTGTATGGATGTAATATTTTAGAGGATAGGCTTTTGTTATCTGAAAAAGGCTAACGACGCAACATGTTGCACTTCTACCTTCCATCTCTATATAGTTCTTTTATTTCCTCTAGTAAGTAAAGACAACGGTAGAGAACTAAACTATTTCATATGCTTATAATAGCTTGAATATAGTCATTTAAATCTTGCTTTACCAAAAAATGACATCATTGCTGGAGAATTCAACTTGACAATCACTTAGTTCGGTTGGGATTCCAAGGTTTAGATTCTCACAACTCTAATACATTAAGTAGTGCAAATCCACTAAATTTGAATATAGATTCACAACTATTAAATAGTTAATCACCAAACATGGATGACCACAAACATAATATCATAAAGAAAACGAAATAAACAAAAAGTCCACAATTGAAATCACATGTCGTGTAGGGTGGTCACAATAGTAACAATTGTGCCACGTTTGAAACAATATCAACATTCTTCAAAGAGTTATTTTGTTCTTTTAAAACCAACAATTATGCAAGTGTAAGATGCTTTACGAGTCAATCACAAGTAGCATTGATTATACTAATGGCTTCAAACAGCCTTCCTAAAGATAAGCCGTCAGGAATACAAAATATATCCTTATATTATTTCCAGGTGACAAAAGTAGTGATGCCTGCGTCAAAATAGAGGTGCATAAGCCCCCAACTGGTAGAGACGTGATTATAGTTTTCCCTAGAGACATGATTATAGTTTTCCCTAGAGGTTCATGAGCCCCTAACTGTGATAGAGACGTGATTATAGTTTTCCCTCAAAATATACATAAATTAAACATCTACGCTCCTTCCTAGTAATACAAACGTTACATAAACTACGTGGCACAAAGTACCCCAAATGATGAGCACCAAACCGAATTTAATAACAGCATGACAAAGTTGTTGCACTCCGTTAGATGTACAATCTATTTTTAGTAGAGAAAACGAAAAGTCAACCTAAGCCCAAATGTATGAATTAGATTACTGTTTCAAACTACAGTTATACTAACCCCAAGCAAGAAGCTAATATCAATTCATGAAGAAACATTCTCGCATCCACTCTTCACAAAGTACACAGCCCTCATGAGCATGGTAAGTACTGGACACCCATTACATATACTTCTCAGTACGTTAATAATAGTCCAGATCTTTCAATCATCGACTTTGACCAAATAAATCATCGGCTAAAAATTGTGTAAATCGGAATTGAAATCCGAGGGAAGGCATGATATCGTGAAACATATGAATTTACTATGCATATAATTGTATTTACCACCACATAAAAGAACTTGGAAACCAAGCACATGCAGTGGCACTGTAGAGGAACCAAGATGCAACTTTCTAAATAGCTTCCAGAATGAACAAGTAGCCTTCCTATTACAGTTTAGAAAAAAGATGTATTTCGAATTTCAGGATCTATGATACAGATCTATACAAAAGAAACAAAGTACACAAATAAGAGCAAAGGGATCTTCATAATTGCAACCCGAGGCAACAATATAGAGTAGGTAAATCTGACAGCTTTCCGCGCTCTCCATAGAGGAACAAATCCTGCGTCAAAACTATCACAATTAAGGGAGAAGAACTGAAAGATTCCCTGAACAAGATGTAACTAGTAGCATAATGCACTATTGCCCTATTACCAACGATACAAACAGCAAAGTATCGCAACATTTGCACAGTGGTCCTATAGCCATTCACGTACTTGGTAAAATTAGATCAACTTGACTCATATTAAGGTTGGAATAGGTCTGATTTAGGCCAAATCAAGTCTAATTTGGCAAAAATAAGTCTCATTTAAGCCAACATAGGGCAAATTAGGTCTAATTGGGCCATGTTATGCAAAATTACATATGATCCTGGCCAAATTAATCAATCATAACTTCACCTAACCAACATAGGCTAGTTTGGTTGGTGTAGTGGGGTGTAGTTTAGTGAGTTCGCAATCTA
This sequence comes from Alisma plantago-aquatica, assembly GCA_963693085.1. Lineage (NCBI taxonomy): Eukaryota > Viridiplantae > Streptophyta > Magnoliopsida > Alismatales > Alismataceae > Alisma > Alisma plantago-aquatica. The sequence goes on from OY856409.1 coordinate 1,994,749,629, forward strand.
AAAATGTACATCAAACACGCACTTTGTCGTCTGACTACACCCTACCAAACAGGCCCTTAGAGATTACCAAAGTATATATACATAGTAACATTCAATATTGCTAAATGTTTTTTTACATGGACATAGTAGTATAATACAGCTAAATATATCTGTAACTTTTACTATAAATATGTAAAGAAAGAAAATATTAAAACCGCCAGGGACATCTAAGCGGGAGGAGACCGCCTAGCCGCCTAAAAAGTACGAGTGTCCAAATGCAGTGGTGACTGCTGCTTGTGCATCCTGGGTTGTTCAGCAGTTTGTACCCAAGAATGGTGTCTAATCTACCTCGAGGTGTACCAATATTTGGTTGTTCAGCAGATTCTAGCCGCCTAACAAGTATGACAGTGTCCAAATGCAGTGGGCACTGCTGCTTGCGCATCCTAGGTTGTTCAGTAGATTCTACCTCGAGGTGTACCAATATTTCGTACCCAAGAATGGTGCCTAATCTACTAATTGTATATTTTTCATTTACCTTGCTAGATCCATAGTGAAAACCTGGGGTGCTGAGTTTTCTGTAAAATGTTTCAGTTACTTGTCCCAATGCAGGTTGCTTTGATGCTTCTCTAACAACTTGAAAAAACAAAGATCTAAACCAAGTCCAGTCAACGTTTCTGCAGCAGCTTCAGTCCCTGGTTTTATGCCCATGAATTCACAAGACTTGATCTACGTAAGGTAAGCCCCATCTCGAAGACCCCAAAATGCAAAATATGTGTATCAATTGTATTAACTGCTGGGTCAAGTAGGATAGAATTACTGAATCAAGAACTACTATATCAACGACGAATCTTTCGCTAACAATTCAAGTCTCGCAGGCAGCCAGGTAAAAGAAATAACTTCCTTGCCCCTCCTTTTTTAATATATAACTCAGGTGGCTGTTGTATTCACCCTACCCTCAATCAGGCAAATATCATCAAAAAACAAAGATACAAAGGAATAACCACCCTATTCTCTCAAGAAAACCCCACCCACTACCAAAAAGAACCACCTTATGGACAAAGACCAAACCAAGCGGACTGATCCAGACCCTCCCCAAGTAACCATGTACATCAAAACGAGAAGATCTAACTACTTATGTGTCCAAACTTTTTAAGAAAGGAAAATATGTCTTCTATCCATCAGACTCGGTCCTTGTCCCTGATTGCGCAGTGGGAGTCAAAAGCCCACCCGCCCAACTCAGCAGACAGAACAAAACCACCTGCGGGAGGAAGAAACTAAGGATTTCAAGGTCCATTACCATGGACCTGACAAATCTCAAAAGACAAAGCCTGCCGACCAGCTGCTCACAAGGTCATCTGAACACAACTCCCAGGCCCACTGTCAGATTAGCCTTGTTAAAATCTTATTCAGACAACCAAGAAAGGAAAACCCAGTCTTCTCTGGATGCCGATCGATCACTTGGAAGAGCAAAACCAGACACCCAAAGAACAAGGTTCCTGCTTACTGCACCTGATCATAGAGGGTTGTTGGTGAGAGCGCACCACCAAAATATTCTGTCTATCGCCACATATGAGGCAGACCAATCAAGTCGAGTAGGTTCAAAGATCGATCAAACAGCACAATTACAGGGGGCTTGTGCCTACGTCATAAGAACTCAAACGGTTCCTTCTTTTCATCATCACACAGATGTGACAACAAGGCAGAGGAATCAGTTGCAGCTGTGCTTCTGCTACTTATCCCGCCCTCTACTCAAATGATGGTCCTCCTTGACGATGGCGCCAACTCTCGTCTGTGACAGAAGCGCGCTATGAGGAAAGGCCACAACTCAGCAGCAGTTTTCCCCTTCAGGCTACAGGTACATTGCCTCTCTTTTTTCATTGTTATTTCCTCTACAGCCTCCTATCCGATTCTCAGTTTTTTCGCTCATGCTCTTCTAAACTCATCATTTCTTCTATCCCCTTCAGTCTTCAAAAATTCTAGCCTTCTAAATTCCCTGTTGCTGTACGCTGGAAGCAATTTGGCCAGCCTCCTCAAGTCAATAGCCAGGCTAATCAGTTCATCACGTCAGTGCATTCTCCCTTCTCTTCAAAATGTTCCTTCTTTATTTTTACTCACTTTCTTCCTTTCTTTTCGACATATCTTCCCCTACTCCTAATTGTGCAGTACAAGCACAGCCACATATTGCTGTTTGAGAGGCTGCTACTAGACTTTCTTTTGCAACAGTAACAACAAAAAAAGCAACATAAGCATATGTTAGTTGGATGATCAATATGTATATCACGTGTGAACTTTATATATATATAGAGAGAGAGTCAGACTAGAATACACTCGAGTATACATATCACGTTGTACACCCCAATGGTGTTTGCTTATCTAGACTGTGTTTTTCCGAAATCAAATCCATTGATCTTCATTGTTACAATAATAATAGGCCACATACAAAATTTTAACTCATTTGGATGAGTGTAAGTCACTCATCCAAGGACAACAAAATCGACGCACAAAACTAATTTGAAATGCATGATTTTCGCCTCCTTTAGATGCACTGCCTATAAGCGTCCAAATAAGCTGAGATTTATTATATAGTATGTTCTTAAGATATTTAAGAAGATCAATTGTTTAGAATTTTCAAACAATTGTTGCATCTTTAAAAACGACTGAGGTGTACGGTGTCTCCGGTACTCGAGTGTACACTAGCCTGACTCATATTATATATATATATATATATATATATATATATATATAGGGCTCATCTTTAATACCCACGCGGGTAGCCTGATTTTTCGTTACCCGCACATCCAAAAGTGTAACAATATGGTACACAAAAGTAACTCTAAGATCAAAAAAGTAACTGCGTAGAAAATATATAGTCAGTAAATATATGGACGTATTTTTTGATTTTGGTGGGGCAAATGATATTATTTTTGGATGAAATTTTTTGGGGAGCTAGATAAAATGCTCCTCTACAATTGCGAGAAAAAAATTTAAAAAAAATGACTGGAAGGGTGGGCGGGTATTAAATAAATCCCCATATATATATATATATATATATATATATATATATATATATATATATATATATATATATATATATATATATATAGAGAGAGAGAGAGAGAGAGAGATCATCTTTGTTGCCCGCGCGGGTAAATGGACTTCTGCTACCCGTCTCAAAGATGCGGTGGCACAGTCTAGTAAATACCTGATATTCGTGAGAAAAAGAGCAGCACACGGAAAGCGGAAAGAAAAACCCCAATTATGCCAGTTCAAACCCTCGGCTTTGTGCGGCTACTCCGCTTTCCCTCAAACCTACTGTCGTCCTCTGCAGTTGCTCCGCTGAGATTCGTGCTTGCATTTGCTCCGCTGCATTTGCTCGGTTGATTTTCGGCCTCCGTCCGCTCCTCCAACCTGTATTCTCCCAGTTAGGTCTACCATTGCCTCTCTCTTCTCACGCGCAGGTCTTCAGCTCTTCAAACATGGTGAGGATAAAGAAATCGTCGAGGAAGACCAGTGTAATGCCGCCATGGAGAAGGTTCGTTAAAATTGTAAGTGACGACGAAGAAGACTTGGTGGTGAGGCACTATGAAGCCGTCGAGCCGCAGGCCAACCAATCGATTGAAGCGGCAGAAGCACCTACTCCGAAGGGCAAAGAAAAAGAAACTTTGACTGCTCCGAGAAGAACGCCTTCAGAGAAGAAAGGAAAAAGCAGTAACGCGACTACTGTTGGTGTGCAAGGCGGTGAAGGTAAAGTGGATGAGGAACAGCTGCGTGATGAAGTGGAGCATGAAGCACCTGCTCTGAAGGGGAAAGAAAAAGCAACTCCAACTCCTCCGAGGAGAACACCTTCAAAGAAGAAAGGAAAAAGCAGAAAGGTGACTGTTGCTGCTGTGCAAGGCAATGAAGGTACTGGGGATGAGGAACAACCGCGTGATGAAGCGGAGCATGAAGAAAGACAAAGTAAGTGTTGTTTGCATGTACATTACAAGAACAGAAGCAAACGTTTTTGAGTAAAAAATAACAATGTCTGCTAAACAAGCATCTATTAGAACAATAGAGTAACTATACGATGCCTAGAGTAACTACAGAAACGTTGAAGTAACTATGTCACAGCAAAAAGTATCTCGTACACTATAAATATAGCAGTTAAAATGGAAAGTAGTTTTTGTTAAACTGAAAAGTAAAATTTTCGAGTAGTAATGAATCTTAGTATGCAGAGGAGGATAGGCAAGGGTTTGATGACCAGACAAAAGGAAATTTGGAAGGGAATGAGGAAGAAAAAGTTGTTGAGGAGGAAGGAGAAGATGAAAAAAGAAAAAGCAAAGAGAAGGGCAAGGGAAAGGCTGACGAAGGTAAGGTTATATGCATTTATAATTGAGTAAACTTGTTGTTAATTTCAGAGGACATATTAATAACATGTATAGTTTAGTAAGTTGTTTTTGCAGTTACAGTTAAATGTTAATGTGATCAACCTATTATGTAAAGTAAATTGTAGAAATGTAAGAGTAACTGAACTGACTGAAAAGTAATAAAGAAACAAACCTAAGAGCTACGTTTTGATATATTTGCAGGTGGACTTAAAAAGGTATACCACATATGTTATATAAAAAGCCACAACAGCATGGTGTTTACCAAGAATCAAATTAAAATGATGAGGTCCACGGCATTTGCAAACGTGATCAAGATGCCCAATCTTACAGTAGATGTAGGACTTTTGGAAGATTTGATAGACAGATATGTGGGAGATGATAGGTTCTTGTTGGCCTGTGGGGTAAAACGTAGAATGACAGTGGAGGGTGTGGGGGTCATTCTAGGTCTCCCTAGCAAAGGTATGGATATCATACCTAGAAAGAAATCTGAAATAGTGAGTTCCATATGGCGAGAGTTTGCTAGGGCAACAAGGAGAGATTGTAATGAGGGTGAGACCTCAAAGATGTTAAAGGAGAAGGATGTCCTAAACAAGGACAACTTGACAAAGCTTTGGCAAGAATATGGCAAGAGCGACAACCCCGCCGACTACCAGAACATGTGTCATGCATGGATGTTGCACTTGCTGGCAACATTCCTACTCCCTGATACCAGCTACTGTGCCCCGATTTACATAATGCACTACTTGGATGATGTAATTGCCATAGGGCAGTTAAATTGGGCAAAGTTGGTGCATGGGAGTATCTTGAAGAAGATGAAGGTGTTGAAGGAAAATGTTCATATGAGGAGAAGAGGAGAGAAAGGAAAAAACCACACTCTATACAACAGGGTGTGTCATGTGCCTTTACGTAAGTAAATAAGTTCATACTTTATTTTCGCTTGGATTATTACAATGCTACATAGGGACAGTTACATATGAATTATATTTTTCTTTATTAAATGCAGGTTTGGACATATGAGATGACAATAATGGCAAAGCCAACATTCCCTGACGTCAAGCCAAGGATAAAGAAGTGGGTTGCGCATGTGAAGAAATTGATGGATATAGGGTGTGTGGACCCTAAAGATGTAAGAATCTTTATTCTTTGTTACAAAACTAATATGCAACATAATCATATATGTAGCTTTGTCACACATTGTTTAATTTTTTTGGACATGTTTGTAAATGGATGCAGCTGGACCAGGGCGATGATTGGCAAGTTGCAAAGGCAGTAAAGGACTTGCCCTAATACCTTGCGGAAATAGGGCAAAGAGCAAGCCAATGGCAGAGAAGGTGGCAACAAAGCCAATCAACGCCAAGGAAGTATCTGTTGGGAACTCCAGTCTAGAAAGAAGAATCCACCACCTCGAGGAGTTGAAGATGCAGAAGGAAATCTGCACGAGGATAGCGGTGGAAGCTTTTAATGATCTCCAACAGGAGAAGAGGCTAGAGAGAAGAATAACCGAATTGGAGGAGAACAAAATTATGAGGAAGGAGGGAGATGAATGTGAAAAAGCACAGTCACCTGCAAGTGGGTTCACACACTTTACTGAGGGGTTTCCCTCAGTAAATGTCGATGAAATGAATGACAGGACTGAGGTGTTGCACAAGAAGGTTATGTCAATGGAAGAAGAAGAAAAGAAAAGAGGTGTGGAGAAGGGAGACACACCAAGGACACTAGGCAAGTTGCGCCTGAAGAAAAAATGTGTTGAAGATCAAGAAGCAGAGGAAGACACGCCTGAGAAAGAAACTGCTGTTGCAGAGAAACAGGACAAAGAAGGTGTTGATGGTTCTGGCCAAGAAAAATCTACAGATGAAGAAAGAGGGCAGGAAAAAAGGGAACAATCAAATAAAGCAAGCAAAGGAGGAGGAAAAGAAGAAGAGCCAAAGAAAAAGATGACAAAAAGAAAGCAGAGGACAGAGCATGTAATTGGCAGCATAGAAAAAAACATAAAGAAAAGAAGAGAGGAAAAGGTAAGGTCGCATTTACTTTTAAGTATAGCAGTCCTTAAAGTATTTGTGTGAACATAAGAGTAACTATTAGAATAGTAAAGTAACTACAAGAATATAAAAGTAACTACGCGGTTGATAGGGTAATTTTATAAAATGAAAAATTATTGTTGTGCTTAATAAACTAACTGTAGGACATAAAAGTATTATGTAACTTGTTAATGAAGATGGATTCTAACATGAACTGCACTTTGTTGACAGCACAAGCTCTCCAATTTCATAGGTTTTGAACATTTCAAAAAAAGGACACCAAGGAAATTGTCCATCACTTCATGGACAACATAGAAGAGCTGTAAGAATTGGTTATTTTAATATTCCATTTGTCAAGTGTACAAATACATATTACTTATTCAATATCTAACTCATATGTATCGCATCTATAATGATTGGCATGTCAAACAGAGAGTGCAGATTCAGCAAGGATACTTGGTGCACAGGGAAGGACCTCATTGCCCTCCTATACAAGGATCAGATGATGCAATCACCTGTAAGAAACCAATGTAGTGTAATTGTATGAAACAATAATTTGGCTTGCTAACATAAGCTTGTGGATTTTTTCAGGTTCTGGACTGCTTTGTGCAAATGCTCAAGGAGAGCACAAGCAAGAGGAAGAAGGGGTTGTCGTGGCACTGTCTGAGCACTTATGCTCCGATAAGACAAGCAAACTTGTGATACAAAATTACAGCAAATTACTAAAGATACACACACTGAAACTTAGAGATGTGCATTTTTAAATTCTGTATTTGCAGCAGCATCTGACAATTGATGTGGAGAACATCACCCTAAAGGAGATTGACATGCTCTCTCCACTCTTCAACGTTCCCTTGAAGGAATGGGACACTATGGACTCTGTGTTCACGATACTAAACAATGACAACCACTGGCACTTGCATGAAGCAAGCTTCAGGGATGGCGCGCACAGGTCATATAACTCAATGAGTGGAAGTGGCAAATCAAAGAAAGAATTCATTAGATGGGTAAGCAATGAAAAAAGTAACTCAGTTAATAATGGATTGAAAGAAATAATGTTAGTTGATTGATAATTAAAAAAAGTTATGCTTTTTTTTGTAGGTGGGTATTGCCCACGAATTCTTCAGGGGGGCACCAGATAAGGGAAACCAAATGTCACAATGGGAATGGGAGTACCCACAATGCCCACAGTAGGAAGAAGGCTATGTTGACTGTGGAGTCTTCGTGATGAAGTATCTTGATTGCCTAGTCAATGACAAGCAGATGGACTTCACTTCCAAAGACATGCCAGCAATAAGGGCTGATATTTTCCAAAGAATGTTGAGATGTGGAAAGTTGCAGTCTGTCCAGGAAGATGAAAAAAATGCCAATGATGATGCCAAAGAATGTCCAGGGGAACAGCATAAGGAAGAGGTAGCTCAGGAACAGAACAAGCAAGAAGAAGGGCAGAAACAAACCCAGGATGCAGATGTACAAGAACAAAAACACAAGTATGAAGAAGTTGTTTCAAGCCTAGACAGATGGTTGAAGTCTAACTGAATACTCTTTTATTAAGTGAAATGTAATGAAAACAGTTTGGTGCTGGAATTATGATATGTAAATGCTATAAGATACATTTACTCTAAATCAGTTTCTGGAAATCTGATATATGTAACTGATGTGCTGGAATTATGATATATGTAACTGATGTGTTGGAAGTCTGAAATTACATTTACTCTAAATCAGTTTATAAGAGTAGTATTTCTGGGTTTAAAGGATAATGTTTTATGCTTTATATGTGGTATTCTTGCATGAATAGTTGTTGTGTTTGTATGAAGATATAGACTTGTTGTTAGCTTTGAATCAAGAAAGAAACATGTTGGAATCACATCACGATTAGTTTGATGTGAGGGAGATGTCATTGAAAATTTAGATGATAGATTATGCACTTTAATGGAGAAATTGCTATTATATAGTTCAGCATGTAATCAAAAAGAATGACAAATAAACTCACTGAAAAGGAAGAGTGATCAGGTGATCAATAAAGTAATTATCTGAAAACTAAAGTAACTATGACAATAGAAAAGTAATCCTAGAAATCAAAAAGTAACTTTTGTACGTTATAAAGTAACTCTAGAATAGGAAGGTGAATCAATAATACAAAACCAATGTATGTGAATCACAGTGTGACAGTGGACATTTTGTAAGTAACTGTACGAACATGAAGGTAACTGTTCTAATCCAAAAGGTAACTATTTCAGAAGAAACGTATCCATTTGACACAAAGAGAAACGATATTGTTCAAAGAGTAACATTTTATCATAAATAATACTTTATAACATATTCAATTTCTACATACAGCTATTGGAGCTCAAAGGACAACACGTATAGATTCAAACACAAGTGTTTTTTCAAGGAGGATTACAATTACTTTCAAAAGACTACACATGAACATCCATTACAATTACTTCAATTTTGGATATGCCCCACTCACACACTAATCAACTACAACTCCACTAAAAACATGTAAACAAAACTAAGGACAGTCATCCATCAAGAGCAATAGCACCAGCAGCTCCAACCGCATGAGATCAGAAAAAACAACACAAGTAGCAGCACCAAGAAGCTCTAACCAAACAGCAGCAGCAGAAGCATTAGCAGCAGCAGCTCTAAGAACAGAAGTAGCAGCAGCAAGTTAGGATCATGAAGAGACAAGTCCAACATCAACAGAAACATGAGTAGCTGCAAACATAATCGTTGAGCAGCAGGAAGCATGATTACATATCAGAAACAACACAAGTAGCATATCAATCAGCAACAATACAAGTCCAGAAAAAGTATCTATGAAGAATGAACTACTTCAAAGGGCAGTTTCTACTATCATGATTGACTCCAAACTCTAAGCAATTCTTACACTGCCTCTCTCTTTTAGACTGAACAATTTCAACTCCAGATTTAAACCTCACATCAGTCGATCTAGGTCTCCCTTTAGTTTTGCAAATACTAGGGATATGGACCTTGACAGCAGAAGAAGAAGCTGTGTTAGAAGCGGCTACACCAGCATCAGCATCAGCATGATCTAATTCTAAAAGCTCCTTTTGCAAAGCTAAGAGTTTTTCATGACAAAGATCTATAGCGTTGTTCCTACACGCTATGTTGACAATTGAATTGCAAGCAGAAACAAGCTGAAGTGTCCTCCCAGTGGATGGATGTGTAACTGATGCTTTGCCAAAAATCAAAGGGTGTTCTCTATATCCTTTAGTCCACCTCTTTAATATGTATGGCTCGGGAAGAGTGCAAAAGTCACGGCTCTTCAGATAAGACAGAATGTACCTACACGGAATACCTTTGAATTCCAACATGAAGCAATTGCATGAAACCATATCAATAGATGAGTCTTTCTTCAAGATACGAGGAGATCCAAAACCACCAATACGATACACCTCAAAGACACCTTCGTCGGATGTTTTCTTTACATTGTACACCATGCTTTAATGAACCTCAGACTGAAAGATCTTAAAAATGGACTTGGTGTATATACCTCTCATTTGCTCCTCCACAGACCACAATGATGACAAGGGAAGATTGTTGTACTTGTCATCAAAATCTTTGAAATTTTCAATCTCCCGCACGTGAAAGTAAGCAGTCTCTAAGCAACATACAAGTTCAAACAGAGTCTTCCTATTGTTAATGTGGCTTCTAATGAATGCATTCAGGCTCTCGCTTCTTTGAGTTGTCCTCATACCAACAAAGAAAGAAGACTGCATATAACACGGAACCCAATCCCAACGCATCGCATACATATCAGAAAGCCAACTAATGGAAAACAGATCATTCTCTTCAACTACAGAGTTCCATCTCTCTTCAAAAATGTCCACATCATCTACGTTCCACACATAATCATTCAAAGAGATTATGATCTGATCCTTGTTAGGAATGCCACCAAGCTTAGATGGAAGCTTCTGTAGGATGTGCCAGCTGCAGAAATGATGCTTACAATTTGGAAAAACAATAATGATAGCAACATTCATAGCCGGGTCTTGATTGGTTATGATAGAAACCGGCTCTTTGCCAAAACAGAGTAAGTATTGCTTGAAAACCCAAACAAAGGAGTCGTACTTCTCATCCGCCAACAGAGTGAGGCAAACAACACTGTCTTGCGATGGTGATCCACACCACCAAACATTCCAAAAACCATGGAATACTTGTTGGTACGGTAAGTAGTGTCAAACACAATCGCATCGCCAAACAACCCGCAATCTTCGACAGAGACAGGATCAGACCAAAACAAATGTGTAAAGCAACAATCGGCATCATTTTGATAAGTATAAAAGAATTTCGAATCCAAAACCTTCAACCTAGCAAAATAATCCAACACCGTGTCAACGTCGTATTTAGCCGACTCTGTCCTCTTGCTACTGAGGTGTCCATGAGCTTGTCTGCTTGTAAATGTCAAATTTTCATAACCACCAGACTCGGTTGCTATCAATGCAATTTGTCTCGAGACAGGTATGTTTGCTTGACTCATGGAAGAAAGCATCTCTTTTTTAGTTTCATCAAGAGATGGGTTACACTTCAAGTAACGCAGGTGAGCATCATCAACATGATCGTGGTTGTGTTCCTCAACAAAAGCAGTCACAACCCACATGGATGAGGACTTATCTAGTGTGAACCAAATCATGGCTCTACACCCACACCTCTTCACAGAACGTCTGTGCTTCTTGGACAAATTATCCTGTAAATTACCCACTTCATCGCAAACGGGGCTCAAAAGTCTTTTGGACCTCTTAGAACGACTGATGTTACCTTGCTTGTCACAAACCAAATCTTTAGCAACCAGATTCTTAGTTCCTCGTTCATACCTATTGTCGTCTTTCCTGGGATTAAACCCAATCAAGCCAGTGTAACTAGAATAGAAGGAGATACCTTCATCTAAACTTCCAAATTTAAGTCCAATTCTAGGAAACTTCAGCTGGGGACAAAGTGCTAGCAGCAACAGAAGGAGAAGAATGAGGATTATCATCATCACAGTCGACATTGGCATTACCAGCATCTGTATCAAGACTAGGATCCATCATGACAGTTGTGCGAAAGTAACTCTGCAGACAGAAATGTAACCCTGAAACACAAAATAGTAACTCTTCAGACAGAAACGTAACCCTGAAACACAAAATAGTAACTATGTGAGTCATCAAGTAAACAAGTATCACAAAACGTAACTACATAAAACATAGAGCATGTATGACAGTTGCTGCTTCAAACGAAATCCAAACACACGTTGGATTTCCCACACAAAAACAGATATGACTGCACAATGTGATGAAAAGGAAATATCGGGGAGAATTGATGGAAGAGACGAAAAGTAATGATATTTACCTGTCTGTAACTTGGACAACTGCTGCTCCTAATGTAGTAAGATCAAAAAATGATCCCCCTACGACATGAGTTTTAGTCTGAGATCTGGAGCGTACTTATGGAAGAAGAGGAACGCAAATACCTTCATGTGACCTGGTAAGGATCAATACATGCTACTCACACTCCGACGAACATTAAAGGAGATCCAGACCTGGTCCAATCACCTTCGTCCTCCTCCAAACAACTGGAATATCTAAATCTGTTCTTGTTGTTCGAGTCTGAAATAGCAGATCGGGAGATTTAGATGGTAGACTGCAAATGTAGATCGAACAGTCCACGCGGCGGAAGGATGGACAGAGTTTAGATAACATCAGTACGCTCCAACGAACCCGTCGGGATGCGGCTAGCCTGGCCGGAGGTGAGGTAGGCTCGCAGCTGGAAGAAAGATATGGCCAAACCCAACCTTCGACGTTGGGAAGCAGACAGGGCGCCGATCTGTGAAAGGTCGGATTGGGAGAAGAATGACGACCTCCAGCTGTTGATGGGGATCTGACCCACGAACAGAGAACCTTCCACGGAGTTGAACAACGTCGGGGACGACAATATCAGCCTCTCCTGGTCGCAGGTGAACTCGACCACGTCTGCGTAGATGAGCCGGACCCAACAAACTCGTCGGGGTGCGAGCTCAAGGGCGATCCGACCACGGGTGCATCCTAACAAATCGCAGAATGGAGCAGGTCGGCGGCGGAAAGAAGGCAAGGAAGAAGGCGGAATCCGCTGTTTTTGGGTTTCATTTCAGCTATTAGTTAGTTCCAGGTATTTACAAAATGTGCCACCGCACCACTTTGGGCGGGTAGCTATTTTACTGTACCCGCGCGGGCATTGAATATTTAGCCATATATAAATATATATATATATATATATTTATATATGAGTCGAGCTAGAATACACTCGAGTGTACAGATTGTACGAATACACTCAAGTGTGTTTGCATATCAAGACTATTTTTTGCAAAATGTAAACCATTGATCTTCACCGTCATACTATAACTAGGCTACATACAAATTTTGAGCCCATTTGGATGAGTGTAAGTCACTCATCCAAAGGCAACAAAATCGATGCGTGAAACTAATTTGAAATGCATAATTTTTGTGGTCTTTATAAAATGGCCTATAAATGTCCAAATGTGCTCAAATTGTGTATGAGCTATTCACAAGATGTTTATAATACACTCAAGTGTGAATGCATTTCAAGAGAGAGAGTAAAGCTATTCACAAATTTTGAAATGTATAATTTTTGAAAAAAAATATTGCATCATGAAAAACTACTTGTGCATTATGCTCCGAATACACTCGAGTGTATTCTAGCATGACTCTCTCTCTCTCTCTCTATATATATATATACATATATATATATATATATATATATATATCTTTCCCGGATAGCTGAACAAGCTTTAACCGAATCTTTGTCAATTTTTAACCAAATTTCCCGCATAGTTCCCAAATGCTCATCCTCACCGAATCATTGTCGAATCCTGAATTTGTAACTATGATTCTCTACTGTCATACATCCTGCTATGATTGTCATCTTCGAACCACCACCTATCAGCTGGTGCTCTGCTCTTTGACCTGCCATTGAAGCTATAGGCTTTGTCTGGTCTGTATCCTTTTTCCATGTACTTATTTTTGGCTCTGCTAGGGTACCGTCCTCGACTACCACCATGGACGTGAGGTAAATTAACAAGGTCACTCGGCCGCCTATTAGCTAGAATCCTGCAATTCCATCTTGATCATGGGCCCATCTTCTGTTAGGGGTTTGTCTACGGTCAATCTTTGTCATGTCTACAGCTTGAGATGGACGGGCTATCAGAAAATCTTGCCCATCAACATGCAGAATTCTAACCAAGGCCAACGGAGCAACAGTGGACGTTGGGACTAGTGGACTAGCCACCAGTGTCAGAAGCATTTAAGGGGGGTGTCGAGAACTCGACCCATCTTTGTAAGAACTGGAATATCATCGCTGGTATAGATCTCCGCCACTTTGATAAATTTGACATCAAACGACGATCCAAGACGGTGACACCAAGACATTGAGGGATGTCTTCATTGAAAGTTTGCACCTTCAGCAAGATACCAGCTTCATCCATAATGCATCTTCTCCGCTTTGACATGCTAAATTCTATCTAAAGCCAGCGGAGCTGCAGTGGACATTGGGACGAGTGGACTAGCCACCTTGTCAGAAGCCTCTAGGGTGGCGGCGAGAACTCGACCCATCTTTGTAAGGACTGGAATGTCATCACTCATATAAACCTCCGCCACTTTGGTAAATCTGATATCAAACGGCGACTCAAGAAGGTGACACCAAGATATTGAGGGACGTCTTCATTGAAAGTCTCCACCTTCAGCAGGATATCAGCTTCATCCATAATGGATCTTCTCCACTTTGAGTGTTCTTTGAGGGAACCAAAGGCCTTAATGATATCTTTTAGCAAATCATCATCTCTATAGGAAATAGGATTTCAACCCCAAATCAGGCTAGCTCTTTGGATCAAGCTCGCCTAGTCCCATCAATCATTTCAGATGCTAAGGTCTTTGTTGTGTTTTCTCAGAGGCATTCCTTCATACACACTGTGTCCTTTGTTGTGGAAACAAAGATCACTGCAAGCCAACCAACAACCCTCAGAAAATCAAAAGCATGCTGCCAGGAATTCTAGAACCTTTAGTGTTTCCTCCCATGGACCCTCATCCTCCCAGCCTACCTCTTCAGCCTCTGAAAGTCAGTCTAACACCCGCCTTCTGGTTTCATCATCCACATCCAGGGACACCTGAAGCTTCTTTAATGTGCTATGAAGCACGGATACTCCAAAACAGGTGTCGTACCCGTATCTGATACGTATAGGATATCAATACTCTGTGGATACTCCTAGATACATATCGGATACTCCTAATCCATATCCATGTCGTATCAGGCTGTATCGAGTCAGTAAAAACTAGAAAAAAAATATGGGCATGACATTGCTTGATTAGCGTTTGACACCAGCTCCTGTCTCAACCCTCTCTGTTAAGTAGTAGCTTGCAGCAAGGCTATCACAGTTGCTTCCTTGAAGTAGTTCAAGGTTTGTCACCATTCCTCTTGCTAAATGCCAATCTTCCTTCTTTTCTTTATTGTTTGTACCTCCTCTGTTTTTTGGGATTTCACTTTTTAAAGAACTTCCATATGTAATCAAGATTTTTGTTTGTTATTTATTGCAAACCAATTCATTCACCTTTACATGGTACTTGTGGATGCTTTCCCTGCTAAGGTGCAAGTTTTATGCACGTTGATGTCCCTCATATTCAATGAAAGGCTTCAATTTCGTATCGTTGGTTAACATGCCTCTTGTTTTGGTGACTAAATCCATTGTGATTTATTCTGGATTTCTATCTAGACAATATCTATTTCATCTCCTTTGAAGATAATCATTGCATCCCTATCCTTCTGTCTCCTATGAAGCATCAATACTCCAAAATAGGTGTCCTGCCAGTACTGAATGGATATCTGATACCAATACTCCATAGATACTCTCTAATACATACCAGATACTTCTTAAGTCGTATTCCTATTTTTATTAGTAGGATATGACCTCAATGCAGTCAGGATACAACCAACCCATTTAACAGCCAAGGGAGCACCCCACTCGTGTGATCTATCGATATCCCAAAACCACGTGGCTTCCAACTCGAGACTCCCCCTATTGTATTGTGATTTGAGAATGAACTTGCTATTTTCTGTTAAAATTTTAAAATAAACATTAAAAAAATGTTGTATCCACGTTGTGCCCGTATCTTATTTTTTTAAAATTGTTGTACCGTACTCGTACCCGTATCCATTTTTGTATCTATATCCGTGCTTCATAGTAGCTAGCCATACATGAGAGAAGATAGTTTGGTATCACAGATGACACAACTCACTTTACAATACAACATTACATGATACATGAAATGCGAAAGGTTTAGAATATGATATTATCAGGTTTTTTGTAAATTCTGTCTCACATTAATATGAATGAAAGACCCCTTTTTATATCATTGTTTGATATTATGATATTGGTTTAACATTTTCTTTAGAAATATTGTGATTTTTTGATGAAATTTGATTGTCTTCGCCTATTTTTAAAATAAATATATTGTTTATTTTAAAAAAATTAAAATAAATATTAAAATCTGTCGTATTCATGACGTACCCGTATCCTATATTTTTGAAAATTGGTGTATCCCCGTACCCGTACCCGATACGTATCTGTATCCGTGCTTCGTAGTTGATATGTGATGGACGGATGGATTCCTAACCAACAAAGAAAGAATGTCAATAACAAGTAAAGGAAATGAGCAGGAATTCTCCAAGTGAGGGTTTTTAAAGCCACACCTATGACCTACCAGCCACGAGACCTACTCTCTAACAGCTATAGCACACCTTGATTGTGGCATTGTGTCTACCAGTGGCCTCACTTGATTGATCTACATGAGAGGTGGGGCTAGAGATGTAAAAAGACTTTCCATGAGACCTTTGTGAGCCGTCCTTCATCGAAAATAGCAAATTCCCGACCTTCTAAAACGTTAGGGGACATTGCATCCATTGCAAGCTAGCCTAAGGTTATGAATCACCAACCAAGTTATTTGCCCTCATATCACCACGATCATACTAACCTGATCAAAAAGTTGTGCCAAACTTTGACCCGAGATGTCAGAGTCCACAAAAGATTTCGATTGATGTCTTTCTACCACCACACAGCGAGCCGTGAGGTTATGGGACCTAAGTAATCTTACCTAGGTAGGAAGCTCTGAGGATGCCCTCACTAAGGTTTAAGAGCAAAACAAAAGGGGACAAGGGTGGGAGACGGTCCCCCCAGGAACCGAGAGCCACCACCGAACAGACTGTGATCCTGGTCACTAGGGCGGAGACCGGGATTGATTGAATTCATAGATCTTCATACAATCAAATAAAAAAAATCTATGAAAATCTATTGAGCTCAATCAGTGTCACTGAGAACAAGTCTCCAAGTGGGGCCTCTTGGCTAACCCATAACCATTGTCTTTTTAGAGAATCCTGCTCCTTTGTCATTAGACTTATAGCTAGGTAGCCTATTCAGGTTATGTTTTTTGCCATGTTTCAAGTGTTTTGTTTAAATACTTAGGGAGGCACATAGGAACAAGATGTGGGGTTCAATAAATAAATATTATGCAACTTGATGTGGAGTTCAATAAACAAATATCGTTTAGTTCCTCTTTTGGACTAGTATACAAACAAGTTTCGGATTGAGTCAAGGACCCAGCTTTTATTGCATCGGACCATAGGCCTTGAGTTTGAAATTTTCCAAGCTTTGACCCAACCCAATTGATCGGTGTCCATAAGCAGGCTTTTTTATCCCAAGACAACCAGACCACATGCTCATCCCTAGCAATGTTATGAGTCAGCTACTGCATCATCCATCATGATTTGAGAACATGGTGATTGAATGATTAGTGGTACATTGGTATCAGATCTGTAGTTGCAGCTGCTCCTAACACTGTATCACAATCCAGGTGATTAATCAAAGGATTGTTTCTCAGGGTCATTATTCTCTCAACAATACTGTTTTACACTAAGAGTCTGACTAGTTTGTTGTAATTTGTCCGGAAAATATTGGAAGTCAAGTTCCATTTTTGGTTTTACATAATTGGTTCGATGGAAGTCCGGAATATGAGTTCCCCAACTTTCCCAGGACTTTCAGTAATATATATAGTCTTTCGGAAAAGGGGTTCCGTAAGAATCCCAGCGGAAAACAAGTTCCGCGAGTGCGTCTCGCCTGTATCCTTTTTCCTTTCTTCGAGCACCGACTCACCTTGTCTATCGCTCGGAGAAGACCAACCGTCGTCGGTTCTGTCTTCTGTTTTGCTGATGTTGTGACCTGCAATACTAGTCACAAGTTGTTGATGCTGGTTTGGATTCATTGTTGCCATACGGATTTCTCTATTTCTGTCACGGAAGTAGTTCTACTGCTTCAGGTCTTTACGGCCTTGCCGCCCGTCTACACCCGCAATCAGCAGTACTTTGCGTACTTGGTCCAGAGTCAACGGCGAATCAGCAGTGCGAGCGACAGGAGACGACACATGGTCTTCGGATTGTTGTCTCCCTCGTTGCTCATCAAAATCCTAATTTTGATTTTCTCAGTCAGGCGGAAGCCGCAGCTGACGGTCGTTGCATCTGATTTTTACTTCCAAATCAGTACAAAAGGCAAGATGGAGATCAAGTTTGTTGGTTTTTTTATTCGGATTTGTGCAAAAGGCAAACATACACAAGTCTTCTATTTGGGACGGCAAGATCTGCGGCAAGTTGCACCTGCAACAAACAAATAAAAAGAAGACCCACCTCCTTTCCCTGTGTCTCTTCTGACTTAATCAAGTTGCATGCGTGAATAAAAATTTTAACTGATGTATGCCGTGCCGAGAGAGCTAATGTTGATAGAAACTTGGTTATTCTATTCCTCTTCTTGTTTACTATCATTTTCATTCATTTGTGTTTCTTTGTTCCAGATCTGATTAACACTGATGTCTGTTAGATCATTGATGCCTAGAAGTTGTTCGATGTAATACCCAATACATGATGTTTAAAGTTTGACTTTATGGCTTGAAGTTGTTCTATGAAAATCCCAGATTGTCAGTTTGTTAATTCTAATTACTGTACAAAGTTGTAGTATGATTTATATGGAGTAAATTTTTTATTTATTTGAACAGATCAAAATAATATGTATCATTTACTTGGACCGTTTGAAAAAAATAAAATTCAACAAAAATTATTTATATTGCTCATGTGGGTGTTGGGAATGTTACACATGGTAGACAGGTTTCAACAAACCAATCAGATAGAAGTCTAGTTCCAAGGAAACTCATGTTTCAACCAATCACCTGGAACTCATTTTCTCGGAACTCGATTTCCATTCTGGGAAAATGAGTTCCAAAAAAATCACAGTTACACCAAACCAGTCAGACCCTAAGCTATAAAGTAAATCTAATAAAAGATGACATTAGCCGGAAAGAGGCAAACATCATATGCATTTTCTAATTCGCAGGTCAGGCAGCCATTCTCCAATTAACTGAAAAATATTGCTTAACTAAGTGAAAAATACAAGAGATTTATGAGAAATGTTGCTGGGATAAGAGTCTAACAGTGTCCAACTACTATTATCAGAGGTGGTGCAAATACAGATAAGAAATTAATAATTGACAACATTACCTAGATTAATGTCACCCCTTCATAATTATAAAACGGATATATCATCATAGTGAAGGAAAATATCATAAGAGAAGATATCAATTTCAAAAGTACTCACATGACGTGAATCAAAGTTACAGTTCACTATAGTTACGCCACACAGCACGAAATTCCTCCCTGAATGTATTTAGTCGGGCTTTCAGATTTGGCGTTCTAAAGCTAGCATGAAGGAGTGTGGCTGAAAATCAAAGAAAGACACGGTAAACTGTATGACCAAGAATTATTAGTTGTCTCAGGATAGTAAATGTCGGAATCATTTTATTGTTACCAAGAAGACCAATTAGAAGTGCCCAAAGAACTGTAAGAAGGTTGCATGATGTAAACCACAAAAAGCAGCTGGCTGAAAAAGTATTCAAAGTTCATCAAACAACGGGCATTGTTGATAGCTAATCAGTGAAGCAATTTGAATGAAATGTTATTGTCTGTCGAATAATAACTCATAACTTACCTCCAGAAAAAAGTAACACAAATACTCGGCGTGGTTGACCACAAATATGGATTGCTCTTTTTGTGGGTGTCCTCCCTCGAATAACAGGCCTGCTTCTAAAATGACAATATAAGTACTACAAAGAAGAAAATAACAAGGCAACAGAGATGCAGTATTATCAGACAACTCACGTGATTGGTGGTCTCATCTTTGCTGCTAAATGAGGAGAAAATTGCCTTACGGTCCTGGTAATTTTCTCGTTAAAAGTAACTGCAAAGCTGTAGTTCGATAGTTAGCAAAACTGCAGGTAAAGATGTCCTATAATTTGTTAATTAGATAATGCAACAAACAAAAACGCTTAACTGACTTATGAAAGCTAACGAAAATTTCTAAGTACTAACAAGAAACATCAATATATTCAAGGCTCATCCAAAGTAACCCACAAGGAAAACAATCTATAAGGTTAAACTCCTCGAGAAGACATGCCAACAAGGAGTCACAGACACATCCAAAGGGAAGTTGTGACCCTCATGGGCAAGACAGGCAGGAAGACACAAGGTAGTAGCGTCAAGATGGGAGAAAACCCCTACATGACACATAGCCACAGTAAGCAGAAACGGGAAGCGCAATAGTAGGGTAATTGGGATGGTCAATAAACCTTTTCATCTATATCTTCAATTCTTATGATGATAAGACAATTTTCTGGAAACTGCATAAGACACAATTTTCTGGAAACTGTGGGGAATGGGCAATGATGACACTCTGGTATGAACATGCTGTAGACACAGTTAGTTCCATACACAGTGGACACAGCCCTAAAGGTGTCTAGCTGCCTTTTTGATTGACTGACCAGGACACTATAAAGGCGTGGCTAGTCCAACCCTTTTTGCCTTACAAGAAGATAACAAATCAGCATCAAAGACCCAACCACAGTAACTCATTAACATTCTCCTCGGATCCCTAGAGTAAGTGACCCAATAGCCAGTCATCCCCCCTCATGCCTAAACAGCTTAGGTCAGTGCACCCCCCTAAAATTGCCGCCACTGAATCTTCATTCCGTCATCAGTGCAGCCACGGGCTTGCCAGCAATAGAAGCATCGAGAGGCAGAATAAAAATCAACCACCGCAGAGAAACAGTCACGCAACTGACCCAGCCCTCTGCATTCATTCCCAGTTACTTCTCTCCCCTTTTATAAAGTTGTCCTCCTTCAAAATGTATTGCTCATATGGTAATCTCCTCCAATCCACTACCCTCTGCAGTCTAAAACCTCTTCAAAGTAGCTCTACCAGAGCTTTAGTTTCTTCTCCCCTCTTAAATGATTCCATATCTCCTCCTCCAGTATTCACCATACCCTCTTTCCTCTTCCGGTCTACCTCCTCTGAGCTTCGCCCTCCAAATATCAATCATAACCGACTTAACATAGTACTGTTCTTGAATCCTCCAAGTTTCTTTTTTCATCAGTAACTCCTTCAAATTCCCACTGTAGCTTAGCATTGTTCTTACATTTAGATATGCAAATTCATTATAATTCATCTTCCTCCATATACAATCTTGTAGGCTTTATAATTTGTTGCAATTTCTTTTTTCTTATATAGAAAGTGCAGGTTTGAATTTATGTTGTAAGTATTTTATGGATTTAAGTTTATCTTTCTTTTGTCTTTGTTGAATTAGGAAAATGAACCCAGTTATGTAAAATCTGAAGTGGTAAATGGTTCGACGTCTTTCTGGAGTATGTTCCAAAGCTTGAGAAAGGCTGAAAAAAAGGGAATTGCTATCTGCAAAACAGTTATAGCAATTATTACTTACAACTTGAAAGTAGTCGTACTCTAGGTGAAGGTGCACTAATCAGGATCTCGTTGAGGTGACAGAAGCACATATGGATAAAATACAAATAGTGTGAGCTGAGACAGAGATGAGATTGAGAAGTGCAGCACTCTCCAAAAAGCTTTGTTTCCTCACTTGGCTTCCAGACAAGATAGTCAGAACATTATCACAAGATCTCCGGGGAGACTTTCATTGAGACAAGAAGCGAGTGGTCTCAGAGAGCAAAGGACAAATGGACTTCGGCATAGCAAATGCCTTCAACATTGAGAACAAGCCAACAAGGAACAATTAGACTATGAAATTGCACAAGTGCTTTATCATATTTGATTGCATTTTTACTTGCTCGGAACACTCATTAGCATATCTTATATGTTTTGCACCACATAGTGCTATTCCTGAATATATTCCTCCTGGACGTAACTTGTCCTTGTTGTTGCGTAAAGAGAGGGCCACCCGTGAAACGCAACTACAGCTGATAAAGACTGGAAATGAGGAATTGAGTGAGTATAGCCAATACTCACTACAGTTGGTCTAATGCCCAAGAAGGACGATAACTAAATTCATGGCCTTTTCAAAAAGTGGTGCAACATTCTGGAAAGCAATCTATCATGGACAAGTACTTCATGGAAAACCTCAAACCTAATAAGCAATGCATACACTGGTTCAAATCAATATTGATAAGCCCTTGGTTATAGGGAGTACAACTTACTTGAAGAGGTTGATCATCCTTCACTTTTCTACACTTGTGTTGCGTATACATTTAATCTTGCCAAAAAGAACATTTGAGTAACAAGAAATAGTGATGCAGACAATGTTTAATATCATAAGAGCGTGTTGAATACAAGTGGTTGCAAACGGTTCTTTTATTCGCGAGTTTATCATGATTCATTCTAAGACTCACTATGTGAATTCGAAGAGGCACAATTTGCATTTCTATTTGTCATGCTTTAGAGACTAAGCATAAAAGTTCGTTTGGTAAAAAATGGTGGCCAGAGAAATTAGTTTCACTCTGAAAAACGAATGAAAGCTCAATCAATTAAGGAAACGGTTCTCAATTATTTGTAATGGATAGACCATAATTTTAGCAATCATTGAGCCTATTTATGACGAGTAAAAGCCATTACCACTAATAAACCATGCCTTCATTTGGTGAATGATGCGCAAAACACTAATATCAATAAAGCTAAATTATTATCTATAAGCATGAATGAAAAAGTTACAAAGAGTAGTCCACTTTTTACTCAATGTTGCACAAGGTCTTACTTAGTAGATGAATCTCAAGCAATATAGCACTTTATTGCATGGATCTGTCTTGACCCCAAGGTTTTGAAACCCGACCTAGATGGTTGAACCTGTTGACCCACCACCCGTCAGGTCTAGCGGGTCAGGTGGAGCTGATACTTGATTTGGCTAGGCTTGTTCAACCGCCAACCAGAGAACTGACCCTTGCGTCAGTCAGTTTTTTTATTCACTCCCTATATGGTCATGTGACTACTATTAGGCTCCGATTGGTTTGTTGTAACCGGTCCGGAAAACTTATGAACTGGAGTTCCTTAAGCATTTTAAATGATTGGTTTGAAGTAAGTGTTGGAACTTGAGTTCCGTGACTTCCGATAAGTTGTAGACTTACATGCAAAATAGATTCTTGAGTTCCCACTTAAAAAGAGCAGAAAACTAGACCTGTAAACGGATCGAATACAGAGCGGATACTGCTATATCCATTATCTGAATCCGAAAAAATATATTTGATCCGATATCTGATCCGATATCCGACGGATATCATCTAAGAATATCAGAATCCGATCCGAATGAATAATATCCAAATTCAGATCAACACCTGACACGAACCAAAATCATAAATTTATTGTTAATAAATATATTATATATCGAAAATATTGATATAACTATGAATATATATATGATAAAATATCTACATTTTCATATTTTTATACATACATAAAATATATGTGCATATTTGTCGAATTCGGATTTTTTTCGAGCGGATATAGCGATATCCAATATCCTATCCAAAATTTTCAGATATGAAATTTGATATCCTAAATCCAATCCGGATTGTGCAGATGTCGGATTTTTTCAAAATTTCAGCTCGAATTCGGATCGAATGTGCGGATTCTGGATATCCATTTACAGGCCTACGGAAAACGAGTTTCGGAACAACTAACAAAATTTCTTATACAATTATGTTTTGCATTCTTCATAAATGACACGTATAAATTATTTATGACTAGAAATGTTAGCGATGTGGATATGGTTTATTGCTAAAACGATAACATAACATGACAAAATATTGTACTCTATAATCGCACTATGTACAATATTTTACACTATAACCACCATTATTGTAGTTTATAAGTTAAAAATATGTGAATACTGTGAAAAAATAACAGCACACCATGTGACAAAAAATGTGATTTATCTATCATATTTTTATTCTTCATATTTATAGAATATGATGTCACTAATAATAATTAACTATAACCGCGCGCGAAGAATATAGTAAAAATTAATATTGTACATTGTGTAAACAACGACGAATCAAATTGCATATATTATTACAATACTTTACACATATAAAGTGAAATATGAATTTTGTGACGTGATTTTAATTATAATATTTTACTAAAAATAATTATACCACACTAAAATTTCTTTTAAAAGAGCAACATCCGCACTATAACCACTTGTTGAGGTTATTATGTTTAAAATTATTATGGTTGTTCGCGAATATGATTTTTTCTTTGTCTTTATTGTCCTTATTATATACTACACAGTAAAAATTAACAATATTTTTTTATGATTTCCATATTTAAACTTACAACAAACCAATCACATGGAAGTGAATGGAACTTAAGTTCCAAAAACTGAACTAAAATTCCCAGAAAATGAGTTCCACATAACTTATGACTTACATCAAACCAATTGGAGCCTTAATTCCATCCTGTTGCACCCCAGTGTTCCATTATTAAAATTTTCAATTATTGAGTTGTTTAACTTGTTTGAAAAAGTGCAAAACCATTGCTTTGTTTGTTTACGGATGGATGTTTACCAATTCATTATTTCATGACATAATAGATTATAGACATACATATAGACACTCATATCATATGCTTATTATATGCACACACACATATACATGTATGCATTTGTGTCATATTATATATACATTGTCATGTTGTTGACGCCAAGCCAACCCAATAGTTGAACAAGAGACTCGTGACCCAAAAGCTTTGGTCGGTTAACCTCTAGGTTGGGACTGAACTCAATGCTTGAACCATAAGTAAGCAATGTTTGAAGTTTATTAATTTGGTAAAGAATAGTTTGCTTAATTCATACTTCATAGTTATCAAGGCTCTGGTTTAGACTCTGCCTAGGCACGCCTAGGCCCCCTAGGCTCTAGGTGGGTCGCCTTAAACTGGGCGCCTAGGCTTTCAAATAACTAAAGTGGAATGGTTGAGGCCTTTTAGGCCCAAGTAAGACACTTAAAGACCAAATTAGCATGGATTAGGTCTAAACTTGGTCAAATTAGTCAAGTTTAGTTATTTTAGGGGAGAAATAGGTTTGATTTAGGCCAAATCAGATCTAATTTGGGCAGATTATATCTGATTTGGGAGAAATAGGCCTGATTTGGAGAAAACATGTCTTATTTGGGGGACTTAGGTCTGATTTCGACAAGCCAGTACGTCTGATTAGGCCATGTTATGCCAAAATAGGTATGACTTAAGCCAAATTAGAGCAGACTAAGTTAAATTAGGTCAAATTTGGATCATGTTAGATCAAATTAAGGCCAAATAGGTCCAACTCAGGTCATGACAGGTGTGATGCAGGTGACAGTATGATTGATTAAGTTTAGGGATAACTAATACAAGTGTACACAGTGATGTATGTATTTGAATACAGCTAAATGTATATGCTAAATCATTTATATATGTAAAATATAAACAAATATGAAGAACGCCTAAAAAAGCCTAGGCTTCCGTCAAGTCGTCTAGGCCCCCTAGGCTTCCCTTGGATGGGAAGGACCACCTAGCCGCCTAGACAAGTATGACTTCATTCAAAAGTTTCTCATATTTGTGCATCTCTTTTAGGTGCTACATTGTGTAACGGTCAATTTTGATCCAAGTGGGGTTCTTATGAACAAAACTATGAACCTTATATTTGAAAGAGCTAAATGTCTGAAAAGGTATTTTTATAGAAGTGCCAATAGTGAATTTGAGTTTTCTAAGCTCTCAGTCTTCATTGAAGAGTTTGAGGTTTATGATCAAAGAGCAAAGAGTGGTAGATTAGGCATGAAGTGCCTTGAATCTTTCAAAGCTACCAATCAGGCTACTTTCGCTGCCATGTTTCTATTGTCGCGAAAGGAATCAGAGTATGTATTTATATATGTCTTGAAAAGGAACAAGAACGCTCTAAAAGAGCCAAAGATTCGTATTTTGTGCATACTAACCTTCACCTTTTGTCAAGTAAGAAAAAAGAACATGATGAGAGAGAAAAAAAATTCCAGGCATTGGTGGTGATAAACTTGATTCAATTGAAGGTGCGCGAGTTCTCAATATTACTATGCTAGAAATTCTCTTTCTATTTGACATTTTGTGTAAGTGTTCTAGTTTAAAGATTTGGAGCTACTATAATTATAAATAAAGTTATTTTGATGGTTTTTAACTTATTATTTTATAGTTTTTTTAGAAAATTCCCATTAATTGGCATTAGAAACTTCAATCTAAACCCTAGGTCTAGATTCAGTCCTATCCCAGTCAAAGATCTAAGCCCTAGGTCTAGATTTGGCCCTACCCCTCTCTCTCCTCATTTGTTTCTTTCTTCCCGCTATGAATCATCCCTTATTTGTCATCTCCTTGGTAGTTGTGTTCCCCCCTCATCTATGGATCTTCTCCCTACAGGCATAACACCCCCACCTTCACATCTAGATGCGATCTACTAGAGCCACAGGAAAGCGTCCAGCACCGACCACGCTTCTAACATGAAGTCGACGACCTAATACATTGTTGTGATTCTGCCACCCCCAACCTACTTCCTCCTCTCATGTGGCCTTGCTCCTTTTGTGGATCCTTCCCTTGCAGTCACTGCTACAACATTCTCCAAAATTTTTGAAAAAACCATATTTGTAACACGAATTTTTCCTTAGCCTTATGTAATGGCCAAAAACTCCTAATTCTCAAATATTACGTTTCCTCTCGTATTATTATGAATTATTCACATTTTACATTTTCCCCCATTTTATATGTTGTCCCATACTTTATCTGTTTCATTTTGTTTAAGACTTTGACTTAGTTGAGTGTATATACATACACGTGTGTATGCATATACATGCAGGTGTGTGTGTGTGCGCGCGCATGTGTGTGTGTACATGTAGGTGTCCGGGTGTATACGTCCTCAAGCATAACACCCCCACCTTCACATCTGGATGTGGTCTACTAGAGCCACGGGAAAGCGTCTAGTGTGTGTCGACCACCCTCCTAACATGAAGTCTGTTGATTCCTCCCACCCCCCAACCTACTTCCTCTCATGCGGACTTGCACCTTTTGTGGATCCTTCCCCTGCAATATTCGCCGAAAATTTGGAGAAGACCGTTTGTAAAACGAATTTTTCCCTAGCCTTATGTAACGGACAAAAACTCCTAATTCTCAATATTATGTTTTCCTCTTGTATTATTACGAGCTATTCAGTCTTACATCTTTTTCCCATTTTATATGTTTTCCAATATTTTTTTGTTTTATATTGTTTAAGACTCTGACTTAGTTGAGCGTATATATATGCATGTGTGTATGTATATACATGCTTGTGTGTGTGTGTGCGTGTGTGTGTGGGTGTCTAATACATGTATATATGTGTATGTAATACATATGTACACATAAATGTGCAATACACACACACATATATATGTATTTGTGTATATTCTTTGATTTTTTTTCCCAAATCTTTGATTGTACTTTTAATAGGTACGCCCGAATTTCCTGTATAATCTGTGATTATTTTAGCTTGGTCGAACGCGCCCCAAACACTGAATTCGGGGTTATGTGCAGAAAGCAAGGTCCATTACCCCTTCACAAAGGCCAGCAACACCTTCCTCTTATGTGACACCCTCTTGACTCCTATTCCCTTTGTCACTGGCATAAAACCCACCTGCAGCACCACTAGTGATCGCAACAACGGCCCAACAATTGTAGTTTTGTCCCCTCTATACTCTGCCACTAGTTAACATCACTCACAGCCGTTATCACATACCAATACCCCTCACATGCTTCTCTCTATGTCCCATGGCCTCCCTACGCCACTTTTAGACCCTATGTGGGTCAATGGCATGCCAACATCCACCCAACTGATGGCCCCATCCATGGTGCAATCAGCAAACTTCGCACCTATATGGAACAGTCATTCTGGAGGCTATTCCAAGGGCAGTATCACAAGTCGTCAGACCTACTCTCTTATTTTACTCTTTCTCTGTGTAGGGCACCCGCCAAGGTTTCTTCATATTCCATTAGTTCTTCTATGAGGCCATGTCATACATGTCCTTTTCCCTTCTACATTGTTGTTGCTTCCCCATCCACCTCAACCCTGATGGACAATGACGATTCTAACAATAGGATGACAAAGCTCAGCGATAAAGTGTTCGTGAAAGAGTAGGGTTGTCAAAGTTCTATCTGAACCCGTGAACTCAGCCTGAGAAAACCAATTTCAAGATTGGTTTTGTCAATCTGGGCCGCTCCTTGGTTTAGCCTGTGGATCGCTGAATTGAAATATAAGTTTCCGACTTTGATCTTCTCACTCTGGGTCAGTTCCGGGTTAACAGTTTTGGATAATCCATGTTCCAACATGGGCTGCAAATGAATAGCATTTGAATGTCTAGAAGACTATAGAGTCTGAGTTTGTTTCGAGGTTAGACATTGCAAAACTGGGTCCGGCTCCGAATTTACCACTTTATAAAAAAGTTCAGTTACAGGTTGAGCAGTTTTTGCATCAAGCAGGATGAGAAACCGCTCCTAAATCAATTGTTGACACCGGTATGAAGGAGTGATGGAACCACCACCCAGTTTGCCATTGACTCGTCTTTCTCAGTGGTAGGGGATGATGTAGGAGAAGCTCTGTCCAGGCCCAGAAGCCACTAAGAAATATTGACTGCCTTAGTTCAATTTTTTTAGCATATTTCTTAGGATATATTTACAACTTTCCTTCTAGGGATTTTTCATTAGACAATTTTGCACTGTTTTTTAGAGTCTAAGAGGTATCGAGTAGTTCAGCTATCAATATTCAGCCCTTGGAGGCTATTACCTAATCGACCTGTTTTATGAGTTTTGGGTTATTTTCAACAGTTCCCTGTGAACGTTCCACATTACTTCCTCTTCCTTTTATTTAATTCACAGTTTGGCCTTTTTGCAAGGACTGCTAAAGTCTTTTCCGTCTTTCATCAACGGAAAAATCAAAGAAATTACAAGAAGTTTCATAGCTAGAATACAAAACTCTGGGAGTAACAATCCTCCTGCTGCCTTTATCAAAGGAAGCAGCTAAGAATCGAAGGACATTTATAGGGATGTCTGACAATTGAGTTGGTATTAAAGAGAACGTGGTCATTAGAGATGTTACTACGTTTATGAATTAAACAAAAAATGTAAAGCCTATACTTATGTGTCAGCACATCTGTTTTAGAACTAGCAATCTACTACTGAAATTAGTGAAATTCAAAACAAGAACATTATAGATGAAAGTACAACTTAAAGAGTTTAATAATGTAAGAATCATTGATGAAGTGTGAAAGTGCAAGCATTGGTATATGCCATAGATGTAGAGAGAGAGATTCTGGAGTGGGAAAAAGCATTGATAGAAGATATTCATGACAAATTATGTAAAAAAGATGGATAAATCGTAAAATGCGTATGTCATCCATATTATTCAGGAATTAGGAGCATCGCATTCCATTTGAGAATTTTTCAAAAAGTTGTTGAATGTTACGACAATAGTCACAAATAAAATGATACGTAAAAGTAAAGCAAGGCTTTTTCAATATCATTTCTTAGTTCACCCTCCTCCCTCATCCCTCCCCCCCCCCGCCTTCCCACCTATCATTATCGGGAGGTGGTGTAGCTTCTGACACCCATTCATGCCAAGCCATCCACCACCATCTAAAATTCCCTTCCCTTTTACAAGATCTACTGACATCTCATTTTGTCTCACGTGTGTGACTAATTGCTAGAAAACAACAAACATAATTCATCATCGTCGTCGTCATTAAAGCCTCAATCCCAACCATGTTGGGCTCGGCTACTAATCGAAACAATAAAGTTAATTGTCGATCAATAAAGCCAGAAAACAATAAGTGATGGATCAGCAGACAAAGTTGATGTTTAGGATGATTGTTTCTTCTTTAATATATAAAGTGTTTCCAAGATAAATTATGCCATCAACAGCTCTAAATAGAATTGTGAAGGAAAAATATGGCATGGAAAGCCGGGTATGTCTTCCAAGTTCCAATATCAACTTTCTAGTGTTGTCTAACACAGAGAATGGTGAAATAGTGGACTGATAGAACGGAACACCTATTCGAGTTTGCACTACAATCTGCAGTCGGATGGTAATGGCTGAAGGGTTTTCTATTCATTTGCCTTAAGAAATCTGAGACGTATTTATCATAAAAGCAGGCTTCTAAGATTAGCATTGTCCTCAAAGAAAATTAGATAAAGAAAGCAGAAAGATCCTTTGCATTTCCGTAACCAAAAAAACAAATACCTATCGTTCAGCAATGCAAGGGTTAGGCCCGTTAATATTGCAGCAATTATAGCAAGGGGCTTCCTCAGAAACCCAATTCCTGGCAAAAGGACAAACAATTTTTTTTTCAGTCCTAGGATGTGCTTCAGTATCGGCAATTAACCAATTAGTCAAAAGCTTGTTAAGTTGGTCTTGGACCTATTAAACTTACCAAGGCAGAAAACGATCATGATGAAATAGTTTGTTCTGTAGCTGCAGCACCAAAATCACCACATTAGATGATATCGGAAGCAATTAATCTATCCAATAACTTTGCTGGACACAGGGAAAGGACTTGCGAGCATAGCTAAAGAAACATTACAACCGAATGCCATGCAGCATACGGGTATTACCTTTCTTTTAGCAGACATGAGGAAAAGTGTAAAGCTAAGAATTTAGTCAATCAGCGTATGACAAACAATTTTATCTGGAATCATGACAATGGAATAGAGGTATAACAGTTTACATTGCTAAGGAGGGCATCTTTATAGAATCGGGTCAGTAAGAACGATGTAAAGTTAGGCCGAAAGCATAATCGGGACTGCGATCAATCTGCCAACCAACCACAATACAATTCCAATAACTAAGTATCGCCGAGTCCGGTCAGGAAAAGAACGGTGCCTTACTAGTAGAGGTTGCACTTGGTACGGCTGTTCCATTTGGAGTAAGACCTCGGTCTGGTGAATGTGGAGAAAAACTCGGAGATCGGACGAGGAGGCGAACTCCAGTCCACCTCTCGAAGCGCGTCGATCACATCCTCGGTCGTCACGCTTCCCCAATCCATCTTCCAACTCGAGGACAGAACAGATCGTGGGGTAAAGAAACCCTAGAATTAGATTCGATGAGACGTTTGAGGTCCCGTAAGGTGGGATTGGGATTTGGTTTTGGGTTTTTGGGATGGTCGGGGTACCTTGAAAGAGAGATGAGTTCCTTCTCGGTTTTCTTCCAAGACCTCGCCCTCGACTCCAGACAGATTATTCCTCGTGCACAGTTGGGTTACCGGCTGCCGCCTACGCGGTTGTTTGTTTTACTCGTTTATTTTAGCGTTCCCAAGAAAGTTACGCAAAGAATCTGTTTTTCTGGTCTACACTAGGCATAAACCTTACTAGACTACAATCAATAAACTAGTTTATAGATTTAACTTAAAAAATAAAAATATATATGTACAATATATATAATAATAGAACTTCTCATACACAGGATCAATATGTAATTTTAAAAAATAGTAGAAAAGATTGTAGCCAGCCCCCTCCACGGACTTTCATATATAGTATAGATGTGTCTCTTAATATAATATAAATTTAAAAAATTAAAATACAAAAGTGTGGTGTACACGCACAAGGACGAATACATAATTTTAAAAAATAATCAACAAAATTACATCATGCCCCCTCCACGAGCTTTCCTATATAGTATAGATGTGTGTCTTAATATAATATATATAATTTAAAAAATTAAAGACAAAAGTGTGGTGTACACACAGGGACCAATATGCAATTCAAAAAATAATGGAGAAAATTGCATCCAGTCCCTCCATGGCCTTTTCTATATAGTATAGATGTGTCTCTCAATATAAAATTTAATTTAAAAAATAAAGACAAAAGTGTGGTGTACAAATACAGGGACCAACATGCAATTTTAAAAAACAATGGAGAAAATTACACCATCCTCCTCCATGGGCTTTCCTATATAGTATAGATGTGTCTCTTAATATAATATATAATTTAAAAAATTAAAGACAAAAGTGTGGTGTACACACAGGGACCAATACGTAATTTCAAAAAATAATCGAGAAAATTACATCCACCCCCCTCACAAGCTTTCCTATATAGTATAGATGTGTCTCTTAATATAATATATAATTTAAAAAATTAAAGACAAAAGTGTGGTGTCCACACGCAAGGACCAATACGTAATTTCAAAAAGTAATCGAAAAAATTGCATCCCACCCCCTCCATGAGCTTTCATATATAGTATAGATTAGCGTACGCAAGAAAGTTGCACAGTAGTTAATTGCATCACAAAATCGTTTTACTGAATGTAGTGTTTGAAAAAACAATTGTATTCATCGCCCGTTAATCGTCATAATATTTTCTCACCATGAAAAATAAGCCACTGGCAGAATTTGATAATAGGTGCAGATAGACAAAATAAAGTTCTTCTTGTTAGAGTCACCTTTTTAACAAAGTGATTGATAATAATTGATCTATTGTCCATGATTGCCTATTGTTGTCGAACAATTGTCGTTGCGTTACTAAAAACTGAAGCATCCACATTGTATTTTTCAATTTTTGAAATCTTACATAATTTTAAAATATGGATGACATCTATTGGTAATAATAAGTAGCATGACACATGTGACAAATTTATTATTTTTTATATTGTTATTCTAATAAATCCGTTAAGAGTTTCAAGCAGATTATTATCAACATTTTCTAGAAGTAATTATTTGTATATATTCTACCAAATTGACTTAATTACCAATTGGCATGTCATTGGTCGAACCCATAGTTCGAGTTGGAGTTCACCTACTAGTTCATGAGTTCAATTGAGAAAGAAAAACTGAGTCCTAAGTGCATATACATTCAGTCTTAATGACACTTTGGCCCTTTCTTGGTCAAACTATAGGATTGATATATATATATATATATATATATATATATATATATATATATATATATATATGTATGTATGTATGTATGTATGTATGTATATACACATATACATCGGAACCAGGTAAATATATTTTGACTTCTCCCTAAAATTATAGGGGGTCAAGAGTTATATATAGCCTAATGCTATACCACAAAACAGGATTACAACTCATTCTTCTATCTAATGTGAAGCTTGCGCTTAATAGATTTATAAATTTTTACAACAATACTCCTCTCACTAGTGGTTGTACCTTGGTGTCTGCTTGCATTCCGCTCCTCGCATGTATGGTAGCATAGAGCAACAAACAAGATCTTTTGTGTATCATCATTTCCGCAC
The DNA here is from genome assembly GCA_963693085.1 of Alisma plantago-aquatica. NCBI lineage: Eukaryota > Viridiplantae > Streptophyta > Magnoliopsida > Alismatales > Alismataceae > Alisma > Alisma plantago-aquatica. Next base: position 1,994,782,638 of record OY856409.1, read on the forward strand.
TTTGCCAACATTTTTGTCGGGTCTTCTTCTGGCAGTAGTTGCATCTGAAACTCCTTGCATATAAAATTTCATTTCTTCTTTGTGAAGTTGCAACCTCCCATTAGATGATTATGGGACTCTTCAGTCTCCTTGCAGAGCACATGTACTTTGTCAAGTGTGGCAAGTATGCCATGAAGAATTTTATATATAGACATGTTCCATTTCATAACATGAAAACCATTCCAAAACTCCTCCATATATGTGTCTTTTGATGCCCTTGAACGCGTCACTTTCCCCATATTTATTTTTGTGTCTTTAAGTCTCCAATTCTACATGACATGAGGCTCAAACAAATGTCTAACATGTTGCCATACCTCGATCATGACATTAATGGTGTGTATCCCTTCCTTGTCCTTAGCTTGAAGAGTAGAGCTCTTGGATATCTTTCTCTCATCCAGTTTTCCCAAGTTGAAGTACCTTCTTGATAGATAAGTATTCCTGTAGATTACCCCCAACCACCAGGAAGCCAAGATATTTTGTTGGGAACTTCCCTTTCTCCACTCCCATTGCCTCCATTAATCTATCTTCTACCTGTTAGTAACTTTTGGACAAAAAGAGATGTGTTTTATTTGCATTCACGCACAGCCTCGTCTACTCCCTAAACACTTTAAAAAACTTTTGCAAACTCTCTAAAGTGTTTTGTTTGGCTTCAACAAAGACTGACATGTCATTTGTAAATATCAAGTGGGTCATCACCTTTGTGCCATGGACTATATAGGGCTTGATCTCCTTCCTTCTTTCCATAGTTTGCATCTTCTGTGTAAAGTACTCCATAACAATCACAAAAATAAGAGGGGACAGGGGGTCCCCTTGGCGCAGACCATTACCCCCCCCGAACATACCTACAAATGTTCCATTGACCATAATAGAAAATCTTGTGGTCCCAACACACTATTCCATCCAGCCAATCCATTGCTCATTGAAGCCTATTTGCCTCATAATCCACCATAGTTTGTCCCGCTTGACATTATCATATGCTTTCGAAACATCCAGCTTTAGACAAACTTTTTTGCTTCCTCTAATGACATTGTAGTCCAATAAGAACTCTCCTACCAAGAATGCACAATCACTAATGCTCCTCTCGATCACAAAGGCTCCTTGATTTGTAAAAATAAGATAAGTAAGTACCACCTTCAATTTAGCAGTCAGAATCTTTGCAATGAATTTATATTGCACCGAGCAGCATGCAATAGGTCTAGAATCAGTAAGGAAAGACGTCATCTTTTTCTTGGAAATGAGCACAAGAAAAGAATGATTAACATGCCTCGTAATGTTACCTTCCTCCAAGAACCAACTAACATATGCAACCAAATCCTCCTTGATGGCATCTCATGTCTTCTTACAGATATAAGCATTGAAACCATCTGACCTTGGTGACTAGTTGCTGACAATACTCCATACTACCTCTTTGACCTCATGTTCATTTGTTTTCCTCATAAGGATGTTAGTTTGAGTGCTAGTAAGCTTGAATTTTCACTCCATCTCCTCCTCTTCTATATTATTTTAAAAAAAATGTTATATAATGAAGTACAAAAGTTGATTGCCTGCTCTGTTAGATCCTCCTGCTTGTTGACCACTCTCCCCTTTGCATCAATCAGCTCAAAAATGATATTGTCTGCCTCTCTTCGCTTGACAGTAGTGTGATATAGTTTGGTATTCCTATCCCCATCATCCATCCACTTTTCTCTACTCCTCTGCCAATAGAATTTTTCCTCTGCTTTCTTTAGATCTTCTAACATCCCATTTAGCTCTTCATCTTTCTTTATCGATTCAACATTGAGTGGATCGGATAACAACTTCTCTCTAACCTCTTTACATTCTCTTTTTGTTTCTACAATCAGATTCATAATATTCACTTTAGATTTAACCTGTATTTTAAGTGAAGCTTTGGTGTTCACCAACTTCTTTGCAAAAACAAACATCGGGTTCCATGTACCTATATGTCCCATCCTTCTTTTATAACATCATTGAAGCATTTTCGTTCAGCCCAATAATTTAAGAATCTAAAAGGTTTCCTTTTTATTTCTTCTTTGTAATATGAACTAAGATAGGAGCATGGTCGCTCAACTAAAATCTTCATGCTTTCACCTACACATTGGGAAAAAATTGCATCCATTCATCATTCACCAGCGCTCTATCTAGCTTGCTTGCAATTCTATCATCTAGACTCCCCTCATCGTTCCATGTAAGATATTGTCTTTGATAATTGGTAGTTCAAACATGACGACTTTATCTGTGGTGTGGTTGAAAGCATCTATCTTTGCATTCAAAGTTGACCTCCTTTTTTTTTCTCATCCTGCATACGAACACTATTGAAATCCCGATCACCAGCCACAGTAAATTTATCAGTCTGGAGAGAGGCACCAAATATTTCCATAGATCCAATCTAGACTTCACATCATTATGGGCATATACAATTGTCACCAACATGTGCAAACCCCCATTATTCCTATAGTCGGCCGTAACCTACTGATCTGACATTTGTATCACTAACACATGTCATGCATTTAGTTTCCATGCTACATATACTCTAGACACCTCAGCATCCTCTACATTAAATACATACTCCCATCCCTGCAAAAACATATATCTAATACTATTTTTATTTTTCCCTTTATTTTTGTTTCCACCAATGCAACCAAAGAATGTTCGCTAGAAGCAATTTTGTAAGGCCCCTAAACTTGTTTAATGAGTTGAACAAGCTTAATAATCATAATTAAATTCTTAGAACCCTAATATAACCTTGTGATATGCTTTTGAAATCATAAGACAAGCTTAAGTCTCAAATTCCTCCCCTCTCATTTTGCACTTTTCTGTAATTTACCCAATTGAGAGGTTTTCTTTGCAGTTTATCACTTGCATTATATTCCTTGGATATTCTCTCATCATTCTTGAGCTTGTTGATCCATGGGGGACCTATTTAAACCTTAGTTTGAAGGTGTTTTCTCTAAGGGTATTTTAGGGTTTACCCCTTCATGGATGAGCTACCTTTAGTAGCTATCAACTAATGAGTTATTTGTTTTGCTTGAAAATTCAAGAAACAGGGGATAGGCATGTCTCTATGGATGGTGGGGGAGCTGCTTGTATGTGTGCTTGTATATTCTTAATGGTTTAAGGCCATGGACACTTGGAAAGATACTAGAACTTCAACTTTTTTTCCTTTATCTTAAAGTTTCATATACTTATCCCTAAGCACCAAAATGAGCCATTTGCTTTCCACCACTTCCCTCCTTCTACAAACCTCATCCTCCCACTGTGCTTCTATGAATTTCCTAACCAAGGAAGAAGAAAGAGGGGAGCTTCTTGGAAAAAGAATCTAGGGTTGCAATTGACTTCCTTTTGGGGTTTAAAAAGCTTCCTTCTAGTGATCTTGACCTAAAGAAGTAAGAATCCCCTTCTTTCCTCCATTTATTTATTTTTTATCCTTCCTCCTACCTTTCTCCAGGTCGGAACCTTATTGTTCCATGGTAGAAATTTCTCTAAAGCTCTAAAACTCTACCTTTCTTGTTCCTTATGCTTAGGGTTTGCTCATTTGATGAAGAAAGGTGCTAGACGGACTAGTTCACAGCTTATGCTTGGATTTTCTACCCTACCCATTCGTGTTTTCTTCTGTTTGGGAGTTTATCTTCTAATTAGAGGCCAGTTTTATAACTTGCTCCACGTTTATTGCTTACCATAAGCTTGCTAGCTCATGTTCTTGCTTGAAAATTATTATCCATGCACTAAAAAGCTATGCTTGACTTGGATTTCAGTTTTTATAATATTCCCTGTTCTGATTTCAGATATAGATGAACATGTGATCATGTGTATATTATTCCTAAGGTATAATATGACTTATATCAGGTTGGTTTGACAGCCTATGGTGTTAAGCACCTATCAACCAATGGTCAATTTTAGGGTTTAAATATGATTTCTTCTATAAACCCATGACCCGATGATGGTACCATTGCAACAACCCAATGGTGTTGTCTTCATGATAACTGATCGTTGAGATCAAAGGTGTCATATGATGGTGACAACCTATGGTCACCCCCTTAGGTCAGGTTTTGGATCAATGAGAAGTTTAATGATCAACCATTAAGTATCCTAATGATGTTATCAATCAATGATGACATTAGCTTAATATTTGATGTTGATTAATGAATATAGTGTTGATCTAACAACCTATGGTGATTTAATGGTCACTAATGATGGTGGATCAGGTCTCTAAAACCTATGTTGAGTTAAGCATTGTAGTTATAGCATCAATTAAGCATTAGGCCAATGGTTTTTTGGGTCACTTGATGCAATGGTCGGGCCAAAACTGTTACACCTCGGTCTCACAATTACCATTAATCACGAGATTAGGGCATAAATTGAGGATTTAACGTAATAAAAAGATCACCCTTAACATTTTCTTTTTTGTCAAACTCTTTGTTTTCTCGCATTGAACCACATAAACTAACTTTGCAAGAGAATCAAACTTTGATTACTTTAATATGATCTCAACATAAACGATACACATCCATACATTCATTCTCAAGTACATACGACATGATAATCAAATACATTCTCTCTTTTTAAGAAAACAAAGATACAAAACATCACTTTTAACACTCTCACATCTATATTAGAACCTAGAGTGACAGGGACCGACTGATCTTAACTAATCTCATACTTAACTCATGTGGTAGATCTACTCTGATGCTTTGACCTTCTTCAAGTCCACGTGGTTTCCCTAAAAATTGTGAGTATAGGGGTGATCCTACTCGCTCAGTGAATGAGTACTTCAAAGAAATAGTCTAAAGCACTGATATAATTACATATATACTTTTGAGCAACTGATATCAATTATAGCAGCAGTAAGCTTTAAAGAGATTGATCATTTACAATCATAATTATGGCAGGATACTCTAGATATCAACAAGAGTAAATCAATATATGAGCATGCTTGATTAATTTCAAAGAGAACTAATAATTTAGAAACATACAAAGAATAATTGCTGGGAAACTGTACTCGATTCTTTCTTAGCCTTTCTTACTTATAAGAAACTCTTTAAAACTTATATTATCATATTTTAGATTATGCCCTGATCATATACAGTGTACTCTACATATGAAGAATCGTATCGAAATACGATCTCACCGTACAAGACTTAGCTGACACACCCAAGAATGCTAAGCCTGACTACATCGCTGGTCTGCAATAGGAAAATGGCTCTCTGGCCTCGACACACTTATTATGTTGTAAAAACTGGACTCCTCTAACTTGAGAACACATGCGGAGAGTCAAGCCACCTATTGGCTTTTCTGTACTCTAGTGCCACCAGGATCTCTGGTTGATGTTGGACACTACATACTGTATTTTTAAGGAGATTTCCACTAGGGCTTCATCCCCCGTACCACCTGTTAGTACAATCCGACCCTCGTATACTGGACACTGCCAGGGTTAGGTCGTTTCATCCCTACGACACAGACCTCTCATGGGGAATCTATGGTGTTTAGGGATCTTAAGTCTATTATTTTATTATTCTTGGAAAGCTCTTACTATATTGTATCTTTTCCCTTACTTATACTTGACTCTGGTATCTCTATGGTACCGTGTCTATTTATTTGAAGTTTATAACACAACATGTATATCATTCTAAACTTGGCATATCAATATACTCAAAACACTGTAATATACTGAGAAATCAACATTTTATACCTACAGGAAGACTAAAATTCTTAAATAACAGAATACATATCCACTTGATACTTTATATACTAGAATCATGCAATTGAACTTCTTAATACCCTGATAAGTGTTAATTACTTGACATACAAGTAATCATCATTTGCACCTGTAAATTATTTGTACTTTCTTGGAAAATGTGCGCCTCAACCCAAATCTTGAGTTATGCATCACTACATCTCATACTGAGAACATTGATATCAAAATACTTGATTCATTGAACACCCTATCCTTAGGGTTTCGTTTACCTCATTCACTTATCACATGGCTCTCATAAGGATTTCATGTGACATAAACATTCACTGAATAAAGACTACTATCAACAAATCATATAAAATCAATATATGTATGAAACCTTGGAACTGAGCTGAATTTGGGTTTCCATGCCATTCACTGAGATAACATGCATCAATAATAAAATTGAATAAATAAAGTCTATCATGTCAAGAAAATCCGTTCAAATGGATTTCACAATATATATTCGCAAATATCCAACTTTCCTCACATCTAGGGTTTCACCCTCTTTACTGAGATATATAAAAAAACCACTATTCACCTTAAATGAAATCCAAGATAGTATCTGACATATATGTACTATGAATTTAGATAAACAATCATTCATAACCAAGGGGATCCAGATAAACAAATTTCTCTATTTAATTATACAACAATTTCAGTCATAGACAAATTTCCTATATTTCAATTTACTCTTATAACCTCTGTGAATACTTAGGGAATTCTCATTAGGATGTATTGTATACATTTCTAATATGATTTTATCATCTAAAATTCATCCAAATAGAGGAAGAATCCATTTCATATCATTTTGCAACTAATTAGATCAAACATACAATTCAGGGTTTGTAGTCGCATACTAAGCAATTAAATATTATGGATGATTTAACCAATTTTTGTGCAATATACTATTTAAAGGAAGTTTTCACTCACCCTAAGGTGTGAAAACACCTTAAAAATGCAGCTCATCCTTGAAAATCTCGATCTCATATCAAATCTCTAGCAATTCACATGATTCTTCTTCCTTTCAACTCAGAAACCCTAAAAATGAGGGATTATGAAGAAAGAGTGAGAAAAGGGGAAGTTTTGACACCATTTTGGATCAAATCAGAGGAGGGAAGGAATCTTGACATGTGAGAGAAGATTCACCATGAAACTATATCCAAAGAAGCTAAACTTACATGATTTCATCATTCCTCGGACCGCAAAACCCTAGGTCAGCATCTCCATCACTTTCTCCTCTCAAACCCTAACTCTCCCTCTCTCTCTAGGATTTCATTTCTATGGATTGAATCACGAATTATGAAAGCTCCTTGTATGTTAATTTGACCATATAGAGCAATTGAGCTGCTTGGGTCAATTGCACATTGACCCCTCACTATACTTTCTCTTATTTCAGCTGAATTTTCTGTCATAAAAATATTACTATAATTCGTCTACTGATAAGGTATAAACGCATCCAAAAATTATGAAAAATTTACATGTTGTATATGATTGAGTTTAAGATCTCCAGTTAAAATTTTAGATCATTTTAAGTTACAATAAATAAATAAAAATAAAACACTACATTGTTAAAAAGCACTATGTCAGCATTTTGGTTGAAGTATAGTTCGACCGAGAACCACATTCAAAAAACACTCAAATGTTCTGAAATTTTTCTCCAATATGCATGTTTGAGTTATCCATATCATATCCAAAATTCAATTAAATAAAAAAAAAATATAAAATATGAAAAATCATTTACCACACTGCTATCCTGATCAAATTCCATATCCATGTACTATCAAAACCCTATTTTTTGTCGATTAGGGTTTACATTTCTCAAACCCTAATTCTTCAAACTAAAATCATAGTTAGAGTTTCTTCTTAGGTTTTATACATAACAATTGATCTACTATCATTAATCAAGTCTAAACGATGTCCAATCTAATCAAGCATGTAATCACTCAGGTAAACCCTAGTTTACCAATTAAGCACAAATGTGGTCATTACAAAAACTGTAATTGATGGTTTTAACATATGAACTTGACCCAATGGTCAAGATCTAATGTTTATTCCTCCAATAAAGTGGAATGATTGCTAATGTAATATGTTGGTCCTAATAATGTGATTTATATGGTTTCCTTTATATGATCAACTTAAGGATCTTACTTGTTGACAATGGATGGCTTTTTTAAATGAACGGTCGATTGTGGGTTTTACCCTACTCTCAATAGAACCCTTATTGTTGTTAACCAAAGGATGTCTAGGGTTAAGTGGTGAATTTTATAGATCACAACTCAATAACATCATATATGATTCATTCAAGGTGTTTACTTATGTAAACAACCAATGGTCTTACCTTCTAAACATCCAATGGTTCTAGGTGACATTGTGGTATGGTGATATGGGTTGAATGATGATGGAACAAATGGAGGGTTACCCTTAATAAGGTAGTCCTACCTATTCACTCATATGAGTAGAAGGGATGATAACTATATTGTGTTGATATGTAACTGTAATGAGGTATATCTTGTTATACCTAGCTTTAATATAACTAAATGATGGTAATTGGGTATGAATAGTCATTGAATGACTAATACAATCATGGAGTACTCTATTACTGTTGTTGAAACCCTAGTATGCTATAAACTGATGGTTACACCTTGATTTATGTGTGGGTTCATACTTGATAATGGTATGGAATCTGATGGTGATGCTTCACCTTATGCATTCATGATCCAATGGGGATGTCGTGAGTTAGGGTTTGGGTATGAGTGTTGATTAGTAACATTAATATAATTTATCTTGTGAACCTAACTCTAATGCAAATAGATAAAGATGAGTATTCATGTTTAACATTCTTATATAATGGAATGATGGTGGAATAACCTCCTTAATATGATCATAACCTTGATTTGTTAATTGGTGGTTATCATAGCCACATGGTTGATACTTTCTTATGCTAAACATGTGCATTATGAATATGATGAGGGTTAATCATATCTAGATTCCTTACATGTTGATGTAATAAAGGAATGTTCTTGAGAATGGTTTGCTCCAAGATAAAAAATACTTGGGAGCGGGGATGGCGCGCTCCGCTCGCTCTGTTCGCTCCGCGGGAGGGGTGACTGGAGGGGCGATTGCTAGGGCGATTGCGGTGGGATCCTCAAGGGTGACGACGGAGGCACCGAGGATGCTTGAGGAGTCGGGCGGGAACCAGTCGCGTCCTGTGGAAAGTGCGAATGTGCCTATACCAGTGGAGAGGAATACGAGACCTGTAGAAGTGAATGGAGGATCGATTGCTAGGGTGAGCGCGGCGGAAGTCTCAAGACAGATTACAGAGGCGTCGAGGACGGTCTGGGAGTCAGGAGTGAATCATCTGTGTCCAGTGGCAAATTCGACTGCGTCTGTTCCAGTGGTGAGAAATTCTAGACCTGGTAATCTGAGGTCATCTTCCATTTCTGTTGTGCCGGAGTCTAGGGCTTGGTCGGATCTCTTTGCTCCGAAGACGACTGACAACTCGCCTAAATTGAAGAAGCTTGATGTGAGTCTGATAGGCGGTAAGCTGGTTTATCCAAAGCAAATTGCTGAACGGAATGCTACGAAATGGAGTTTAACAGCAGCAGGGTATGTCATAGGTCTTAAACCGCACTGGCCAACTCTAGTTAATCATCTGGCTCAAATCTGGAGTGTCAAAGGCTCAATTGACGTCCATTCTCGAGGGAAGGGGTTTTTCCTGGTTTCTTTCTCTAATGTTGAAGATCTGAAGCAAGTGGTGGAAGGAGGCCCGTGGTTTGTAGTGGGCAAGCCCTTGATCATTAAAAAAATGGGAGAGAGGGGATACCATGGAGAAGTTGAAGCTCTCTGAGATTCCAATCTGGATTAGGATTTTTGATCTCCCTATTGAATTATGGGATGAGGAGATGTTTAATCGTATTGGTTCTGTTTTAGGCAAATCGGTAGCTGTTGACATACTGACGGCTTCCTTTACTCGGCTAGAGTTTGCTAGAATTCAGATTCTGATCCCAGCGGATTCGTCCTTTCCTAAAACTCTTCCTATTTCTAGTGATGATGGTCTGGATGATGTGATTAGGTTTGAATATGAATGGGAGCCTTCTCGCTGTATTAAGTGTGGTGACTTCGGGCATGAATCTTTTTTGTGCTCTGATGACCAGGGTTTGGAGAAGAGAAGCCAGAACAATAGGGATAAGGTAGTAAGGAAAACCTAGATGACGACTTCAGGTAAAGGGCCTTGTGGACAGGAAGTGACTACTATATCTTCCGCTGTTGATGTTGGTTCTTCTGATATTGAGGTTTTAGTTGCTCAACCGTCTCAGAACTTGGTTCCTACTCTTGAAGAGAATGGAATGTCAATCTCTACTCCTGTTTTGAACAATGATGATGGTTGGCAGGTGCAGAGGAAGAATTCTAAATCACCGCCTAAATGTGTTTCGAAAAGTGTTAATCCCTGTATAAGAACAAATGACTTCTCACCTAATAGGTTTTCTGTTCTGGATTTGGATGGTGAAAATGATGATGTTATTCATCCTGCGGGGGATGAAGGTGAGGATCCCTCTTTCTTTATTTCTAATGGTTGAACCTTTTTCTGTGGTATCCTGGAATGTAAGGGGTGCTGGTAATAAGGTTGCCCGCATCCAGGATACCAGTGATAGGTTGGGAGCAGACATCTTTATTATTCTTGAATCAAGGCTTCAGTCTGCTGATGTTCCTGGATACGTTGATTCTGTTTGGAAGGGTGCTAAATATGTTATGAATGATAGCTTCTATTCCTATGTTAGAATTATCATTCTGTGGAGAGATCATAATTTTTCTATTACTCCATGTTTTGCTTTTGATCAAATGATCCATTGTGAGGTTGGAATCAAGTCACATCGTTTCTTCTTGTCTGCTGTATATGGTTCTAATGGGGACTCTGACAGGAAGTCATTGTGGAAGGATGTTGATCTTTTATCTAAATCTTGTTCTATTCCTTGGTGCCTTATGGGGTACTTTAATGCAGTCCGCTTCCTCAGTGATAAGATTGGTAAGCATCCTCCTTCTCATACTAGTATGAAGGATTTTAACGATTCCCTGCTGTCTACTGGTCTTCTGGAGATGCCTACCTAAGGTCTTTTCTTCACCTGGAATAGCCGGAGCAAGAGTGGGATTAGTTCTTTCTCTAAGATTGATAGAATCTTGTGCAACCTGGACTTCCTCTCTTCTTTTAATGGTGCGTGGGGTGAAGTGGTGTCCTCGATCACTAGTGATCATAATTTGTTAAAACTGAATTTTTCCTCTAGGAAGAGATGTCGGACGCCATTCAGATTTATTAACTCTTGGATGTCTGTGGATGGTTTTCGTGGGATTATTACTGATGCTTGGAATATGGATGTCCAGGGAGCGCCTATGTATAAACTTTACACTAAACTTAACAGGCTGAGAACAGTTTTGTCCAAGTGGAATAGGGAGGTTGTTGGTAATTTTCTTTCTAATGCCAGGATTCTTGAAAATGCTGCTGATGTTTTGCAAAGTAAAGTTGATGAGAATCCAGATGATGTTAATCTCCAGATGGAGTTAAGATTAGCTAGAACCGAAGCTAATGAGGATCTCTTGATTGAGGAAAAGTTCTACAAGCAGAAGTTGAGGGTACAATGGCTCAAAGAAGGGAATAAAAATTCGAAGTTTTTTTATACATCTTTGAAGACCAGAAGACTGAATAATAGTATTCATGTTCTGAATATTAACGGCTCTCCTTGCTCTGATCCTACTCTTATATCGAAACACATTTCTGACTTCTATACTGGTTTGTTCAATTCTGATACTTCTTCTCCGACTTACTGGAAACCTGAGTGGAGGTTGCCCTCCCTTAGTGATGAGCAAAAATTGTACCTTAAGAAGTGGGTTACTACTGAGGAGATTAGAAGTGTTGTGTTTTCTATGAAGAAGGAAAAAGCTCCTGGACCGGATGGTTATAATGCTGAGTTTTTTGTCCAGTGCTGGGACATTGTTGGCCATGATGTTACGAATGTTGTTTTGAACTTCTTCTGTAACAGTAAGCTTCTTAAGGATTGCAGCAGGACATTTATTACTCTCATTCCTAAGTCAAGGGGTGCTGATTCCTTAAAGGACTTTAGGCCTATTTCTTTGTGCAATTTCATCTATAAAGTGATTATGAAAATCTTGGCAAATAGATTAAAGTTTATTCTTCCCGATCTGATTGATCATAGTCAACATGCCTTTATTCATGGTCGAAGAATTGGGGATGCCATTCTGCTTTCGAATGATGAGTTGAGTACTTTCTCTAAGAACAATGGTAACTGCATGTGCATTAAAGCTGACTTGTCAAAGGCTTATGATACGGTCAGTAGGGAGTATATCTTGTTGATTATGAAAATCATGGGTTTCCCTGGATGTTGGCTTGGATGGATTGATGCTTGTTTTTCCTCGGCTTCTTATCAGGTGTTGATTAATGGTTCTCCTTCTACTCCTTTTACTGCCGCTAATGGGGTTAGGCAGGGTGACCTGATCGCTCCTTATCTTTTTGTTATCGCTATGCAAGGTCTATCCTCTATTATCAATAGTGAAATCAAATGCAAGAATCTGGCTCCTCTTGTTAGTAATAAAGCAAGTGTGTCTCATATTGTGTTTGTGGATGATTTGCTTCTCTTTTCTAAGGCTGACATCAAGTATGCGAAGGCTTTTAAAGACATTCTGAATATGTTTGCTTCTATTTCTGGTCTTAAACTCAACTCCACAAGGAGCCATCTTTTTCTTAGTCCTGGTTGCTGTGCTCAAGACATTTCAAAGATTTTGAATATTGAGATTAGTTCTTTGTCGGTTACCTATTTGGGCCTTCCTTTGTTTACTGGTAGGTTAACTAAGGTCATGTGTGCGCCGATCCTTGATAAAGTTTCTTCGAAGTTGGATTCCTGGAAGTGCAGATTGATGTCTATGGCTGGTAGGGTGGAGCTAGTGTTATCTACTTTGTCTTCCGACCACATTTTCTGGTCTGCGGCGTTCCCTCTCCCTACTTCAGTGATCAATGAGCTAGAGAGAAAGTTCAGGAACTTTATTTGGGGTGACACTGAGGGAAAGAAGCATGTTCATTTGATTTCTTGGTCTCAAATTTGTAAACCTAAAGCTGAAGGAGGACTAAGTGTGAGATGTATCAAGGATTGGGGCATGGCTGGGGTTATTAAAAACCTTTAGACTGTTGCTTGTGATAAGAACTCCCTATGGGTTAAATGGCTGCATGGGAAGTATTTAAAGAATGATTCCATTTGGTCGGTTAAGCCTAAGTCCGTTGACTCATGGCTTTGGAAAAAATTGCTCAACCATAGGGATTTCCTTCTTAAGCATTTGACTTTCTATTTGGGCAATGGTGCCAGGTTCTGGTTGTGGAAAGATCCCTGGTGTGGGGGGGGACTTACTTAGCTGATCATGTTAATATCCATCTTAAGTATAGACTTGGAAAAGGGGATGGCTGTCGTGTGGATACTTCTTTGAAGGATGGTGTGTGGTTTATCCCCAAAAATGTTCGTGGGGGTAATGATGCTCTTTGTATCCTAAGGAATTTAGCTAGTCCTATTCCTAATGGGGAGGTTTTATTCTTGTGAATGGAAAGAAATCTTTGTCTTTGAAGGACTGCTGGAATATGTGTAGGAACAAATGTTTTGTGCTTCCTTGGGATGCTGTGATTTGGAGGAATATGATTCCGAGGAACACCTCTATTTTCCTGTGGAAATTCCATCTTAATCGTCTGCCTACTCAGGACATCTTGATGAAGTTTAATTTCCAGATGCCTTCTATTTGTTTTCTCTGCTGGAATAGTGTTGAGGACAGCCAACATCTCTTCTTCTCTTGCTGGATTAGCATTGATCTTTGGTCTCAGTTTAGCTTGAAGTTTGGACGTGCTCCCTTATGTCTTACTGATATCATCTCGTTGAGGAAGGAAGCTAGAACTGCTGCCTTTTTCCTTGTTCACAACATTTGGAATGAAAGGAATAGGTGGGTTTTTTTGCATAAGTCCTGTGATCCCAAAGGGGTTTGGGCTTTGTGCTCCCGTGATGTTAATAGTATGTACAAATAGCTTATAGTTTTGTTTTGTTCTTTTTTTGTACAGTTGTTAGCTCTATAGCGTTGTAAAGAGATTTTTCTCTGTTTGGTTTTAATAAAGAAGGAGGCACACATGGTTCAGCAAAAAAAAATAAAGGAATGTTCTTAATGTTAATATAACCCTGCTATGATTGTTTATGAATATCTCCTAGCCCATTAATGCAATATTGTGTTGATATGGTGTATTATATGTAAGTGATGTTGTTGAGCGTTATTATAAGGCATGCAAAGATAATGATGATCTTGTAGGGAATAGTATGATGGTCTTAATGACCTTTGGGCATGGTTGAGCCCCAAATGAGGTGTAATCCTCTTGTGTTGATAAGGGTTGATACCCTGTGATATTGTGAAAAGGATTTTATATCTTATGATAGTATGATGGTCTTAATGACCTTTGGCATGGTTGAGCCCTGAATGAGGTGTAATCCTCTTATGTTGATAAGGGTTGATACCCTGTGATATTGCCAAAAGAATTTATATCTTGTGATAGTATGATGACTAGTGTAGCCTCATGAATGGTAAGTGAATAGTACCATGTGATGATGAGATGATAAATTATGTTTCACACATTTTATATCTTTTGAAGTTGTGATATTTATATGCTTACTTAAAGTGAATTAGGGTTTGTATGTCCACTTGTTTGATGCAGCCTTAATTCACCCAATTGGCATAACTAATCAAGTAAAACTCTAATCATGTAGTGCCATGTGTCATATATCCAACTGAGTGTCAGAACTTGCCATATGGTGAAACAAGTATTCCTAAGAGAAACTCGGAGCGCATACTGATGAGTATGCGGGGTGCTTGTCATCCTGAATTCAAGTGTTTAGGGAGGATGACTGTGGTCATACCTAGCCCTTAGTTTGAGAATGACTACGGTCATGTCTCATTGATTATATATGTGATGAGATTGGAGGACAATTGTGATTGTACCTCATATGGTAGGGTGTGTGTACCCACCTCCTTTCACTAGTGTCGTGACCTGTACCAAGGACGAACTAGGATGTTAGTAGCTTGACCTTATGTGTCGATGTGGCAGACCCGTACTGACTGGGGGTGGAGAAGATCTTAGGAGTCAGACTCTTCATAGATCTTGTATGTCACTGATTGCGACCAAGTGGTGGTTAGTTGGAACTTGAGTGGTATCCTCAAATTCCTCAGGGCATGATAAAAGATGTAAGACAACCGTGTAGCATATCTATTTAGGGTTATACACAACGCTTCATATTGGATGATAACCCTTGTTTGCTTTCTTTTCATTGAGATCATGTATAGTACAATAAGACATAATAGATATGCTTATGTTGTAGTTATGCTCATGTTGTAAACATACTTATGTTGTCAAATATATTGTCACTGGTGGTTAAGATGTTGCTGCTAGCTATGTTTAATATTGCTAGCCATGTTTATGTAATTAGAAATGCTTAAACTGCTAATCATGCCTATGTAGTTCATTGTGTTATGATGTTAGTTCTACTTATTATATAGATATGTTCTCTTTATCTGAGATGTCAATATTGATGGCCATGTTATGTTACTAGACATATTCATGATGTCAGGGATGCTTATGCTACTAGATTGTTTGTGTTGTTAGCAAGGAATATGATGATAGTAAGATTAATGATGATGATTGTTATTAGATGCAGTTTGATGAAATTTGAGTAGATATCTATCTAGAGAAATGGATTTATTTGTTACCTATATATACATTGATAATCATACTTGTTGCTAAGATTAATTACTTAATTCTTTTAGCATACTTGAACTGTTCAATCTGTTCAATTGATTATTAAATACTCCAACTGCTTAGTTATCCACTATTTAATATGTTGTAATCAATAAGCATTGTTGGAGGTTATATCTCTTACTGGGACATGGGTCTCACCCTTGTGGTTCGCCACATTTTTTTAGGTAATCAGAAGTGACGAAAACAAATGTGTGGCAGCAAAGAGGAGATATATCAATGAATCTTTGTGAAAGTTGATTAGATGTCTAGTGTGTCCTAGAGTCATCCCTATACTCTCAGGTTTGGGAAGGAAAAGTTTGTATATGTTGTTTCAAATGAATTGAACTTTTGTTAGCATATTAATGTTTGTTTGTGTGGCATATACGAATATTGTTCTATTGTGCATATATGTTGTGGTTAAGGTGATAGAATAATTTGTATCAAATTCTTGGAATAGTATGGATAAAAGAAAGATGTCTAAACATGTGCTGACGTTGAAATCGATTTTAATTTATCCATATTTTTGGATATGTGGTTAATTCGTGATTGATTGTGCTTTATGCTTTGAGTAATCTCGTTTAGTGTAATAGGTTCTCATGAGTTGGTATTAGAGCTTTAGGCTCACTGAGTCTATAGGGACGTTAGAACTTAGGACTAGGATGATGTCAAAATTAGGAATATGACATAAAAATATGGTGCATAGTGCCTAATCTCAATATTTGAGTGCCCTGGCCAGGTATTCAATTATTGAAGAAACGGTAATTATGGAACTCTTAGATTGTTATCTTTTGATTACTCTGATCAAGTAGTCATTTTGAGACAATCTAAAGAGCATAATGAATAAGAAATCATGGTGTGAATATCTCAACCCTACCTCAAAGAAGATGAGAATTGCATCATAATCTATCAAAACTTGAATGTTTGGTAACTATAAGAGAAAGATACAACACCATGAAATCTAAATATGGATACAAATAAGGAAAAGAGGAGTTCTTGAAGATGTGATTCAAGAACATAATAAGGTAAAAGACAGATAAGACTATGTTTATAAAGTGATTCAAGGTATGAAATCCACATAATATGGAGAGAACTCCAATGATAAGTATAAAATGAGGAGATAAATGAGAACAATGACAAAGGAATAAGGTGGAACCTGAGTTAATCTCATATCAACCTATGTGTGTAAGAAAGTGTTAATGTAAAATCAGCATGGCGTGTGAAAGAAATTAAGGGAGATGATCCATGTTTGATGAAGAAAATGTGGAATATGAGTATTTACTTGTTGATAAGTGGTTGAAAAATATAATAAAATAAGAGAACATAGCCAAGTGTGATAAATAGTCATCAAGGAAGGAGTAATGAGATATGTTAATCATGATGATTCCTATGCTAATGGCAAGGAACCCAAAATGAAAAGGGTGAAATGATACATAAGAAGTTGTAACTTGCATAATGAAAATAAAATTGGTTACCTTTTTGCTAGTGACCCTTGAAAAATGTTGCTATGATGTGGGAAGCGTGTTTCCCTTTGTGTCTTTCTTTTCCAAGACACAACTTTCAAGTGGATCATTGCCACTTGGTACATGTGGATTCATTGTAAAAATGAGGGTTGATAGCTTATTATAGCATAAGGTTTCTTGGACTATGGTTCCAAGATCATAAAGTTTTGGATGAGTTTGATTTTGAGCCTTCCAATAATTTGGGAGACTCCTCTTATATGTTTTGAAATTTATTATGTTGGTAAAATTAGATGAGATAAGGATGTGAGTTCCTTATAGCACATGAGGTGGATACTAAGGTAATGGATCCTAGTATCCAAGATGTATCAACAATATGGGAAATATGTGAAGGTTGGAGATGCTTACTAAATGAACATATCAAGTATTCCTCCCCCTTAAAGAGATGGAGAGAGATTTGATGATGACCCTCTAAATGTTGTTTGGAAGGAAAAACAAAAGTGATTCTATACTATTGTGTATGGTTCAGTGATAGCTGGGAAAGACCACTATCAAGGATAGATGGTTTGTTGGTCAATAGATATGTGATACCGTGTTACTTTAAGATAAACCTATGATCAAATATCAATGCATAAGAGTTAGATTGGATGACATAATTCACATGACCATGATGAGTTTAGAGTTATGTCCTTTAGACTAACCAATGTACAAATAGAATTTATGAATAGGAGGAAGAGAGTGTTCCAGTAATATCATACAAGTTATATAAAGTTTTGAATGATGACATGTCAAAGTATTTCAAATATGGTCAAAAATATGATAAATATTTCTTCAAAAACCTTAGGGTTGCCGAAGAAACAATAGCTATGAGACAAGTTGAACAAGAGTGAGATGGGGTTGATTAAATGTCTTTATGGGATTATGATATGTCTTCTAATTAGGTTGTGTAAATCCTAGTAAGGTGAAGATAGTGTTGTTGTTTCACCCCTAACAAGGTTGACTAGGAATGATGTTTCCTTGTATGGAATGACATGTGCCAATGTCAGCATTTCTTTTGATGCTGAAAAAGAACTGACAAGTGTTCCAGTATCAGTGTATCTAGAAAAAAAGGAAGGATGGATACATTGCCTTTTGTTGTGTGCTTCAAGTAATGGTATGGGACACATGCCATGATTGGTAAAAAGCTAGTAAGTACGAATTTTGAGTAATGAGTTGATACAATAGATATAATTTTAGTATGATAGCTATAATTTAAATTTGAACATTACTACTAGAGTTGTACACATGACACAACAAGTTTCTACATTCCATATTGAGAATGTCTTCTTAGGTGGGGTTTTTTGTGCTGGCCGAAGATGAGATATGTATGAATGATGTGACATCACCATGATATGCAATTAAACATGTGAAGGTAATAGGATGAGGTGCAAAGGAAGTACCCATCTTTGTTTCCCTTGGATTTCGGGGGCGAAATCCCTATTAGGGGTTTATAGTTGTAAGGCCCCTAACGTGTTTAATGAGTTGAAAAAACTTAATTACATAATTGAATTATTATAACACAAATATAACCTTTTGATATGCTTTGAAATCATAAGACAAGATTAAGTCTCAAATTTGGTCCAATTTGGACACTGTTTGAGCAAGTTATGCAATTTTATGCACATTTTGGACTTTTATGCAATTTACCCAATTGAGAGGTTTTCTTTGCAATTTATCACTTGCATTATGTTCCTTGGATATTCTCTCATCATTCTTGAGCTTTTTTATCCATGGGGCACCTATTTAAACCTTGGTTTGAAGGTGTTTTCTCCAAGGATATTTTAGGGTTTACCCCTTCATGGATGAGCTACCTTTAGTAACTATCAACTAATGAGTTATTTGTTTTGCTTGGAAATTCAAGAAACTAGGGATAAGAATGTCTCTATGTATGGTGGGGGAGCTTCTTGTATGTGTGCTTGAATATTCTTAATGGTTTAATGCCATGGACACTTGGAAATATACTAGAACTTCAACTTTTTCTTTTTCTTTATCTTAAAGTTTCATATAATTATCCCTAAGCACCAAAATGAGCCATATTATCTCCACTACTTCCCTACTTCTAAAAACCTCGTCCTCCCTTTGTGTTGCTATGAATTTCTTGTCCAAAGAATAAGAAAGAGGGGAGCTTCTTGGAAAAAGAATCTAGGGTTGTTATTGACTTCCTTTTTGGGTTTAAAAAGCTTCCTTCTAGTGATTTTGACCTAAACGCGTAAGAATCCCCTTCTTTCCTATGTTTATTTCTTTGTTGTCCTTCCTCCTACCTTTCTTTAGGTCAGAACCTTGCTGTTACATGGTATAAATTGCTCTAAATCTCTAAAACCCTACCTTTCTTGCTCGTTATGCTTAGGGTTTGCTCATTTGATGAAGAAAGGTGCTAGATGGACGAGTTCACAACTTATGCTTGGATTTTCTACCCTACCCACTCGTGTTTTCTTCTATTTGGGAGTTTATATTCTAATTATAGTCAAGTTTTATAACTTGCTCCATGTTTATTTCTTACCATAAGCTTGCTAGCTCATGTTCTTGCTTGAAAATTATTATCCATGCACTAAAAAGCTATGATTGACTTGGATTTCGATTTTTATAATATTCCCTATTCTTATTTCAGATCTACATGAACCTGTGATCATGTGTACATTATTCCTGAGGTATAATATGACTTGTATCATGTTGTTTTGACAACCTATGGTGCTAAGTACCTATCAACCAATGATCAATGTTAGGGTTTAAAGTTGATTTCTTATATAAACCCATGAACCGATGATGGTACCATTGCAAAAACCCTATGGTGTTGTCTTCATGATAATTGATGGTCTAGATAAAAGGTGTCATATGATAGTGACAACCTATGGTCACCCCCATAGGTCAGGTTTTGGATCAATTAGAAGTTTAATGATCAACCATAAGTACCCTACTGATGTTATCAATCAATGATGACATTAGCTTAATATTTGATGTTGATTAATGAATATAATATTGATCTAACAACCTATGGTGATTTAATGGTCACTAATGATGGTGGATCAGGTCTCTAAAACCTATGTTGAGTTAAGCATTGTAGTTGTAGCATCAATTAAGCCTTAGACCAACGGTTTCTTGAGTCACTTGATGCAATGGTCAGACCTATATGGTAATTGATGGTTTTAACATATGAACTTGAACCAATCGTCAAGATCTAATGTTTATTTATCCAATAAATTGGAATGATGGCTAATATAATATGTTGGTTCTAATAATGTGATTTAGATGGTTTCCTTTATATGATCGACTTAAGGAGCTTACTTGTTGACAATAGATGGCTTGTTTTAAAAGAACAGTCAATTGTGGGTTTTACCCTACTCTCAACAGAATCCTTATTGTTATTAACCAAAGGATGTATAGGTTTAAATGGTGAATTTTATATATCACAACTCAATAACATCATATATGATTCATTTAAGATGTTTACTTATGTAAACAACCAATGGTCTTACCTTTTAAACATCCGGTGGTTCTGAGTGATATTGTGGTATGGTGATATGGATTGAATGATGATGGAACAAATGGAGGGTTACCCTTAATAAGGTAGTCTTACCTATTCACTCATATGAATAGAAGGGATGATAACTATATTGTGTTGATATGTAACCCTAATGAGGTATAGCTTGTTATACCTAGCTTTAATATAACTAAATGATGGTAATTGGGTATGAATAGTCCTTGAATAACTAATACAATCATGGAGTACACTGTTACTGTTGTTGAAACCCTAGTATGCTATAACATGATGGTTACACCTTGATTTATGTGTGGGTTCATACTTGAGAATGGTATGGAATGTGATGGTGATTCTTCACCTTATGCTTCCATGATCCAATGGGGATGCTGTGAGTTAGGGTTTGCGTATGAGTGTTGATTAGTAACATTAATATAATTTATCTTGTGAACCTAACTCTAATGAAAATAGATAGGGTTTGCGTATGAGTGATGATTAGTAACATTAATATAATTTATGTTGTGAACCTAACTCTAATGCAAATAGATAAAGATGAGTATTCATGTTTAACATTCTTATATGATGGAATGATGGTGGAATAACCTCCTTAATATGATCATAACCTTGATTTGTTAATTGGTGGTTATCATAGCCACATGGTTGATACTTTCTTATGCTAAACATGTGCATTATGAATATGATGAGGGTTAATTATATCTAGATTCGTTGCATGTTGATGTAATAAAGGAATGTTCGTAATGTTAATATAACCCTACTATGATTGTTTATGAATATCTCCTAGTTTATTAATGCAATATTGTGTTGATATGGTGTATTATATGTAAGTGATGTTGTTGAGCATTGTTATAAGGCATACAAAGATAATGATGATCTTACAGGGAATAGTATGATGGTCTTAATGACCTTTGGGCATGGTTGAGCCTCAAATGAGGTGTAATCCTCTTGTGTTGATAAGTGTTGATACCCTATGATATTGTGAAAAGGATTTTATATCCTGTGATAGTATGATGGTCTTAATGACCTTTGGCATGGTTGAGCCCTGAATGAGGTGTAATCCTCTTATGTTGATAAGGGTTGATACGCTGTGATATTGTCAAAAGAATTTATATCTTGTGATAGTATGATGACTAGTGTAGCCTAATGAATGGTAAGTGAATAGTACCGTGTGATGATGAGATGATAAATTATGTTTCACACGTTTTATATCTTTTGAAGTTGTGATATTTATATGCTTGCTTAAAGTGAATTAGGGTTTGTATGTCCACTTGTTTGATGCAGCCTTAATTCACCCAATTGGCATAACTAATCAAGTGAAACTCTAATCATGTAGTGCACTGTGCAATAGATCCATATGAGTGTCAGAACTTGCTAGATGGTGAAACAAGTATTCCTAAGGAAAACTCGGAGCATATATTGATGAGTATGCAGGGTGCTTGTCATCATGAATTGAAGTGTTTAGGGAGGATGACTGCGGTCATACCTAGCCCTTAGTTTGAGAATGGCTACGGTTGTGTCTCAGTGATTATATATGTGATGAGATCGGAGGACAATTGCGGTTGTACCTCATATGGTAGGGTATGTGTACCCACCTCCTTTCACTAGTGTCGTGACCTATACCAAGGACAGACTAGGATGTTAGCAGCTTGACCTTATGTGTCGCTGTGGCGAACCCGTACTGACTGGGGGCAGAGAAGATCTTAGGAGTCTGACTCTTCCTAGATCTTGTATGCCATTGATTGTGACCAAGCAGTGGTCAGTTGGAATTTGAGTGGTATTCTCAAATTCCTCAGGGCATAATAAAAGATGTAAGACAACCGTGTAGCATATCTGTTTAGGGTTATACACAATACTTCATATTGGATGATAACCCTTGTTTGCTTTCTTTTCATTGAGATCATGTATAGTACAATAAGAGATAATAGATATGCTTATGTTTTAGTTATGCTCATGTTGTAAACATACTTATGTTGTCAAATATACTGACACTGATGGTTAAGATGTTTCTGCTAGCTATATTTAATATTTCTATCCATGCCTATGTAGTTAGAAATGCTTAAACTGCTAATCGTGCCTATGTAGTTCATTATGTTATGATGTTAGTTCTACTTATGATATAAATATGTTCCCTTTATTTGAGATGCCAATATTGATAGCCATGTTATGTTACTAGACATATTCATGATGTCAGGGATGCTTATGCTACTAGATTGTTTGTGTTGTTAGCAAGGAATATGATGCTAGTCACATTAATGATGATGACTATTGTTAGATATAGTTTGATGAAATTTGAGTAGATATCTATCTAGAGAAATGGATTTATCTGTTACCTATATATACATTGATAATCATACTTGTTGTTAAGATTAATTGCTTAATTCTTTTAGCGTACTTGAACTGTTCAATCTGTTCAATTGATTATTAAATACTCCAATTGCTTAGTTATCTACTATTTAAAATGTTGTAATCAATAAGTGTTGTTGGAGGTTATATCTCTTGCTGGGACATGGGTCTCACCCTTGTGGTTCGCCACATTTTTTTAGGTAATCGGAAGTGACGAAAACAAACGTGTGGCAGAAAAGAGGAACTATAGTAATGAATCTTTGGGAACGTTGATTAGATGTCTAGTGTTCCCTAGAGTCGTCCATGTACTCTCAGGTCTGGGATGGAAAAGTTTGTATATGGTGTTTTAAACAAATCGAACTTTTGTTAGCATATTAATGCTTGTTTGTGTGGCATATATGAATATTGTTCTCCTGTGCATATATGTTGTGGCCAAGGCGATAGAACAATTTGTATCAAATTCTTGGCATAGTATGGATAAAAGAAAGATGTTGGGCTCTTATGCAAATGTTTCTGAGCAGGTGTTGACGTTGAAATTGATTTTAATTTATCCATATTTTTGGGTATGTGGTTAATTGGTGATTTATTGTGCTTTATTTTTTGAGTAATCTCTTTTAGTGTAACAAGATCTCACAAATTCACTCCCTGATCTCCTTATCCTTGTTCATATCACACCCCCCTTTAATATTCCATAGCATCATGGACATATTAACATGTCTTTTCATCTCTGGTTCGCCTGGTGGGCTCCTTGTTGTTGGCTTTATTTGCCACCCATTTCTTCTATGGTATGTTGGGTTGGGGTCCTCCTTGTCAGAGTCGTTGAGTGCTTCAAAAGCATTAGATGTGTCATTAATGCATGTGGAAAAAGAAACTAAGTTTTGGATGATAAATGCATTAAAAGGCTTCAAAATCAAATCTAACTGCATAATCAAAATCTACATACTTTAATTAGCCTCTCTGCAAAATTTCATCTAATTTGGGATTCGGTTGCACCTTCAAAAGAGGAAAGAGAAAAGGAATAATAATGTAATGTCACTTTACTAGCTAAAATTGATTTTTGTCACAGTCACACTATGATTCTTTGATACTCATATTTCACTTATGCTCTTTTCTATCTCGACCGTTGGATTCTGATCCAAGAGTAGGGAGCTTGTCTCCTACCTTGGGTCAGACTACCTTTTTGTGTGTATAAAAGTTGAGGTTTTCGAACTGAGTTTTCTTTCTCTCCTTGCTTCCTCGTTTCCTTTTGTCTTTTCCACCACAATCCTGACGCTTTTACGATTGGTTTGATTCTATATATATCGGGGTTTCGTCACCTCTTTCTCCCAGTCGACATCAGTGCTCTGCAAACCTCAGTTCTTTCCATGTTCACCTCTCTCATGCAATCCTATGCCATCAGAGCGCCGAGAACTTGGTCCTATATCTTCCCGGTATCCCAGGGACATTTTCCTCCCTTTGGTTTGGCTTCGCTGGACCCCGAGTGCCCTTCCCCTTCTCCGACCACTCTTGCTTGGGAGGGTGGTCTCGCCGACGTCTCCAGGTTCTATACAAGCTCAGACAATTGCCATTCTGACTTTGGTGTATCTTTGCGGAGGGGTTGGCACATTCAATTGGGTAAGTTGTCGTCGCTTATTATTTTCCCCCTTTTCGATTTGTGTTCTCCTATTTCTCACCTCGGGGTGGTCTGGGTGCTCCAGTGGATGATCTCATAGTTGTTTTTGGCCTACCGAGTTCGTGGCAGCTTCACGAAACCTTTAATGAGGTTGTTTTTGGCTAAGGAACACATATGTGGTTGATCGTGGTTTTTGGGGCTTAGCCTGCTACTAAAAGCTTTGGCTATGGAAGGAGGCTGAGAGGGGGATGATTCCCCGTCACATTTTCCCTCTTCCACCCTTCGTTCTTCAACTTTTGTTTTGTTTTTCGCAAAGGGGTAAAATGGTCATTTCACGGGTTTTATTTCCTTTGCTTTTACTTAATGTGATGCATATGTGCATCAATGCTCGACTTACCTAGCCTGGTCCGATTGGGCCAAGTCAGCACTGGCTCTTCTCTCTCTCTGTCTCTCGCTTTGCAATTGCTGATTTGGAATTTCTCTGGTTTCTGATTGGTTGATTTTGTAAAATTAATACCTAAATATTCGTTGATCAGAAAAAATACATAAAAATAGTCAATAAAATGAGAAAAATGGAATCTATCTTTTGGTTTTGGTTTCATCGCCTTAATTTAATGTTTGATAATAAGTGTATTTTATGGACCTAATTAATTAGATAATAACTTATAAAAATCATAACTAATAATCTATAAGTAAAAAATATAATAAAATTTGATTTGGACTTCTCATAACATATACTAAAATATGGCATGGTTTTTATAACCTAATTCATTAATAATAAAAAGGCAATTTTTAGGATTTTGTATAATTAGTGGAAACCTAACCCTAATTCCACATAAGTGTATCATAGGTTCTTTGGAGGCCTAGGCTTGGATATAGACTTGGTTTTGGATAGAGTAGACTCTGAAGTTGAGGTATGTTGTATCCCATATTCCTCCATGTTGAGAAATTCACCTATCTTATCATTCTTTTGACTTTGGCCTACACATATGTCTATTTTCTTGATATCATGGTTCATGTGAACTATCTTGCTTGTTATGGACTTGGATATTTTCTAGATATTTTGTCTTGTGCTTTGGTGCATGCTGGTCTCTTATATTAATATGTACCCACTTTGAAGTGGATGTTTATATGTTTGTGTTGTCCATTGTGTGATGACAACCTTGAATAATTCTGACTAAACTATTTACTTGCCTCTATATTTACATGCTATGTGATTCAACAACACTAGAGTAGTGTAATTTAATTGGTTTTGGGTGTGTGCCCTTTTTGCTTATGGGATGGTGGTGGTGATGCCCATACTCGAGTTTCAAGGATGTGAAGCCTTGGATCAACTTTTATACATATTGGGAGTTTGACGGTGAGTCATTCTCTATCAGGTTTTCAAGGATGTGAAGCCTTGGCCACCTTTGTGTTTATATTGTTCTAGGGCTAAATTTATCTCACATGCATGCAGGTTTGATGATGATTGTGGGGTGTGTGTCCTACTTTCTATTTATGTGCTTTTATTGCACAATCTTTGTTGTTTTGTTTATTGCAAGTATCATTCTTATTGAGATATATTCTCTTGATACTCACTTGGGTGGTACTTTTCTTTTATATGGAAAGCCTTTTATTTTGTAGTCCTTTATTTCTTATATTGCTTAATTTACTATTTTATATACACATATCGGCCTTTGTTGATGTTTTCTTTTCTTCTCTTCTTGCTGGGGTATGCTTTCAACCCTAGGTGGAGGACTTGGATGACAAGGCATGTTGACCTAGACTTAGATTGAAAAATTAAAGCTTGGAGACAATCTTGAGGTGGTTTAGATTTCCTCTACGTGGATCCTTATGATTTACACTTCATGTAAGTTTAAGATTTTACCTTGTTCTATAAATTGAATATAGTCATTATTTTATTTCGCTGCTACACTTTGGTTGTTTTGAATGCCATTAATAAAGATTTGAAAATTTACACCCACTCCATCATACCTTTATGAGTGTGTTTGGACTGGAGGTTCTGTTCTTCAAATTTTTAGTACAGAGGTGATTTCACTTCTTTATAATATGTATATGTATATATATGTGTGTGTACAAATATGTATACACACACACACACACACACACACACACACACACATATATATATATATATATATATATATATATATATATATATATATATATATATCCAAATATACGTATATATACGCATATATACATATAGATACATATATATATATGTATATCTCTCTCTCTCTCTCTCTCTCTCTCTCTATATATATATATATATATATATGGGTTCACATCTTTGTTACCCACGCGGGTAGCTACCCGTACACCCTTCCTGTCACTTTTTAAAAAAAAAATTCACAATTATAGAGGAGCATTTTATCTAGCTCCCCAAAAAAAATTCATCCAAAAATAATATCATTTGCCCCACCAAAATAAAAAAATACGTATATATATTTACTGACTGTATATTTTCTGCACAGTTACTTTTTTAGTCATATAGTTACTTTTTTATCAATACGGTTACTCTTTTGATCTTAGAGTTACTTTTGTGTACCATATAGTTACACTTTTGGATGTGTGGGTAGCGAAAAATCAGGCTACCCGCGCGGGTATTGAATGAACACCCTATATTATATATATATATATATATATATATATATATATATATATATATATATATATATGGCTCATCTTTAATACCCGCGTGAGTAGCTACCCGCACACTCTTCCTGTCACTTTTTTTTTAAAAATTCGCAATTGTAGAGGAGCATTTTATCTAGCTCCCCAAAAAATTTCATCCAAAAATAATATCATTTGCCCCACTAAAATAAAAAAATACGTCCATATATTTACTGACTGTATATTTTCTGCGAAGTTACTTTTTTAGTCATATAATTACTCTTTTATCAATATTGTTATTTTTTAATCTTAAAGTTACTTTTGTGTACCATATAGTTACACTTTTGGATGTGCGGGTAGCGAAAAATCAGGCTACCCACGCGGGTAACGAATAAATCCCCATATATATATATAGATATATATATACATATATATATATATATATATATATATATATATATATATATATATATATATATATATATATATATATATATATATAGTCAGGCTAGAATACACTCGAGTGTACAGATTACGTCGTACACCTCAATGGTGTTTGCCTATCTAGACCTTGTCTTTCCAAAATCCAATCTATTGATCTTCATGGTTACAATAAGAATAGGCCACGTAAAAAAAATTGAGCTCATTTGGATGAGTGTAAGTCAGTACTCATCCAAGGACAACACAATTGACGTACAAAACTAATTTGAAATGTATGATTCTTACCTCCTTTAGATGCACAACCTATACGTATCGAAATGAGCTAAAATTTATTATATAGTGTGTTCTTAAGATATTTAAGAAGATCAACAGTTTAGAATTTTCAAAAAGTTATTGAATCTTTAAAAATGACTGAGGTGTACGGTGCTTCTAGTATACTCGAGTGTACACTAGCCTGACTCTCTCTCTCTCTCTCTCTCTCTCTCTCTCTCTCGAGAGAGAGAGAGAGAGAGAGAGAGAGAGAGAGAGAGAGAGAGAGTCAGGCTAGAATACACTCGAGTGTACAGATCACGCCGTACACCTCAATGGTGTTTGCCTATCTAGACCATATTTTTCCAAAATCTAATCCATTGATCTTCATGGCTACAATACTAATAGGTCACATACAAAATTTGAACTCATTTGGATTTGTGTAAGTCACTCATCCAAGGACAACAAAATCGACGCACAAAACTAATTTGAAATACATGATTTTTGCCTCCTTTAGACGCACGACCTATAAGTGTGCAAATGAGCTAAAATTTATTATATAGTATGTTCTTATGATAATTAAGAAGATCAACGATTTAGATTTTTCAAAAATTTATTACATCTTAAAAAATGACTGAGGTGTACGGTGCCTCCGGTACACTCGAGTGTACACTAGCCTGACTCTCTCTCTCTCTCTCTCTCTCTCTATATATATATATATATATATATATATATATATATATATATATATATATATATATATATATATATATATATATATATATATATATATATATATATATATATATATGGTCCATCTTTAGTATCTGTGTGGGTAGCCTAGAATTCTCTACTTATGCATCCCGAAAAGTAACTCTTCAGTAAAAAAAAGTAACTCACTCGACCAAAAAGTAACTATATTGACCAAAAAGTAACTATTCGACTCAAAAAGTAAAACAATGTAAAATACACAACCAGAATTCTGGAATAAATATGTAATTGTATATTTGTTATAGTTGGTACAAATGTAACTATCTATGCAAGAAAAGTAACAGTTTCCAAGGTAAAGTAACCCTATACATGTGCAAAGTAAGAAATCCCAAAAAAGTAACCAAAATAGATACCCACGGAGGCATTGAATGAACACCCATATATACATACATATATATATATATACGCACACACGCACACACACACACACACACACACACACACACATATATATATATATATATATATATATACATATATATACATACATATATATATGTGTGTGTGTGTGTGTGTGTGTTTGTGTGTGTTGTGTGTAAAGTATCATTGGGTGTATGACGCTTCATCTACAAACCCTCAGTTGAATTATGATTTCGACTAGGAGAAGGTCGCTTGAACTCATTATTCGACAAACAACATTCAATGTATGTCCAACTAGGAAATGTATACCAATTTTGATGGTACCTAGTATACTTAGTTCCTAGAGTCCCTTTGAGACTATATTAGGCAATCTTAAACTTTCCAATAAACCCTATGTGTCTGTTATGAGCACACTTAAGCATTAGAGAATCGTGATATATTTTGCATTTGATTTTGATATTGTTATCTTGCCAAACCTATAGCACTTTCAAGTAGAGCTTCTCCACTTTAGCAAAAACCTATCCATCTATCTATGATAGAAGCTTGTCTTGTTTTCTTTTGTCCCACTACACTATTGTGCTTCATCTTATCTTCTTTCTTCTTTGGTTATATCAACTAGAAGTGAGTTCCTACTAAAGAAAGTGGTGATCTCCTGCTGTTCGTAAGAGAGGTGTCCTCAAAGGTGTTCTCCCTCATCCAAGTAAAGGAGAAAGTGTTGATCTCACATGTCAACAACTACAATGTAGATAGTGATTCACTCTCATCTCTACTACTAAATGAGAAAGGTGTTTTTCTCACTCCAGCAGCCAACAAAAACCAGAGTTTTTTAGTAAAATGTTACATTTGCTTTATACTTATCTAACAAATTAAGAAACTTTAATTATAGATATTGGTGAATAAAGTTCCACTAGGGGTGAAGTAGGATGTTGAGCATCAACCATCTGGAGTTTCTTGTCCACTGTGAAGGATTTTTTTCTTCTTCCCTATCATTTTGTGCATTACATTTTCATGCACAAAGTTGTGCTTAAGAATGCCTTTTAAGTGTAAGTATTAGTTGTAAATATTATTCAACCACCCCACCTCTAGAATCATTATATTTGGCATCTTATAAGAAAGGAAAACTTTATCAGTATTCAAGATTGAGGGGTAATTGATGAATGCATATTCATCCCTTTTCTAATTGCATCTTTTAGGTCTATGTATAGGATTTTATCTTACTTTTGCCCAATTTTCAGAAATAATTGCAATTTACTTACTGTTGGTCCGTTAATTAGAATTCTTATAATTGTTTCTCATATTTTTCATATTACACACTTATTCACACTCTCTCACCTCCATAAGACAAGAATGTGCTTCACTACTTGGAGATCTAATGACTAAGGGCTTCAATTACAAAATTTCAAGCATTTCAGTACTTCAATCGGTTGACTCATGCTCCCAAATAACTTCACTCCATAACTCCAGTCAACCGTCTCATGAGGCCAATATGTTGATCCATCTCATCCCATGAAGGCACAACCCTCTAGTCAACCATTCTATCAATGGCTCGAACTGACTAACTCAGCATCTGAATTGGCGATTCAAACTTCCAATCAGTCAAATCAATTCCTTAGAGACCAAGTCTTGGTCAACAACATGTTGGCCCTAAGATAAGTTAGTGTCTCCAACCCTTTTATGGTTTTGACTTGCTTCATGAGCCCGCGCACCCACGAACCACAGTTAAGCAACTCAAAGTCTCAATCAATTGACTGCCAGTCCATGGGACAAACATTTACAACATCTGCCAGTCATAATTAGCATTGTCCACCCCTCCTTCATCCTATAAAAGGAGGGGGGACTTCACAAAGAAGGCATCAATTTTTTTATATCTTGCCTTTGTTTTAAATTTTTGTTTACATTTTGCATCTGAAATTCTTGCATCTTGTACTCCTCTTTCTATAATAAAGTTTTCATTTTGAACATTGTTCTTGGCCTTCTTGTGCATCAGACAAGGAATTAAGAAGGGCTACCATTTTATTGTCACTAGATCAGAGTCTATGGCTCCCCTTCTTCCTTCCTTTTATTCTTCTTTATTTTCCATGAAGTGTGAGTAGTTCTTCATATTGGGGCATGGGAAATAGCCCCATAGCCATAGCTGATTTGATCAATTTTTATGTCATATAACTTATTGGATGGTGTTTGTTTGGATTATTACACGACTTTAATGACTTGATCTCTTATTTTTGTTGAATGTTAGCCTTGGTGATGAGATCTTGGACCCCAAGGTTCGGAACAACCAAACAAACACATAGAGCTCTGAATGAAATCTTGGAAGGAACTATGTTGGGATGATCGAATAAGGATCCACAAATACAAGGATCAATGGGTTTGTGAGAAGTTTGAACTTTTGTAAATTCTCTTGAGAACTTTTCATATACCCTCAACTAATTACTTTTCTATTCACAAATTCTATCAATCTAGTTTCTAGGAAGGTTATGGGTGTGGAGCCCATAACCCTGATATTTTTGTCATCAAATCAAACTTAGTTTCCTAATTGCTCTTACTTTTTCAAGTTAATTATGCTCTTAGATAATCTTTCTCTACTTGTTCTTAGTGTAACTTTTCATTATCTTGTGCTTAATGTAATCCTTTTTTATATTGTTCTTAGTGCGATCTTTTCTTCTTTTATTCTAGCATAATAAAATCTCAACCAACAAACTTCTACCTAATCAAATCATTGTTCAAAGTAAGTTGGTTCAAGTTCAATCTTAAAAATGTTGTCCTATGGGACAACCTTTTCTATACTTATAAACTAACCAACGTGTTTAAGTGGTTGTTTTTCTATTACCAAAGGTTAAACTCTAGGAATCAACCTCCTAGTTAATTGTTGTGTAAATGAAGCACCCCAATTTTGATGTCGTTGTCGGGGACAGTAAATTGTTTCTTCAAATCCCATTTTACTTTAAACAAAAACTTTCTTTTTCTTTTTTCTCTCTACCTGTCGAGTACCATTTTGACAGTGATACTCCTCCTTCTTGAACAAAACTTCATTTTTTGAATTTTTTTTCTAATCTTCCAAGGACCGAGTGATGCATGCCATGCTCACAAAATGTTGACTTCATGCTGCCCATTTTTTATCCTAAAATAAAAAAGAATTTCCATCATTTAAACCAAGCATACCTTTATAGGATGGACAAAAAGAAAGTGAACCATAGGATTGAACAAGCCCTCTCCACTCAAAGGGAGGCATTGTTGGCTGAACAAGCATCCTGTGAAGCCATGCTATGCGAGACCGAGCAAAAAAAAAAACTAAAAGACATTTATGTCCCTAAGATTGCTTATGCACAACATCTCGTTGCGCCACCTGACATCATTGCTCCATGGTTTGAGATCCGAACTCAGTGGATCATAGTTCTCCAAGCCAACTCGCCAGTAACAAGGGCGATAACTATCAGGACCATCTATAAAGATTTTCTGATCTATGTTCTTTGTATAAAATCTCAGACATTTCCAAAGACGCTATAAAATTAAGGTTGTTCAAATACTCTCTACCTGACCAATATAGTAGCTGGTATAATGTCATGGAGGGAGATCTTGTCACTACTTGGGATGCACTCCAATCCAACTTCCTAGAAAAGTATGACCCCTCTTCCCTCACCAAATTAGGGGACAAATCACCATGTTTTCCATGGTCCTAGGTGAAACCTTGAGAGAAGCTTGGGAGAGGTTCAAGGATATTCTTTGTCATTGTCCACACCAGTACACCCCCAAGCTCTATCGTAGTATTGACGATAACAACAAACTTTTCCCAGATACGTCATTTGGAGGTAATTTTATGTTCCAAAACTTACATAGTGCATGGGAGCACTACTACAGAAATGGCTTATAACGTCACTTTTAAAGGCGTCGGTTGTATAAATACACCGACACCTAAACAATACAATGTTAGTTTATAAAATAAACCGACATCAATATGTGAAGGGTGACCAGACACGGGTATCGCTTTTATTCAGTGTCAGTTTCTTAATAAAAAACCGACGCCTAAAATTAACCGCCAAATCCAAAATTTCCAGCAAAAAAAATTCCTCCAAAATTTAACATATGGCGTCGGTTATTAACTAATAAATTTACGACTAAAGGTTATTCGCGAGATAGAAATTGGGCACATTTTGGTCGTCGGTTTTACAACAGTGATCGACGCTTATGGGCTTTCCCGCACTGTCTGCGGGAATTTTTTCACACCCTTTGAGCGTCGGTTTTGGATACAAACCGGCGACTATGGTCATTAATCGAGAACAATTTTTTTAATCGGCATATGTAGATAGACGTCGATTTTTTTTCTAGTTAAAACCGACGATTATCATTGAGAATAAGTGTTGGCTTTTCTGTATAACCGATACCTTTCGTTTTATGTGTCGGTTTTATTTAATAACCGACACCTAATGTTAACTTAATAGCACCCGCCCGAGCCCGACTCTTCCCCTTTCTCTGTTTCATTCATCTCGATTTCGAGGGTTTAAGCTCCGGCGACGATTCCTCTGCTCACCGCTCTTGTGCCGTCGCTCGCCTCCACCACCGCCATTTGCTGGTCCTCCGGCCGCTGCGCTCCAGGCCATCCGTTGCCCTAGCTCGATCACCCGCCCTCGTTGTTCGCCACCCACCTTGGCGCCACTAGTAGCTGCGTGCGATACCTCTCTGTTTGCCGCCCTCTCTGCTCGCCCACCCTCTCTACTCTCCGCCTCCTGCTTCTGCTCTGCCACCTTCTCCTCTGCTCTGGCCGACACCTTCTCCTCTGCCTCACCGCCGCTTCTGCTCTGGCCGGCTTGCTCCTCTGCTCCAGCCGGCCTGCTTCTGCTCTGCGTCGGCCGTCTGCTGCTGCTCACCTCCGACCGGTCTGTTGCTGCTCACTGTCGGCCACATTCTCCTCTTTTCCTCCACCGCCACCGAGGTACCCTTCTTCCTCCTCTTCTTCCTCTAGGGTATTCCTACATATGGCTACTGGTTGTTTGTTTTTTTCCTTTGCTGATGCTCCCCTCTCACTCGATGAGTGATGGTCGAGTTTTTTGTGGGCTTGTTTCTTGGCTGGTTCTCTATAAGGTTACATGACTAATTGTTTCTTTGAAAAGGGGGTGTTATTGTAACATCCCTGACCTGGGTTATAAACTAACCCTAGGTGTTTTGCCTAAATATGTAATTAAACCCTGGTGATTATCTTATGACATGTAATGTGAATAGTAAACCCTAATTCTAGGGTGATGACATGTAATGTGAATAGTAAACCCTAATTGATGAAAACCAGGGAAACCTAGCTCTTGTATGAGTAGGGAGATACAACTTCTTTAAATGAGTTATTTACTGTTATCAGTTGATTTAACCATGCAGGTTCCTTTATGAGGATGATCATATCCAGGTATGGATGATGATACTATATTCATTGAAAGCATGTTGTTAGCTTTATGAATAGTGATATATCCTGATGCCTTGTTAATAGCATCTTATGAGATTGACAGGCTGTGAGAGCCATTAATACCATCAAGGTCATGCTTTAAGAGATGACTTGTGATGAGAATATTGAGAAATGATAATTAATGAGAGTTAGGTTTGTTACATTTAGTATTCTTCCTTCATAGCTGCTATGCTAATGATTAATGTTTGAAAACATGTATGATGATAAAAGAATACTGAAATGTACCTAACTAATCAAGTATAATCATACCATGTAGAGCCCTGATCATAGATCCATCATTGTCAGGAGTCAAATGATGGCGAAACATGTTTTCCTAAGGGGATTCCTGGAGCACATACTTTTGAATATGTGGGGTAATATGGATGTGAATTTCCTTACATCCTAGTGTAGGAATTGATGTAGATGTATCTTAATCTATCAATCCTTCACTATGTATTATGCCGGGGTGATGTAACACTAATCTCCCGAGGAAATCTTTTGTACCGCATCGATGAGAGATAAACAAGAAATCTTTCGGTAGCGAAGAGAGTACAGAATGCCACTGTGACTCTAATAGCGAAGTACCAGAATACCCTGGTAAGCTATAGTAGTAGAGACACTAGATGTCCTGCATGTTGATCCTCTTACTGACTGAGGAAGATGAGGTCATAAGAATCCGACTCTTTTGATGACCTATGTATGATACCGATGCGACTTAATAGTGATCAGTTGGAGTATGAGCGGTATACCTCATCTCCGCAGGGCATAATGATGTTTGTAAAACATAATCAACCGCGTAGCATATCTGCTTAGGTTGAACTACGAGATACATTGGTTGAAGATACATTACTTAGTATACATGTTCTTCATATTCCTTAAATGTTGTTGTTCTAATTGATAACAATCTGCTGCTGATTACCTTAAAGCTTTTATTGCCTATGTTATTCTTGGTTGCTATAATAAAGCCTCTGGCGAAGAGTTATAACTCTCGCTGGGACAATTATTTAAAATTGTCTCACCCCGTAGATTTCAACTTTTTAGGTGGTCGTCGAGGGCAAAGGAATCAATCTTCAGGTGACCAATATCAGCAGCAGCAGTATCAAGAGCAGCAGTAAATCTCAGGTGGAGATTCAGACTGCTGAGTGGTATAGTTAGATAGTCAGTCCTATGTGTTCTCTATACTCTCAGGTCCTTGGAGTCTTTTGGTCTGAGATTTTGGTTTTGAGTTCTTGAGATTTTGTATCATGTTGTATATAATTACTCAAGAAGTAATTATCTGAGATGTAAACAGTTTATCTCCTTTTATGAAAGAAGTTTTTATAGATTCAAGCTCTAATCTCGAAAAGTTTTAATTTCCCGTGATTTTGTCTTCCGCTGTTAATTGAATCGCTTCCGCTAAGTTTATATCGTGGTTTTGGAGATCAGAGCCCACGGTTATTCTTTACCTCTCCAATCTTATCATAGATACTCCAGATCTAACATATCAATCGTTTTTTGTTAAACCCTTGATGAAAACTTCAGATAGGATGTTTTAACCCTAATTAACACCAAAAGTGGATTAACGTGACCTCAACATATATGTTAATGCTTAATGTGATGCAGTAAGACATTGAATGATAGGTAGCGATGGTGAAATTCATTCCAGCCTATGTTGCTTTCATATGATAATTTAGTTCAACCCTTTTATTAATCACAACTTTAGAATAATCAATATTTAATTCAACCCTTTTATTAATCATAGAATAATAAATCAATCCAGCTTTTGTCTTAAATATTAGTTAAATAATCACAACCTTAGAAACATATAGTTTGTCCCCTAGTCAAATAACATCCAGACCTGCACAAAGATTAGACTATGATTTTAAACCATCGCTCATCCAGGAGTTTCCTCCACTACATATGTTGTTATGAATAACCTTAATGTTGCTTTTGTTATAACAATCTATAAAAATGTTGCTTTTGTTATATATTGGGTATGCTACTTAATTTTCTATGGTATAGCTACCACAAGTTTTGTTACAAATATCTGTATATCAGGTTAAGAACATGTTTCTATTGTGACATGTTGAGTTTTTTCAATGTTATACCCACCATGATTTGTGTTATATAATAATACATTGATTAATTTAGGAAGCATTGATATATTGTTATGGCTGTCCACAAGTGCTTTTATAAGAAAATTGTGTGTTGAATGAGGTTGTGAACAAGGGACTGGTGTTATATTATGTTGGCCTAGAAACCCGTCCAAGATTTACTCATTAGGAGTAAATCTTGGATATTCCCCGGTTTGGGACTGTTCTTGAACACCTAATCTCACTTAGGATGTAAGTGTATAATGTGTATTGGGTTTTCGAGAAAATTTTGGTAGCATTTCCTCATTTGTTCTCTAAGTACATATGTACTTGGAAAACAACGGGGAAATGCTGCCGAAATTTTCTTGAAAACCCAATACATATTATACACATACTAGTGAGATTAGGTGTTCAAGAATGGGATAGGTGGTACACATTTATTATATATAAGAATGACATCACATGTATAAAACCCTAAAGTTTTAACCATAAACTCTAATCTGCTTACCCTAGACCCTAATCTTGTTGTAATATATACTTATTTTCTCTTTGATCATAGAATGGATAGATCATGGATGTCCATTTGCAATCGCTGTACCCCAGAGTTTATTTCTGGTCTTGATCAGTTTATTAGATTTGCCGAGGAACATAGGAAACAACCTAGAGATAGGTTCTACTGTCCATGTAGGCATTGCGGTAACAACTTGAAAGTCAGTACTGGTGATGAAATCAGAAGTCATGTCATGTGCAACGGGATTGTACAAGGCTATACAGAATGGCACTGGCATGGAGAGATTTCAAACCCGAAACCAGTGGATGTCGATAGCAGTGCTTGTGTGGAAGAAGAAATTGCCTTCGATGACATAGATGTGAATGAATCAGTTCCAGTAGCATCGTTGATGCGATGCTGGATAGTTGTGGGGTAGAGCACACCAAAACTGATCCACCTCCCATGTTTAGAAACATTGTACATGATGCTGAGATACCATTATAGCAGTGCTTGTAGCGCTGTGTTGAGATTGTATAAACTGAAAGCTAACAATTGATGGACAAAAGCTTCACGTCATTGTTGTCTTTGTTGAAAGAAATTCTTCCTCAAGGAAACGAACTGCCGATCTCACCAAATCGGTTAAAGAAATTGTTGTGCCCAATGGGAATGTAGACCAAGAAGATACACGCATGCAAGAATGATTGTGTATTATTTCAAAAGAACTATGTGGATTTGAAAGATTGTCTGAAATGTGGTGCGTCAAGGTATAAATTGACGACTTCGGGGGAGTCCAAAAC
The DNA here is from genome assembly GCA_963693085.1 of Alisma plantago-aquatica. NCBI lineage: Eukaryota > Viridiplantae > Streptophyta > Magnoliopsida > Alismatales > Alismataceae > Alisma > Alisma plantago-aquatica. The sequence goes on from OY856409.1 coordinate 1,994,820,393, forward strand.
TAGTTCTCCCACTAAGGTGATGTGGTATCTACCTATAATACCATAGTTTCAACGCTTGTTTGCCAATCCTATAGATGCAAAGAATTTGAGGTGGCATGTAGATGTTAAGAAAAATAATGATGGGATCTTACGACATGCGTATGATTCCCCACAGTGGAAGAAGATTGATTTTTTGTACCCTGAACTCAGTGAAGAAGACAGGAATCTAAGATTTGGGCTTTGTACAAATGGGATGAATCCCTACGGGACATTGAGCAGCCAACATAGCACTTGGCCAGTTATTCTTATTATATACAATCTTCCTCCCTGGTTGTGTATGAAAAATAAGTATGTTATATTGTCGTCTTTGATATCGGGCCCTAAACAACCTGGAAATGATATCGACATTTATCTTGAACCTATGAATGATGACTTGAAGAAGCTTCGGGATGAAGGTGTGATGACCTATGATGCTTCATGAAGAGAGACATTTTATTTGCACGCTATGTTGTTTTGCATTGTGAATGACTTTCTAGCATATGGGAATTTGTCTGGATATAGTGTCAAAGGATCTAAAGTGTGTCTTATATGTGAAGAGAACACTGATTCAATACGAATAAAACACAGCGGCAAGACTGTATATCTTGTTCATCGAAGGTTTCTTCTAAAATTTCATATGTATCGTAGGTTGCGCAAAGCATTCAATGGACGGAATGAGGAACGTAGTGCACCTAAACCTACATCAGGGGAGGATGTTTACGAAAGAGTGAAAGACATCACCAATGAATTTGGTAAGAGATCACAATGTACGATGGCCACAAGGAGTGACAAGTCTTTATTCAAGAAGAAGTTGATATTTTGGGATCTTCCTTATTGGAGATCTTTGACAGTCAGGCATTGTATCAATGTCATGCATGTTGAGAAAAATGTATGTGATAGCGTCATCGGTACTTTGTTGAATATACCAGGTAAGACTAAAGATGGGATAAAATCCAGAATGGACCTATGTGAAATGGGAATAAGGACAGAATTAACAGAAGTAGTTAGTAGCGATTGGAGAACATACTTACCTCTTGCTTGTTACACGTTGTCTATAAAGGAGAAAAAAGCATTTTGTGAATGCTTGGTAAATGTTAAGGTGTCACATGGTTACTCATCCAACATCCGTACATTGGTATCAATGAAAGATCTGAAGTTGATAGGTCTTAAATCTCATGATTGTCACACTCTAATGCAACAAATATTGCATGTGGCAATTAGATCTATATTGCCGAAGCATGTAAGGTTTGCAATCACCAGACTTTGTTTCTTTTTCAACAGTCTGTGTAGCAAAGTTATTGACCCTGATACTCTCGATAATTTGCAAAGACAAGTGGTTGTTACCCTATGTCAACTTGAGATGTATTTTCCTCCGTCGTTCTTTGATATCATGGTACATCTTGTTGTCCACTTGACTAGGGAAGTGAAAATGTTGGGACCATTTTTCTTGCATTGGATGTATCCCTTTAAACGATACATGAGCATTTTTAAAGGTGATGTTCGAAACCGTTATCGGCCTGAAGGGAGTATTATTGAGGGTTATGTGGCGAGAGAGGTTATGGATTTTTGCAATGACTTTCTGAGTGGTAATGATGCTCCCGTGAATGACAAGAATATTGAGGAGCATTTTGGCAAAGGAGTTTTGGGATCACGGGTGAAAGTAATCAGCCGTGAGCAGTTGGAGTAAGGTCACTTGTATATTTTACACAACATGGACGAAGTGAGTGTTTATATCGAGGAACATACCAATTTCATCAAGAGACAATATCCTCGAGCCAATACAATGTGGCTTGCTAGAGAGCATAACAAGACATTTATTAAGTGGTTTGAAGATAAAGTCTTACATCAACTATATCAAACACCAGATAATTTTACTGAAACCATCAAATGCCTCGCCTTTAAACCAAAATTGAATGTTATGTCTTATGAAGGGTTTGACATAAATGGTTTCTCATATTACATAAAGAGTCAAGGTGATAAGAGTGTCGTCCAAAACAGTGGGGTCACCCTTCAAGCGTCTTCATTGTTTTTTTCAAGTGCAAAGGATAAAAGTCCATGTGAAGCTAAAATGTCATATTACAGTGTCATTGAAGACATATTGGAGTTTGACTATGTAGATTTCAGAATTCCGCTCTTTAAATGTAATTGGGTTGACAACAACAAAGGAGTTATAGTGGATGAATTGGGTTTCACGTTAGTGAACTTTGAAAAGATTGGCGAGAAGGGTGAACCATACATATTGGCATCACATGTGAAACAATTATTTTATATCGATGATCCTACAAATGATAAATGGTCGGTTGTTCTTCATGGTAAAAGACAGTTCATTGAAGATCCTATAGATGAAGAAGAGTACTATGATAAGTATGATGACTCCAGTCCATTCTCAGTTGGGTTGCCAATACCACCAAACATTGAAGCTGGGGATCACAATGACTTGTATGTTCGCGGGGATCATAATGAAGGATTGTTAATTGATAAAAGATCACAATATTAGAGGTATGGATGTTTATATTTTTATTATGTTTTATTTTTCTGAATGTGAACTTTATAATGTGAATGTGGACTTTACAATGCGAATTACTTTACAATGTGAATGTGAACTTTACAATGTGAATGTGAACTTTACAATGTGAATTACTTTACAATGTGAATGTGTACTTTACAATGTGAACTTTACAATTAGTGTTACTTTACAATGTGAAATTTATAATTTGAATGTGAACTTTTAGATGGCTGAGCATTCCCATGATGACCGTGTTGATGATCACCGTGAGGGTGAGGACGTGCTTGCATCGCCTGACAATGTAAGTTTTATGAATATATCCCTGAGGTTTCTATCTATATGTTCATTTATAATTATATTATGTAAGTGTGTTTTTTTAATCAAATTTTAGGTTGGTGATGTACCCCCTGAAGAAATTACATCACTTGATGAGCAACAAAAGAAAATTGAGAAAGTGAGGGGCATCACAATGATGAACAAGTTAATACATCAAAGGGGCAATGGACCCAAATTGGTTGTGGATTTCGATCAGGTAGGAAATCCATATGGAGTGAACCACAACTCATTTGTTTCATATCTTGGGGTTCTTACTCGCAGCTATTGCATTCCTATCCTAGAATCATGGCATAAAGTTCCTAAGGGGAAGAAAGACCACATATGGAAGGAACTATGCATGAGTTATTATTATTTGTAATTCTATTTGTGTAGATTACTAATTTTTAGGATACTAGTTAATAGCAATTCTATTTAATTTGCAGAGCATATTTGATCTGGATGAAAAGCTGCATCGTAAATGTGTGATGCAACATTGTGGGAGGGTCCTAAGGAACTATAGGACCAATCTCACCCGAGATTACATACGCGATGCTGAGAATAAGTTCTTGATTGATTCCAATTCTAGACATTGATCAGTATTTCACTAACTCTACACTAATAATTTTTGTTTGTATTCTCTTTGAAAAATAAATATAGGAAGAAGGAAGCCACACGACAATGGAACTACTTGGACCCCAAAGAATGGGAGGAGTTTGTTACCCAAAGAAAAACAGATGAATTCAAGGTATTAAGCACCACTCCCAATTTAATTAATATACGCTTTTATGTATTCACCTATTCAAGATTAACCTTTAGTGTTACTAATCAAATCAATGTGCTAACTAACTAGGCTATCAGTGATGCTCAACGAGCAAGGCGTGCACTGAATGTGCATGACCACACAATGGGTCCAAGAGGATATGCAGGCATTCTCCAAAGACTACAGGCTGAGTCAACTTAGCCTATTGCTACTCCGGAGACTGCAGAGTCCTCTACTGCTACTCCCGTACCTCTGCCTCATCATGTTATGTGGATAGCTGAGAGGTAAAACAAGAAGGGAGAGATATCAAAGCCCGCAAACATTGAGGCGGCTGCAAAAATGGTAAAAATCAACTCTTAGAGCAATCTATCGATATTGATTATTGTTATGTGTACTTACGAATTTTTGTTGATGGTGATTAGCGGGAGCTGCATGAGCAGAGGAAGGAAGGCAAGTTTATCCCTCAGGGCACAAGGGATGAACTGACAGTTGCTCTGGGTAACCCAGAGCATCCTGGACGTGTAAGGGGTGTAGGCGCTGGTGTGGGCATCAAAGCATTCTTTGGGCCATCCCAGCGCAAACCTGTCCCAAAAGCGGGACTTTCACAAGATGAGATAACTTATTCTTATTTTAGAACGTTATTGCGAAAGGGAATTGAATAATCAGAAACTAGCATTTCTTTTATCCATGTATAGATAGATTCCTTAATTGATAGGAGAGTCGAGGAAGTACTTGATAAAAGACTCCATGAAGCAATTAACAAGTGGCAGGCGTCTCAGACTGCCACTCAGACAGTACCTGTTGCGAACCTCTCTTCTCCTACTGCTCGTACTGTAGAGGTTGGGAATAATCCTATAGACCCACAACCTAGCACGTCCTCTGTAAGTATTTTTATGGCATATATAATAGCTAGTCTGTTCAAGATGATATGCTTGTGTATATATGCATATAACATTCTTTATGTAAATTTGTAGGGGTTGAAGCCATGCCGACTAAAAAGTGAAGGATATATTGTTGCAGAGGCATCGACTTACCCACCCCTTAAAGGGTGCATGTTTCATGGGAGTCCAGTACCAGATGGCATGGTATGTGTGAGCCCGATACATATACTCCCTGGCTGGACGAATCTTGCACTGCCTCATGCACAGTCAGATGCTGAAACACTTGGTGAGGCAGTAGGCGGAGTGATACTGTGGCCCGAAGTGGATGTCCTCTGTACTGATATTGTATGATAAATTTTCATTACTTTAATTTGTTAGTGTGTGTATATATATATATGAGTCAATTGATATGAAATTATATATACATGTCAAAAAGACGAGACCCGCTACATCTCGGCCTCCACCTCCTCGACTACCAAGTTGGCTTCTAGGGGACCTACACACCTCGATAGGTCCTAATTGTAGGAGTGTGGTAGTATGGATCAGTGAACATAATCCAAATTGCCCTATAAATGTTACTATTCCGAAGAATGCTGTAGGTAAATCATACGATAATAATCTATTTATATAAGTTTAACATATGTATTAATGCATACGTAATAGAAGTTCTGGATACGTATTAATGTAGGTCAAACATTCAGAAACAACATATTTATACAAGATATTTTGGAGTTGTTTAGTTATGAATGGCTGAACACATCTATGATAGAGCTGTGGATATGGTGAGATTAATACATACGACAATCTGGTTTATACATCCATATACCTTATTTTATATATGGCAATCTGGTTTCTTATATATTAATGCATACGTAATACATGTTTTGTAGCCACTTACACAAGACATGTACAGATTTTGGGTTTTTCCATGTGGAATTTTTGGTTCCATCTTTGATTATTCTTGTAGATACAAACCTATATTCAGTTACTTCATACTGCTGTGATGCTTTTGAATATTTTGGTAAAAATAATAAGACGGTGATAATAGCTCCATTCAATGTCAAGTAAGTTTACTTTGCTTGTAATTTGGACTTAAGCAAATTACATTTTTATTGCAGATATTGAGTTATTAATTTTCTACTTTCTTACCTGTAGTGCTAAGCATTGGGAGTTATTAGTTATTGTCCCCAAGACATTCACCGTCTATTATCTAGATCCTGCGGGGAGTGAGTTGGATGTATTATATGGACATGCAATTAAAAGGCCATTATTCTCGTGAGAAATATTTTATGTTTTTATATCTGTTAACATATGTTACTGCATTACTATTTGATTATGCAATTTAATGTGTTACATTAACATATATAGGGCTTTACAAGAGTACAAAAAAGCTGGAGGAAAGGTCCCCAGGAAAAAAAATCTGACACTCATTTGGGAGAATGTGAAAGTAATTTCTTGACTCCAATGTATATATTATTTATGTGAACTGTGCTTATTTGTATTTTTGAATATTTTGTATGTTTCAATTTATAGTGTGCTACACAAGACAACGGTTGGGCATGTGCCTACTATGTGATGCAATTTATAGACCTAATCATCAAACATGCTGTATTGGAAATCGATAACATACAACATGTATTATACATAGTCTCGTTAGATAATATGAAATATATGAATCTTATTATATATTATTATAATTATGTATATACGTCATTCTCTTTGTAGGTCTTTAAAACTGAGGACTTCAACACAGTTGCAAAGCATTTCGATGTACATGCTCCCTATACGAGAGATGAATTAGATGTTGTAAGAGAAGATTGGGCAAAAGCCCTGCAAAGTGTGGGAATTTTTAAATATAATTTTGCTGACAATGATGACAATGATGAATAAATAATAACTTTGTTCTCATAATTAATTTTGTGTGAATGTGAATGAATTTTTATGAATTGCCATATGTGTGTGAAAATCATTAATACATGAATATTTCTACATGTGTCTGAATGTGAAAAGAGATGAAATAAATGGAACTGCAGGTTGCTACTGGTTTCTACATGCGTGTGATGAAAAAATAATATGAATTAAATATTATTATACATGAGTGTGAATCACACATATATAATATTGTCCATCATGTTAATTTTGTAGGATTATGGCCTGTTGTTGGCTAATATCAATGGATGTCGTAAAACCTGCAGTTCATAACTGAACTGCAGGTTTCTCATCCTACGACCAGCCACAGCAGGTCTGCAGACTGACAAAAAAAATCAAAACATAGGCGTCGATTATTTGAACAAAACCGACACCTATGTTATACGATGACAGTTTTTCACCTAAAACCGATGTCTATGTGACCAGGTACCATGGCCGTGCTGGGAAGCACGGCCGTGGTGGCAGGCAGGGGACATGGCATCGGTTATTATCATAAAACTGACATCGGTTCAGATGATGTGGCGTCGATTTCTTTTAGAAAACCGATGCCTATAATCCCTTTGTTGGCGTGTTTTTGGTGGCAGGAAGAGTTTTGGCGGTGGTTGTTTAGTAAACAACTGACGCCTATAGTCCCTTTGTTGGTGCGTTTTCGGTGGCGGGAAGAGTTTGGGCGTCGGTTTTTACTAAACAACCGACGCATATAGTCCCTTTGCTGGTGCATTTTCGGTGGTGAAAAACATTTTGGCGTTAGTTGGGATCTGACACCGAAGGTGTCCCCCTTTAGCGGCACCCACTTAGGTGTTGCTTTGAAACCGACACTAAAGAGCTTAAATAACCGATGCTAAAAGGCTTTTATGTAGTAGTGGAGGTTGTTAAATACAGTTCTAAGACACAAGCACGATAAGGGACTGAAGGAGTCCTCAAAGTAGCAAAGGCTAAAGGAATTCTGATAAAAGGGATATTGCTAAGAGTCTTAAGATCCATGTCATGAAATAAGATCAATTAGAGTCTTCCTTCAATGCCTATGAAAGGAGAGGGCAACCACAACAAATAAAGGTTGTTGACTCCCTTTGTGGCATCTTCCAAGGGTATGACCATACTACCCGACCATGTCAACTTCTTTATAATATTCCCATACAACCTGAAGTTGGACATCAAACGGAGGACCTCAATCCATCCACATCATACCCAATCAAGCTTACTATTACCTAGATCAGGCCATGAACCACCTGAGGTTGGGGTGTCAAAAAATCGGGTATGGGTCGGTTCTGGATTGTTTGACTGTCAAATCCAAACCCAAACCCAGAACCGAATCTTACTCATACCGCTCAACCGAAACTGACTCAGATTGAAAAATCTAAACCCATAACCAAACCTGAACTTGGATTTGAAGATGATTTTTTTTTCAAAAAATAAAATTTACAATAGAATTACGTAAACAATTGTAAATTCTTTCATTATCTCAAATAAACTATCAAATATGTCAATGATTATGCAATATTAAACAATTATAATTCACTTTTGCTTTGCTTTTATTATAGAAAATAATACCAACAATAGAAAACTAATTCACCTCAATACAAGAAAAAAACCCATTTACCACATCAAATAACTATAATATGTTGCAATGTTACATATATTATATCAAAGCAACATGTATCACTTCAAAACATAGCACCCATCTCATAAATATATGTATATAAGTAACTATTAGAACTCAATTTTGTCTGGTTTCTAAATCTGAAACCGAACCGGTTTAGATCTGGACACAAAATCTTAAACCCAGAACCGACATGGAATGTCACAATTGAAATCCAGGCCCAATTTTTTCTGGGTCAGACACAACCAGGTTCGTGAGTTCGGACAAATTTTGACAGCCCTAACATAGGGTTCCAATATGGCAATCCGACAGGTACTGGAAATGTTTCTCAACAAAGACCTCCCTAAGTCAACAACTCAAACTGTCCACCCCCAAGGTTCCTATACAACATAAACCAGAGGAATTTTGGGAATCAAGAGAAGTACTGAAGTAATTTCTAAAACCAAGGTGTTTACTAAGGGAAATAGTACCAAAATTTGAACCAAGCACCACAAATGCAACAAAATGCATCCATCCCCTCTCTTGACGATAAAATAACTACTCTAGATCCAATCATCCTTTCACAATAGGCCCATTGGAAGGCAATTGATGCTCAGTTGGCCCAATTCCTAGCCAGGCAAAGGCCTCCTATCGACACTTTAGTTGGGCAGCCAAAAAAGAACCCGAATCTTCCTGAACAACTTAAGGTCATTTCCATGTGTTCGAAATCTTTATGCTCCTCCCCTCCTATAGAGAAGCCCCTTGTAGTGCCCAAAAGTTTTGAGGATGATGATGTTGTGGTTGTTGAAAAGGAACCTTTACAAGACTCCACCGAACCCAATGTTGATAACACTCCCATCCCTAAAGCTCCAGAAGTGGAAGCTAATGAGCCTAAGATCCCAGTTTACAAACCTTGTCCACCATATCAGGCGCACCTTAAACAAACTAGGCTAGATGCCATGTTCATGAAATTTAGAGATGCCATGAAAAATTTCACATGGGGATTCCCTTTTTAGATGCTCTTGCTAGAAACCTTCCTGGTCTAAGTACATGAAAACTTTGTTCACTAGGAAGTCCACCACCGAGGAGTATGAGACTGTGAAACTCACTGGGACCACCTCAGATGTCATTCTTAATAAGATGCCTAAAAATAGATAGATCATGACTCCTTTGGGATTGGGTGTTATCTAGGCAACAAAACTTGTAGGAAGGGTCTTCCAGACTTAGGTGCCAATATTTCAATCATGCCTCATATTCTTTGCCAAAGATTAGAATTTTTTGACATGCTTCCCACCGCCATGACTATCTAGTTAGCATATTCATCCATGATGAAACCTATGGGTATCATTGAAGATAATACATATAATGGTTGGGAAGGATGCCTATGTTCCATGTGACTTTGTGATCATGGACATCAAAGAAGACCTACACTATCCTCTCATTTTTGTTGTCCCTCTTTAGTCACTCCTCGAGCTTTGATTGATGTGGAGGCCAGAACTATCCATTTACGGCCATATAGACAAACCCTAGAATTATGGGTCTTTAAAAGCATGAAGGGCCCAAGTTTCCAGGAGGAAGTATATCTTCTAGATTGTGTTGATAAGCTTTCCCAATTGAGATAAGAGTGGGAATTATTTGAGGACCCCCTCCACACAGCCCTTACGACCATATCTGAGTGTGACCTCGATGATAAGCAATTAGACCAGAGCAGAGCTTATCTAGATAATTTTGAGGAAGTCCCTCACGTTGAATTTGAGGACCTTAAGATGATCTCTCTTCTGGAAGAGAAGCTAAAACCTCCCAAAGACCCATAAATGAAACCTCTCCTAGAAGGACTCAAACATGTCTTTCTTAATGAACAACCAATCTATTCTATCATAATAAATTCTGACCTCTTCCTAACAGAAGCTCGTTGCCAGGTTCAGCTTGCATCTCCATCACAACAAAATCTATAGGAAAAACAAACCACTCCACCTTGACATGTACATCCTCACAAATGCCATACGGTGTCACCACTGAGTTGTCTACCAATTGGATCATTATGGATCTCTTCCTAGATGCTTTGAGACCAAGATTCTTAAAAGTAGATAAGGGAATCAAGTTGATGCTTGCCCCTGAATCACAGAGTGCCTCGCCAAACTTTGTCTTCCCGATGTAGCACGTGATGTTGAAACAACCGGGGTCCTGTCTCTTTAGTGGTAGTGTACCTAAGATGAAGGCGCTGACTTGCTCTCTTAGTACAACTACTTCAGAATCTGGGATCTTCCTCTTCTTATTAATGATATCCTTCAGAAATTTACCATATGAGGGTATTTGTTCAATTGCCTCAATCAAAGGTATATTTATAGAGAGCTTCCTAAAGCTATCTAGAAACTTCTTGAATTGTTGATACATCTTTGTTGCCTTCAAGCTGTTAGGATATGGAACTGGTACCGTCTGCGTCCTCTGATGTGGTGGCACATATGACGTCCTCTTTTCCACCTCAAATTCTTGATTTTTCTCTCCCCTTGGGTTTCCTACCTCTGGTTCTACGTGTCCCTGTTCTGCCATTGAGTCACCACTATCGATGGGCTTGGTCACCTCAGTCTCCACGGTCTTTGGAGTCAACGTCTTTTTCCCACTTCTCAATAGTATGGCCTCGACCTACTGGTTTCCTGTTGGAGTGTCAGTGTTTCCTGAAAACCTTGCTACGTAGGCTTCTTCAAAGCTAGCACATATGCTTCTAGCTAAGATAAAGTTGTCTCAAATCTCCTCATCTGGGCTCCTTGGTTCTAGAGATCACATTGGAGGTTGTTTATCAGTTGCTCATTTTGCTTCTCTATCCGGTTAAGAATTTTATTCATGCTCTCCTCTGTTGCAGGTCATTGTTGCTGATTATTCCTGTGTTGGTTTTGTTGATCAGGGTCCTGTAGGAAGTTGTTTGGATCTTTCCAAGAGAACTTAGGATCCTTTCTGCATGCGTAGTCATTGTTCCTGTAGCCTTGCTGTCGCATGTACTTCACCTGGACTTCCTCATCTAATGAATTGTTATCTTTCTCTAGGAGCTTCTTTGCTATCAAGTCTAACTTCTCATTCAAAGAGGTGATAACTTTAGATTCCCCTATGCTTTTGATTTGCTCTGGATTGTCTCTCTCATTACCCCATGCCTGATTCTTCGCCATATTTTTCAAAATTTCTTGGCAAGTTGAGGGTGGGTTGTTGAGAAAAAACCCTGAGCCTGCACTATCCAAGGTGGTCCGTTCACTTTTGCAGAGTCCAAAGTAAAACATCTTTACTTGATTCTCCAAATCTATCTCATGGTGAGGAACCTTCTTGAGCATGATCTGAAAGTGCTCCCAAGCCTCTAAATAAGATTCAGATGCATGTTGCTTGAAATTATGAATGTTTCTAATCAACACATTTGCCTTTTATGGAGGAAAGTATCTTTCATTGAATGCTTCTACCATTTGATCCCATGTCTCGATCAACTCTTTTGGCATGTTGTGCAATCATTCCTTCACCTATTTGATCCCATGTCTCGATCAACTCTTTTGGCATGTTGTGCAATCATTCCTTCACCTTATCTACCAGCGATGATGGAAATAACTTCAGATAAATGGCAGTTTGTGGAAACATGTCCACTTTCACCATATCACTGATCTCCACAAAATTGCTAATTTGCACCACCGAGTCTTCATGAGCATTCCCATAAAATGCTTGTGACTGGACGAGTGCAATCAAATCTAGATCAATCTCATATTGAGCTACATTCATATTCTTCTTTCTGATAGGCCCTGTCTGTGCAGCTGAAGAGGATGTCTTTATCCTCTCCCAGATGGTCCTCTCTTCTCTTGGATTTCCGTCCCCCATTGCTTGTTGCCTGGGTGTCAACGGTATGTCTTCTGGTAAAGTTGTTTGAACAAGAGTCTCAACACTGACTGGAACCTCAGGTGTAGCTTCTCTATAATCTGTGGTCCCTGTTGTCACGATGCACTAGTACCTGAAAGGTTGAACATAGTTAGTCAAGGTACTTATCAAAGAAAATTTGAGATATGAATATGTAGTAAATATTTTTGTATAATGTTGAACAGATATTAAAAAGTAGCCTCGAGTGGCCAACCGCAGCACTCATAGTACTGAAACGTCACCGTCTCCCCGGCAACGGTGCCAAAAACTTGACACGCTAAAACCGTGCGTATAAATGCAAGTGCACACGTCGAGTGATATAGGCCTATGTGAGGCCCGAGTCGAACTTAGGGAGACGTAGTCTCAGTGACTACTACTAACTACGTTGCGATAAGCTAAGATGATTGAAAAAGTTAAATTAAGTTTAAACAAAATTAAAAGAAAATTAAAAATGGTTGATTCGAATGAGATGAATTCCTTAATGCTTTCACCATGGGGTCTCGTTGTATCTTATTTCTACTGCATTAATATAAATTCCTACTCCTACCCTGGATAGAAAGCCTGTAGTCAAAATTGCCTGATTCTGTGGAGCAATTCACTACCTAGATTTAAGACAATTCCACATATGTAGTAATTTATCTCTTAGTCTAGGTGCATTATCACAAACTCTGGGTTCTTTCCACTAACCGTACGTTGCCTTTCCCAAGAAACGCATAGGAAAGTGTATAGATTATGGTTTTCTAACCTTTAATGCTCCTTTCAGAGTAATTATCAGTCTGTAATCCTACTGATGGTGATCAAGCAACGATAAGTCATTCAATTCCACAATCATATATCCAGGAATAAAGAGGAATTTATACTAAATCATGTAGAAAGTTAATACAACGATTCCCCGGGCTACTCCCAGGTCCTAAAGAAAGAAGGGGCTTAGCCCTGCATGGTATTCAATTGCAAATACATAGAAGGAGAGAAGAAAAATGTGGGAAACATGAAGGAAGTTTGTGTAACCCCTGGAAAGAAGGTGCTCTGGATGATCCTCCTCAAGAAATGCACGTTATGTAGTCTTCTAATAGCAAAATCATCCGTCAGAGGTGCTCAAATCTCCCAGTTGATGTCCTTCGGCTCTGTGCTTCTCTCCCTCTCCTCTCTGGCCGTCATGCATGATGATCCCCTTAGGTCTATACGTCCTTATTTTAATCTTAGGTCAATTTATGGTACCACATAACATGGACTGTTGGATCGGGATGATCAATTTCGATTGCTGAAATCCGGTAGAGTCGGTGGCACTGATGGAATCAGGATCTTGGTCGTGCTGTGGTAAAGTCGGTGCCATCGACTTCGATGTTGGTGGAACCGAGATGATGTACGTATCTTCTCTGCCTCTCTGATGCTATGTCGGTGGCGTCGATTGTTGTAGTCGGTGCCATCAAATTTTTTGTTCGCCTATGGCCTGGATCCTGATGTCATCTTGGTGGCACCGACCGTGATAGTCGGTGGCACCGACTCCTCAAATACATGGAAACTCCTAAAAATCCAAAGAAAGCATGTATAAGACTGAGGAATGTATAAAATAATATAAATATGATGAAATGACAACAGTTTGATGCAAACAAATTATACAAGCCAATTATAATGATTTATGCAAATATGATCAACTAACTGACTAACAAATGCATAAAATGAAGATAAAATAGACTTGTAAAAGTGACTCAAAACCCATACATCATCTACCAGTCTCTATGTATTCTCTTGACAAACTGCATAAAAGTCTTGCGATGCAACTTTTCATCAAGCTCATACCAACCCTAAAAAGGTTCATCATTCACTACTTTTTAAAAATGTGAAAAAAAAGAATAGGAAAAGACTATATAAACATAAACACATATTACTCACCTCTAACTCCCTCCAGATGAGTTCTTTATTGGCTTGACGCACTTGTCTCGAATCTTCAACACGGAAAGGCACTTTTCTTTGACCATGTACCCCATAATAACTGACAAACTCTTTATTAATTGGCATGCGTACTTCATTAAATTCAATACCACCCTTCTTCCCTTCCTTATTTGAGGCAATTTTTATCAAAGTTATCCATCTACTACATTTATATTTATCAACACCATCATCACCCAGGTCAGGAGAACCAATATGATCCTCACACTTAGGATCCTCATTCTCAGGATTGTTGTGCTCCTAGTCAGATTCCATCTATGAAATCAAAAGTAAACATATGAAAAAGTCAGATCACATATGAAAAAATAAACATGTATATAGTACAAATAACATATGAAATATAACATGTAGTATACCTTAAAGTAATTTCCCCTTTGTGTGGTCTTCATGTGTATAGTCATCAATGATAGATTCAATATTCACTACTACAGATATGACTTATATTGTTGATTTTTTTTCAAGGGAATCTGACAATGTAAGATATCTCATCGGTTCCTTAAAGAAAAATGACATGGTGGGACAAATGGGAAAACATAGGTTATGTTTACTTATCTTATTGATTGCTTCACAAAGAAACCGACGAGATAGATCCCCTATGAAAATACAATTTCCCACAAGTTTCTTGGGAGGCATTTCATTTGCCTCCAAAGACCCTATTTCATTAGTTTATCATACAATAACCGATGAGATAAAGGGGTACGCCCCAAAAGTCCCCTTATATTTCACATTTATCTATTTGATTAGTTTTTCCTACATGAACCAATGAGAAAAGGATACGTGCCAAAATCCCCCCCCCCCAAATTGGTTTGTCTTGTCAGTTTTCATCACCTAAATTGACAATGTAGGTGTCACTGGGATGCATCATTAGTTGTCAGTTTTAAGGTAGTTGACCGACACTATAGGTTCACACAAATACAAGTTTAAAGAAAAATAACCACATTTGTGAGAATAATTGTACACTCGATTGGCACCATATTCAACTCTCTTAAAAGAGATAAAGAACACTTATGCTTTTATTCACTCTTAGACTTTTATTCTCTACATTTTAATTTATAGGGCATGCGTGTTAAGAATTTTTTGGGGTTTCATGCTCTTAGAGAGATATGATTTTCTTTCTGATTTTGGGCAGCTAAGATTTTATAACATATTTTATACTTTTCTTTTTGACTCAATCTAGTGTGAGAAGGTGTGAAGACACTCAAAGGAATACTATACAACTCAACTAAACTCAAAACTAATCATCATTCTCTTAATGCCTCAATAAAATATTTGATATGGTTCAATGATCCTTCAAATACATCCAAATCTATTGAAAGACCACTCATAGTTTGATCATACACTATCTTCAACGACCATGCTCAAACCCTAGGTTCATCCTTCTCAACATGAAATAGGAAAACAAGCAATGTGAATAGGCACTTAACTTTAAAATCCATTTCCAAACATTAAGATATGAGCCGATTAGATGAATGAAGCTAGAGGTCAAGCAAATATAATGACGATGATGAGATTTAATACATAGATGAGCACTGATCACTATATTTGCACCATCATAGCCTTAATTGCATAGCTAAAAACTAAACAACTGAGTCCCACTAATAAGTAAAATATAGTCTAGAAATAAGAAAAAGATTAATGATGCAAATCCATAATGTGATGAATTTTGAGAGTTTTACACGAAATGTAGAAGAAAGGGAAAACTACAAGGGAATAAACATGCATGCATCAAAAGAAAAGAAAACAAGGAGAAATAAAAGAAAGAAAAACTGATCCTAATATCCCAATCTTGAGGTTTTGCTCATCATCAAGGAAACCTAAACTTAGGATAGTAGGGAAGGCTTGCAAAGGATGTAAGTGAAAGAAATCAATCGAAGTCCTAAAATGAGACATGTATGTCGAATTATATCAAAATAATTAGAGGAAAGAAACTATCTAAGCAAGAATCGAAACAATGAGATTCGTTTTAATAGGTAAGGAGAAGAAGACTAGGCCCTTGATACTAATTAGTGGGATCTCAAATCCTACATTTTGGTACCAATGTCACTTGTGTCCTGCCGACTGGTCATGTATGTGTATAACATGTAGTGCTACATATTTTGTTGAGTCTTAAGAAGAAATATAGAATCTTATGACTCAATCGATTCATCTCTGTGCTGATATTGTCTTAGACTACAATGTAATGAATTCATCAACATTCTACCCTCAAGGTACCTCCCAAGGCTAGAATCCAAATAGGTAGGTCGTAGGATATCGACACAACATTTGGTGAAGGTAAGAGGATGCAATGGTGGTAGATGACTTCTCTCTTTGCTCTCCACCTATAAATTGAATTAGATGCCCTAGGGAGTCTTTTATGGGAATCTTGGCAATCCAATCAACATCATAACATGGGGCATTCCCAAGTGAATCTAGTTGTAAACCCTTCACCCCAAACTTATCCTCAAATACGGAGGATACACTATTTTTGTGTTCTGCAACCATGTTGTCAAAATATGTCTACCTTTCACCTTCCTAACAATCATCACCATACAAGGGGGTCAAGTAGATGTATAGACATGCAAAGTCAACTCATGTCCATTGTTAGTAGGATCACCTCCCCATGGTGTGCAATCATCGTAGTCATAATCATGAAACATAACTGTTCCAACCCATAGTAGATGGTTACCTATAACAAATGGAATCCCTTATGATGTGGACTGTCAATTCAAGAAAACAAAGTGGACACAATCAAGAGAGCCCTAAAACTGATATGTACGATGATAAGTGGCTACTTAGCTGCCTTGGTGTATGTGAAGATATTCATCATTAGCCCCTTTGTAAGTGCATTGTATCTTTCTCACTAGAAACACCACTGGGCTGGGTGGAATGAAGGGATCCCATAAGTGAAAGAATCTTCACCAAAAAATCCCAGTGAGTCCAATTGACGATCTGAATAGGATGGTGAAATGAGTTCCTCATTGGGTCCAACCCATAGTAGATGGATCTACCTGTAACAAAATGGCATGCCTTAAGATATGGACAATCCTAATAGGTCAAAGAAGAAATCAAAGTAGACCAATCAAGTGATCCCTAAAACTAATATGTATGCTGAGAAGTGTCTACTTGGTTGCTTTGTGTACATGAAGATATTCATTACCCTCCTTGATGTACCCATGAGTAGGAGAGTATTCACTAAAATAATCATGGTGAGTCCAATTGATGATCCGAATGGGATGGTGAAATGAGTTCCTCATTGGGTCCAATTGAGTGGGTGTGATGGCTGAAATCTTCACGTGTGTATAGCGACACTTGTAAATTAGGCAGAACTAGACTGCCTAGTATTTGAAGACTTCCACTTTTCTCCTCCCCTAGATACTGGATCCTATTATGAGCAACTCATGGGTCTATTGAATATGAGCAATGTAGTCTTTATGACTTGGTGGTGGTGTAGTGTACACCAGTTGCGGCCCTAATGTATAGATCTATTGTGTTGGAAAATCTCACTTCAGCAATGTGATGTGTGTAATTGATGGATGTAATAAGGTTGAGTTTGGATGAGGAAGTCTGGACTTTCAGTAATTCGTACGTAAAAAGTGATGTAGGTGGTAGTTGTGGCACTGACGCCAACTGGGAGGATGGGGCAAAATAGTTGTTATCCAACTATGAAAAAACTAAAAAGGAAGATGAAAGTTGTAGTCAGAAATTCTATCGAAACTGGTGTGACTCACAAGCACAACAAATCTACCACATTTCTACAGATGAAATACATGATCAAATACATAACCATATTAGTTTGATGTAGGTGATAGTGTGTTTTAACCGTGAATACCATTATTTAAGATTGTGCCACCCAAACTAGGCATAAGCTTATCTAAATTGTTCAAGATGTGATATTGTCTCTCCAACATGGGATAAAGGGGATACACCAGTTCTTGTAGAGTGGCATCAAAGTAAAAAAGAGTGTGTTAGCACTTCCTCTCATATGGGCCATTGTTCTCTCAAACTCTTGGGTGAAAGAGTCAACACACAATGTAGTAGCAATTGCCTCAGGTGTATGAAAATGTTAGCATAGACAATGATTGTGGGGGTTGATGCAAGTATACCTACTGAAGTGCATGATCCTTTCTGATGTGACAATAGTTGGTATTATGCAAAAATTTGGCAGGGTAGGTGGGCAATATGATCTGTCTTGTCGCGTCTAGATCCATGGCTATAGATCAAAAAGAAAGGAAGAGAAGGAAAATTAAAAGTATATCAATGTGTATGGAGAGAATGTATGATAAGAAAGGAAAGCTATACATGTATAGATATGATTCATCTAAACAAAAAAAAACATCTTTGGGCATTCAACATGGAAAACCACATCCAAAAAAACAACAGTAAAAGTTGATCACCCTCAAACGCATGTCCAAAATATGAGTATAATGAAATCAATTCTTGAGCTTCAAACTTTAAATCTATAGCCCGAAACCATGGAATGACCAAAGTGAATTATGGAGTTGATGTAGCAAATGGTCAAACACATGGATGTGGGGAAGTTAGTTGCCTAAGATTTGTCTCTTACTTAATAAGAAAAACAAATAGGTAAATATGTTTGTAGAAATAAAAAAAGACAAGAAAAAAAACAAAATAAAGAGAAAAGGCTCCATCAAATCCTATTAAAATAAAGGAGTTCTAGAATATATAACCTAGATCAGAATGTCTGCGATCCTAGTTCTTGAGTGCAGACAAATTTTGAACACCCTAGCTATCAGCTAAGATTCTAACCTAACATGTATCATATTATCTACTCATGTCGGGGACACCCCACCCGCTCTTTCATAGTGTAACTATAACTCTATCATCTGCATAATACATCTCTTGAGGATCATAGAAGAATATTGATGCACTGAATAATTGTTGTTCTCACAGGTTGTTTATTATGGATTTTTGTGCACTTATTGTTCATTTTGATATTATTTGTGCATCATTTATCATCATTAGCCTTTGATAGTTAATTGCATCAAATAAATGTATTTTTAATGTTCTTGATAAACTCATTATTATTTGGGAGCTTATGCTTGTTTTTGTGGAATTTCATGTGAATCTACAAAAAACTAATCAACTTTGTACTACCAACCTGCCTATAGGTGGTACCGATACTTGATTAGATTGAACATGTGGACTCGGGAAAAATCAGTAGTACTGACAAGAGAAGTGGTACTATCAACAACCTTATAGGGAAGAATTAGAAATTCTCGAGAAATCTCAATACTATAAATATCCACTCTGTAGTACCAACAACTGCATAGGGAGCCACAACTTATCAAGGGCGTCGATACTATCGACACCCGGTTGGTAGTACCCACTCAACAGGATTAGGAGAGATCTAAAACCGTCGTTAATCTGATTATTGAGATGTAATGATGCCCTATGTCATTTCTATGACTTAGGGGGAGTGCAGCCAGACCTAATCATCACGTCCTATTCAGTTATGCAATAGCAGAGAGCAAAGAAGAGAGAAAGGAGAGGAGAACATAATGTTTCGGGCAGCTTATGCACTTATGGTGGCCCGATTTGTAGTTAGAAGACGGAAAATCACCATGTTTGTCGAGAGGAACCTTCCATACCATCTTTCTCTAGGGGTTTATCCTTATTCTTGATGTTTTCTTTGTTCCCTTCATCTTTTTCTATATGTAAAGAAACTGAAATCATGTCAAACTAATTCCTTTGTTCCCTAGGATCTAGGAGTAGCCTAGTTTTGCATTATAATTGATGATTATGACTTAATATACATGTTTCTCTTAATTTTTGGACATAAATATATGAGAGCATCATGAATGATCTGTGTTTGATCACTATAGGTAGTTGTTTAGACTATTAATTGCTTTGCAAGAGGGATTAAGGGTGGGAAAACTCATAGATTTACATATTTTATATCACACCTCGAGGAGGGCTTACGAATGTGAAGAGAATAACCCAAAGTTTTTGGTAAAGCACCTAACTTAAAAGCACAATTTCTATATGAGTGGGATTGGTATTAGGATACTCAATGAATTACACTACGAGAGTGGGTAATTTTTGCTACAGGTCTCTTTGTCCAGGATCAGGTTAGATTAATATTAATGAAATAATGTTATTTGCAATGTGAGTCGTGGTAAAACCACAATCCTAAGGAATTTATTCCACTTGTGATTACAACCAGTAATCTTAGTTTTATTTTTTGTAGTTTAGTTATTAATTCAACCAAATCACTCTTTTCTTAGGCCTAACTGATTGAGAATTGTTAGTAGTAGTTTATGGGTACACATTTTCCCAATGTTCGATATCCGAGCCTCTTGAGTCCTATATTATATTGATATGTACACTTGCATTTTTGATGTGTAGTTTAGACATATCAAAATTTTGGCACCGTTGTCGGGGGAAAACGTGTGTCCAACACTACAAGTGTTGTGATCGGACACTCTAGGCCACAATTTAATTTTTATTTTTCCATAATTTCTAAGCTAAACTCCAAATATTTATTCAATCACTACTACCATGTTCTCACATAGATTTCATTATTTTTCAGGTACTATTGCATGGTGCAGATGAGAAGCACCGATTATGGAGTGTCAACTCCATGTATCTCCATCTTTAGCATAGAAGAGCTTCAACATAAAGCACAATAGTACATCTTTCTATGGAGGACTTTATTCCAACTCCACCGCCATAGAAAACTCAACCCGAACCAACAGAGATGTGTGATGTAGAAGGTGAAGAACAGACCATCTGGGAAAAGATCAAGGCATCGTCTGCAACAACTCAATTGGGCCCGATTAAAAGGCATGCTACAAAAGTGGGAAGCTATAAGATAAACCTAGGCTTGGTGGCACAAGTCAAGTCACAAGATTTCCATGGCCACAACACAGAGGACCCCAATGACACATAGCAACAATTTCGTTGAGAGCTATGATATGGTGAAAATTGATATGGTCTCATCAAATGTCATCTATTTGAAACTATTTCCTTCTTCACTACCAGATAATAGAAATTCTTGGTTCCTTAACCTTCTGCCTGAGTCAATAGAGACATGGGAGGGGATGATAGATGTTTTCTTTGAGCATTATTTCCCACCTCAGAAGACAAACGAGTTGGTCAGGAAGATCTACAGTTTCAAGTAGTAGGCAGAAGAGTCATATTTAGAAGCATGGGAGAGGTTGTAGAACATGCTAAGCACGGTCCTCATTAAGGGATCGATCTTTATGGCCAAGAAAATATCTTCTATTATAGGTTGCACCAAGGAGAGAGGACCACACTTATTGTGCAAGAATGAGATTCTTCCTTAACAACTAGTCATTCAGGTGTCACAAGATTATGAAGAATATGACTAAGAATCAGTCATGGGGAGAAGAAAGAGAACCTCCAACAACTATTAAAAGTTTTTAGAGAGTCTAAAGTTATCACAACATTGAATGAGAAGCTTGACCTCATAGCCAAGAAACTATATCAGAAGGATGGAAATTCCTCTAGAGGGAGTATGAAGAATGCATGTGTGCACGATAGTGAAATTAAAGGGGCAATGATTACTCTTAGAGGAAGGATCCCAAGTTTTCTTGGAAAGATTCCAATAACTTTCAGCAGGACCCATCCCAAGCACAACAAGCCAATCCACCATAGGTTGGTCCACAACAACAATACCAATAAGATAGGGCCCCAATAAAATAGATAACATTGAAGACATGCTAGGCAAGCTGGTCAGTCAAAATGAGGTGATCATTAGCCAGATGTAGAGGGAACTACAGAACCAAGGAGCACAGATCCACATTATAGAGACTCAGATATCTCAAATAGCAGCAGAAGTGGCTTCTTTGAAGAAACTCAACTAGCATGGGTTCCCATGGAATACTAACATACCATATGGAAACCAACAAGTAAATGCAGTGTTGCTTCGCAGTAGGAAGAAAGTGTTGAATGAGAACATGACTGCTCCATAAGCAAAAGACAATGTTGACAACACAACCGACGGTGACTACTAATCCAGTTGAGTCAAAAACTACACCTCTGGACAAGGAAGTTGAAGAAGAAAATAATGAACCAAGGGAGACAAGGAAGGAGGCATATGTCCCACCTCACCAAAGGAAATTGGTGACGCTAGTGCCCTTTCCGAACATCTTGAAAGCAAATAAAGTTGACCAAAAATTTCATACATTTCTAGACAACTTTAGGAAGCTTCATGTCAACATTACACTCATTGATGAAATTGAACATATTCCTTCCTATGACAAGTTTATAAAGGACATAATCCACAGGAAGAGGAGACTAACAGATTCATATGTAGTGTTGTTGAAGGAGCAAGTTAGTGTTTTCATTTTGGAAAAATTTCCATCAAAAAGGCAAGATCCAGGCTGCTTCAACATATCATGTTACATTGGAAAGACCAAGTTTGGGGAAGCTTTATGTAATTCAGGGGTGAGTATCAATCTTATGCCCTTTACTACCTTCAAGAATATATGTCTTAAGGAGTCTAGAAAGGGAAATATAACCATACAACTAGAAGACAACTTAACGTTTAGGCCATATGGTATA
The DNA here is from genome assembly GCA_963693085.1 of Alisma plantago-aquatica. Lineage (NCBI taxonomy): Eukaryota > Viridiplantae > Streptophyta > Magnoliopsida > Alismatales > Alismataceae > Alisma > Alisma plantago-aquatica. The sequence goes on from OY856409.1 coordinate 1,994,842,742, forward strand.
TGTGAGGATGTTCTTGTCAAGGTGGATAGATTTGCATTTCTGATAGATTTTTTGGTTATGGAAATGCAGGATGATCACGACAATGATCTACTACTAGAGAGGCCATTTCAAGCCACAAAAGACATGGTATTAGATATGGGTAGAGGAAGACTGACACTGGGGATCAAAGAAGATCGTGTGGAAATCAAGATGCCCGTCTACAATAGACAACTGAGGAGAAGGCACAATGTCACACGTTGCAGTATGTCCAAGGAAAGGTGTCCTTATTTCTTGGGAATCCATTTCTACATATGGATCAGGTGATGACATAGGTTCATAAGGGAACACTGGCAGTGGACATCCTAGAGAACACACAGGAGATTTCATTGGATGAGACAGTACAATATCCTGATGATGAAGTAGAGGAATATTACCCAAAGACAGTTGATGAGACAACTTCTTCCACCCTTGTCCAAGCATATCAATAGTTGCCTTTGGGGGTCTGCCTTATGAATTTGGTGGATGACTGCACTCAATGTCATTCCTTGGAGGAGCGTGTCTTGTTTCTCAAGGTGTTACCATGTTATTACACCAGGTACTATGAAAACTGAGGACCACGTCCACCACCATTGATCCCATCTCTACTGAGTCCTCTAGATCTTCAGTTGAAGTCGTTGCTACTGCATTTTAAGTATACCTTTTTGCCAGAAAATGAGAAGCTTCCAACATTATCTCAGCCTCCTTGAGAACCAAAGAGTAGAAAAATTTGATTGTTGTGTTGAAGAACCACCAAGAAGAATTTGGGTGGTCAGTTACAAACATCAAGGGGATCTCCCCTAGTTTTTTCCAGCACAAGATCCAGATAGAAGAAGTAGCCAAGCTGATTGTGCAACCTCAAAGGCGTCTCAATCCCATCATGACTGAGGTAGTGAAGAAAGAGTTAGTCAAATTTCTACATAATTATGCTATCTCCGACTCTAATTGAGTAAGTCTTACTCAAGTTGTTCCAAAAAAGGGGGGATATCTGTCACAACAAATTCAGCTAGTGAGCTTATTTCTACTAGGTTGGTGATCAGGTGATGAGTTTGTATTGATGATCATCGTACAAAAGCCACTACGCTTAAGGACCATTTCATGCTTTCTTTCATTCATCAGATTCTTGAGCGGCAATCTGGCCACTCTCATTTTTGTTTTATGAATGGGAATTCTGGGTACAATTAGATTGCCATCGAGCCACAAGACCAAGAGAAATATACTTTCACTTGTCCATATGGAACATTTGCTTACCATCAGATGCCTTTTGGTTTATGTAATGCATCGACGACTTCCAAAGATGTATGCTTGCTATTTTCTCTAATATGGTAGTGTTGTCTTGAGGTTTTTGTGGACAATTTCTTGGTGTATGAAGAGTCATTTGAGCACTGCCTTAACAGTCTAGACAAAGTCTTGCAAAGATGCAAGGTCACTTGGTTTTGAATCAGGAGAAGTCTCACATGATGGTGAGTGAGGGAATAGTCTTGGGATAGAAGGTGTCCCATAAGGTATGGAGGTCAATCTGGTTAAAATTAAGGTTATTTCAAAGTTGCCTCCACCATCCACGATGAAGAGATTTAGAAGTTGTTTAGGACATACTGGGTTTTGTTGACATTTCATAAAAGATTTAAAAAAAAATCACAAAATTGCTTTATGAGTTATTGGAAAAGACACTGAATTTAATTTTGTTGAGTGGTGCTTGAAAGAATTTGAGGTGTTGAAGGAGAAACTGGTTTCCCCACTTGTTGTTCAGCTCTATATTGGAGCTAACCTTTTGAGCTGATGTGTGACATATCAGATTATGTGGTAGGGCATATTTTAGGCCAACACCAAGATAAGAACACCGCCGTCATTTATTATGCATCTAAGACCCTAAACGATGCCCAATTAAATTACACAACCACTGAAAAGGAATTATTGGCGGTCATATTTGATAGGGGCTAGGGTCATTGTGTGGACTGATCACACAACAAATAAATATTTTCTGTAGAAAAAGGATGCCAAACCTAGACTAATTAGGTGGATTTTGCTACTGCAAGAGTTTGATATTGAAATCAAGGACAAAGTAGGCATGAAGAATGTAGTGGCAGATCATTTGTCTAGTCTTGAAAGAGTGGTTGAAAAGGAGATAGACATACCAATAGTGGGGGAAGTTTTAGATGAGCAGCTCTTTGCCATGAAAAGCAAAGATCTGTGGTTTGCAAACATTGTAAACTACTTGGCTTGTTGCGAGTTGCTAGAAAACTGGGGATATTAGGAGAAAAGGAAGTTCTTCCATTCTTTAAGGTTCTATGTTTTGGATGATCCCATATTCTCAAGCAGTGTAGAGATGGTATTTTAAGGAAGTCTATGCCTGATTGTGAGTTTGAGACTATCTTTGCACATTGTCATTCTTTACCTACTAGGAGTCACCATTCTAGTTCTAGGATAGTAGACAAAGTATTAGAGTGTGGGCTTTATTTTCCAATGCTTTTTAAGGACTTATATAATTTTGTGCTCCATTGTGATGCATGTCAGCTTGCGGGGAATATATCCAAGTGACATGAAATGCCCTTAAATGTTTTCAGGAAATTGAAGTTTTTTATTTATGGGGAATAAATTTCATGGGCCCTTTCGTGTCAGCTAACATTAATATATATATATATATATTATTTACCTTTGATTATGTATTTAAGTGGGATGAAGCAATTCCAACCCGCACCAATGATGCCTAGTTCATATGCAGGTTTGTGAAAGGCCATTGATAACCTCCCATTTTGTGATGTTATCTTACTAGTTTTTCTTAATTTTCCATACTCTTTCTTAGATAAATTAGATATAATCTTTAACTTTCTGTGTTATTATGAATTCACCATTAAACTAACATTTATCTCCTTCTTCTTACAGAAAAACCCCAAAAAATTGCAAAAGGGGCAAACTGTCCCAAGACCGAATGAACTCAAACGGTCCCGAGACCGAATAAAGGCAAACAGTCTGGAGACCGAATGAAGTCAAAACGGTCCCAAGACCGAATGAACTCAAATGGTCCTGAGACCGAATAAAGGTAAATGGTCCGGAGATCGAATGAAGTCCAAACGGTCCCAAGACCGAATGAACTCAAACGGTCCCGAGACCGAATGAAGTCCAAACGGTCCCAAGACCGAATGAACTCAAACGGTCCCGAGACCGAATAAAGGGAAATGGTCCCAAGACCAAATGAAGTCCAAACAGTCCCAAGACCGAATGAACTCAAATGGTTTGGAAACCGAATGAAGGCAAACGGTCCTAAGATCGTATGAAGTCAAACGGTCCCGAGACCATTTGATGCCAAATGGTCCCCAAACTGTTAAAGACCCAAACAGTCCCAAGACCGTTTGGGATTCCTTGGAAGCCTATAAATAGGACCTAAGGAGTCCTCATTTGGATCAACTTCTTGGACGCTCAGAGGCTGCCCCAATCACTCCAGAGTTGTTCCACCTTCATCCTTCACCCAAAGGCTGCCGGTTCAAGATCCATACTCCATCTTCAAGCTATTTCCTCTCTCATCAACATAAGAAGGTGGGAAGTGGAGGATTCTTCATCAAGACAACCACGCGGTGTGAAGATAGTTGCTCTCTCCTCCAAGGGGTCGACCTTCCTCCCTCCTACATGGAGATGATGCTTTCTCTCTCTCTCTCTTCCCGCCTCCTTCTTTGTTCTTGCCATGAGCAAGTAGTCTCATACACTAGGGTGCGGGGAGTAGCCCCGCTACCCATGTTTTCATCTCATGAATTATAATTCATGAGTTTGCAATAGAGAAATACTATCTTTTTAGTTTAACATCAATTGTTTAATGAATGCTTGTTGCTTGATCACCAACTTGTGTTAACTTTTATCTATCAGTACGAATTTTCTACGTTTGTGCTTTTAGATTTGATTACCGGTTGCATGTTAGTTCTTGATGTATGTAGTCACCATACATCTGTTTTGGTATCTAGGAACGTCTTTCATGGAGTGAAGTAAACTCACCCCCATCGTTGTACTTCCATACTATGAAATGGAATCAGTTGACGTGTGAAAATACAACTTTGATGGGTCGAGGAACACACTTTATGGAGGGAGTAATGCAAAGTAAGTGACCATTCATTCGGGAATGGCTGGCATTGCAATACCCCCGTGTTTCTCATAGTTAGTTATCTAAAAGGAAGCTAAGTCTACAAAGATACTAATGGTTTAGACCCTTTTCTTTGGAAGTCATGTTATTATGATGAATGTTTTGATCCATGTGTAGTGGTGGTGAAACTCGGTAACATCCTAGTGGTTTCCCAAACATCGTTTACAACCTTAAGTTTACTTTCTTGCTATTTACTTCCTTTGCACATTAGTTTAATCACCAAATCAACTCTTGGATCTAAATATCAACTTTTAAGTAGATAAGTAGAATTACTACGTTTTCCATCTTGTTAAACTCTTAACAAGACCGTTGTCTCGTGGATTCGACCCTTAACTATACTACGATAAGACTTTCACGTATCTTAGCATACATGGGTGGAGATCTTATTATAGCATACGCAAGGCTAAACTTAGAGACTTACTATCTCTAGGATTTTTATTGGTTACGAAACTCCACGTAAGTGGAGGCTCCATCAAAAATTGGCGCCGTTGCCGGGGACAATGGAACGTTCTAATTTTACTTGTTAACTTTCTAGTTGATTAGGATTTTACACTTTTTTTAACCATAATTCATATCATCCTGAATTCATCATTTCTCCACATTATCTAAAGCGTGTTTCTTCTTCTACTCAGGTAGAAAATGTGTATGCAACCTTTGCATAACATCAGATTCTCCCCTGAACTAGAGTATGACTCTGGGGTAGAACGAAGCTTCCACCGATGCATCCGACTCAACTGCCAATGAGCCAGACAAATGGCTGACGAACAGTGCCAAGTCGCTTTGGTTATGGAAAGAGTCAACGTGGCCATAGCATCTCAAAGAGCACAACTTACTACTGGCACACATGCTTAGATTCAAGCTAAGGTCCGAGCTGAAGAATATGCCCGCATTCAAGCTGAGAATGAAGTAGCCACAACCGCTGCTCAGATAGTGTTGTGAAACAAGCAACTTCAGGATTATGCCATTCCTAAGAACTTTGAAAATAATCACCCAGTTAGGCCCCCGCTCATCAATGTTCCTAACTTTGAGATCCGCACGCAATGGATCCAGATTATGCAAGGCATTTCGTTTTCTGGAGGTGCTGGGGATGACTGCATGTATCACCTAAAGCGATTCAAGTCTCTTTGTCTGCTAGTACCACATGCCGGAGTTCCTTTCGATGCAATCATGCTACACCTTTTTCACTTCACTTTGTCTAGAAGGGCATTGAGCTGGTATAATGCACTAGATGGGGAGCCAATCACCACCTGGGCTCCTTTGGAAGAAAAGTTTCTAGAGAAGTTCTTTCCACCTTCGTTGACTTATGAGATTAGGGGACAAATTAATCACTTCTCTCAACTCCCTAGGGAATCACTGGAAGAATCATGGGAGAGATTTAAGGAACTTTTGAGGAAATGTCTGCATCACAGAATCTCTCAAAACCAGCTGATAGAGACATTCTATAGAGGAGTAAGTGATGACATTAAGATTTTTTTGGATTTCTCATCTGGGGGGAATTTCATGTGAAAGAACTATGAAGATGCCTAGATGATTGTTACACTTGGGGCTGAGAACCAATCTAATTGGGGAAGGTCGTCTACTGGGGGAATTCTAAAAGTTTGTAAGGCTGAAGAATCAATGGAAATGAAAGCCATCACTGAAGCCCTAAAACTATCACTCACAAGCAACAAGTTCTTGAAACGACACTCGGAGAAAAGAAGAGCCCCCAACAGGTCAAGGCAGCCACCATGACTTGTGAGGCATGTCATGCATCCGATCATCCCACATTATCATGTGGTCTCCTATACAATGTGATGATGGACATGCAGACACCGCAACCACAGTATGAACCAATCATCGAACAGCCTGAGGATCTGTCACCAGAACACGTAAATTCCATCCACACTATACCATGACAAGCTTATTATAACCAAAATCAACCAAGAAACCATCCCAGGTTTCAATATGGGAATCTTGCGGGGACTGCTAACCCGCAACACCAAACCCAAGGAGGAGTTTTTAATAGATCGCCACCAGGTTTCCAGAACAATTATAATCAAAACCAGGGAAACTTTAGAGGAAGATTACAAAGATTCACACAACCAAGAAACCCTTCTTCATATTACCAATATACTCATTCATCGTTGCACCCACAATTGCAACAACCCCAGCTGCAACAACCACAAATTCAACAACCCCAATTATCCACTGTGCCTCAGCAGCATCAACCATAACAGTATCAACAAAATCCACAAAAGAATAATCTGCCTCCACCAACAGATGAACTGTCATTGATAAGACAAATGCTGCAATTGCAACAAACCATGCTTGCCAACCAACAAGCCCAACAAAAAGCTGTTGAAACTCAGTTAGCACAAAATCGCAGCTCAACTAAAACCTTCAGTAGGCACTTTTTCTGGTCAACCAGAGATAAACCCAAGACACGATCAACCCAGACAAGAACAATTGAAAGCCATCACCACAAGGTCGGGTCGTGTCTTTACTGAAGCCACGAAAATCATTCAGGAAGATGAAGATATAGCTGTCATCAACCCAATCGCGAGAATAAACCAAGAAACTGAAAAGATTGTAGAATGCGAGAAGGAAAAGGAAAAAAGATTAGATTCCAAAGAACCTGAAGTCTCGCCATATAAGCCCAGGATACCATACCCAGGTAGGTTGAGAGGGACTAATCTGGATACTAGATTCCAAAAATTTAAGGAAGCGATGAAAAAACTATATATTGATATCCCGTTCCTTGATGCTCTCTCTGAAATACCAGCTTGGGCCAAATACCTAAAGACCTTGTTATCAAGGAAATGTATGACTGGAGAACAAGAGACTGTTAAACTGGCTCAGACAACTTATGATATTATTCTCAACAAAATGCCAAGGAAACAAAAAGATCCTAGTTCCTTTGGTATCCAATGTTCCATCGAGAACGCCTCTAGCAAAAAAGGATTAGCTGATCTAGGAGCTAGTATATCTATTATGCCCTTCTCAATGTACAAAAGGTTGGGTTTTACTGAGTTGTTACCAACATCAATGACAATAAAACTGGCTGATTCTACCATCACCGCACTATTGGAAATCATTGAAGATATCCCAGTCAGGATAGGGAGGGACTCTTATGTCCCTTGCGATTTTGTTATTATGGATATAAAGGAAGATCTAAGATATCCAATAATATTCGGCATGCCTTTCCTTGCTACTGCAAGAGAACTTATCGACGTTGCAACATGCACAATTATCTTAAGACTAGGAAAGGAAGCCATCCAATTCAGAGTCCTTAACATCCTAAAAGGTCCCAGTATCCAGGAAGAAGTTTTCCTTCTCAAGGCAATAGAAAAAATGTCTCAATTACAGCCAGAAACAGCCGAACCATCTGATGATCTGGAGAATATCTTGACAAACCCAGAAGTTGAATTTTCAGCCAGCGAACTAGTACAACAACGTCTATGATACTTAGACCAAGCCAAAGAAGCTCCGGCAGCCACTTTCAAGGAATTGAAATCTGTCACTACTTTGGAAACTACGAAAGTACTCAAGGCCCCTGAAATGAAAGCCTTACTAATAGGGCTCAAACATGTCTTCCTGGACAAAAAAAATTTGTGCCCAGTCATAATCAACTCTACTTTAATAGTTGATCAAGAAGAAAGACTTCTTGCTGAGCTAAGGAAACACAAGAAAGCTATCAGATATAAAATGACTGACCTAACGGGAATAAATCCAGCTTTGTGCATGCACAGACTACCTATGGTAGAAGAGTTCAAACCATCGAGGGAACACCAGAGTAAACTAAACCCAAACCTTAAAGAAGTGGTTCGCCTCGAGGTCCTTAAACTCCTAAAAGGTGGTATCATATATCCCATTTATGATTCTCAATGGGTTAGCCTAGTCCAAGTGGTCCCCAAAAAGGGGACGGACCACTGTCGTTCTGAATGATAAAAATGAGCTACTACCCACAAGGACTGTCATAGGATGGAGGATGTGTATCGATTACAAAAAACTAAACAAAGCAACAAGAAAAGATCACTTCCCTCTACCTTTCCTTGACGAAGTCCTTGAATGCTTGGCCCACCAAAAGTTCTTCTGCTACCTCGATGGTTATTCCAGGTTCTATCACATTTCAATAAACCCAGAAGACCAAGAAAAAACAACCTTTACTTGTCCTTTTGGAACCTACACTTTCAGAAGGATGCCTTTTGGGCTGTGTAACACACCCACAACCTTCCAAAGGTGTATGTCAATAATTTTTGCGGGATTAACTGAGTCCATAATGGAAGTATTTATGGATGACTTTTTAGTTTACGGAGATTATTTTAACAATTTTCTACTCAACCTCAGGAAAGTTCTACAAAGATGCGAGGAAACAAACCTTATCCTAAATTGGGAAAAGTGCCACTTTATGGTGACCGAAGGTGTTGTCCTCGGACATCGAGTAAGTGAAAGAAGAATTGAAGTAGACAAATCAAAGATTGATGTCATCTCAAAGCTGTCACTGCCAAAGGACATAAGGGGAGTGCGAGAATTTCTGGGTCATGCTGGATTCTATCAAAGATTTATTAAAGACTTCTCAAAAATAGCAAAACCCATGACCTACTTATTAACCAAGGATGCTGATTTCAATTTTGACCATGAATGCCTACATAGCTTCACAACCTTAAAGAATGCTCTAATCTCTGCACCTATTCTGAGAGCACCTGACTGGTCACAACCATTTGAGATAATGTGTGATGCTAGCGACTATGCTATGGGAGCGGTGCTAGGGCAGAGAATAGACAAAAAGCCCCATGTGATATACTATGCATCAAAGATGCTAGATGAGGCGCAAAAGAATTATACTACTACTGAAAAGGAATTCTTAGTTCTCATCTATGCCTTTGAGAAGTTTAGTTCCTATCTAATTGGATCGAAAGTTATAGTATACACAGACCACTCCGCCATCAAATACCTAATTCAGAAACAAGATGCAAAACCCAGACTCATCCGTTGGGTATTGATGCTTCAAGAATTTAACTTAGAATAAAAGACAAGAGCGGGGTGGAAAATGTCATCGCTGGTCATCTAAATCGCATTGAGTCTCAGGAGGATGACAATATACCTATTCGAGACTCCCTACCCAACGACCAACTTATGAAAGTTACTACCAAATTTCCTTTGTATGCCGATATAGTGAACTATCTGGCTACAGGAATTATCCACCCTTCTGCCTCTCACTATGATAAAAAGAAATTCCTTCGTGATGTTAAGCAATACTTTTGGGATGAACCATATCTATTCCGTCTATGTGCGGACGGACTTTTCCGTCGTTGCCTACCAAAAGAAGAAATTATCCCTATTTTAGAATGTTGTCATTCTGTCCCTACTGGGGGACACTTGAGTTCAAAGAAAACCGCTCTCAAATTTCTTCAATCTAGTTTCTTTTGGCCAATGATAGCAAAGGACGCCCATAATTTCGTCCGATCCTGCAATAAATGTCAGCTTTCCGGGAGTATATCTAAAAGAAATGAAATGCCTCTTACCTTGTGGCAAGAAATTGAACTTTTTGATGTATGGGGAATATACTACATGGGTCCTTTCCCCTCATCTTACGGATTCTCATACATACTGGTTGTTGTGGATTATGTTTCAAAATGGGTAGAGGCTATACCCACCGTTTCTTGTGATTCCAAACCAGTTATCAAAATGTTCAAGGATATCATCTTCCCTAGATTCGGAATCCCTCAAACAATCATATTAGATGGAGGATCTCATTTCTTAGAACGAAGTTTCGAAGACCTCCTAAGAAAATATGGAGTTAAACATAAGGTCACCACACCTTACCATCCACAGACAAGTGGCCAAGTTGAAGTATCAAATAGACAACTAAAGGCCATTCTAGAAAAGACAGTCAACAAACATCGCACAGATTGGTCCACTAAGCTCCCTGATGCCCTTTGGGCATACCACACTTCTTACAAAACACCAATAGGAACGACCCCATTTCATTTGGTATATGGAAAGTCATGTCATCTTCCAGTTGAACTGGAACATAAAGTTTGGTGGGCCATCAAACAATTGAATTTTGATTTCAAAAGTACTGGCGAGTATAGACAACTGCAATTACAAGAACTTGAGGGACTATGAATGACCGCCTACCAAAGCTCTAGGATCTACAAAGAACAAACTAAGATGTGTCACGATGGACATCTCAAAAGCAAAATATCTTCGTCGGAGATAAAGTCCTTCTTTTCAACTCTAGACTTAAGATGTTCCCTGGAAAACTTTGCACAAAGTGGTCTGGGTCATTCCCCATCAAGCACATCTACCCAACCGGAGCAATCATCATTATTGATGACAATGGAGGGGAGAGAACTGTTAATGACCATAGATTGAAGAAATATTATACTCCAACTGACAAAATTCCAAGACAAACTATTGAGATTCATGATCCTGCTACATCAATCTAACCAAGTCAGAACTTCGTCGAGCCAACGGCGTAAAACCCAGGCGCTACTTGGGAGGCAACCCAAGAACTGAGTATCACCTTTTATTTTATTTTATTTTGTTTTGAAAATTTTCTATTTTATTATTTTTAGACCTATCACCTTTATCCAGAAAATATAAAAATTTACACAACATCCAAAGCAAACATAAAAATATAAAAACCAAAAACCAAGTTAATCCTATCGTAACGGTTTTAAAACTGTTTGGATCCTAACAGTTTTGAAACCGTTTGGGCTCCATACGGTCTCGAAACTGTTTGGATCCACACAGTCTGGAAACCGTTTGAGCTCCATACGGTCACGAAACCGTTTGGGCTCCATACGGTCTCGAAACCGTTTGGGCTCCATACGGTCTCGAAACCATTTGGATCCTTACGGTCTCAAAACTGTTTGGACTCCATACGGTCTCGAAACCGTTTGCCCTTGAGAATTTGTAATGTCACCCCTTTTTATATAAATATCGCTCCACCCCCCTTTCTTCTTTCCTTCATTTTCTCGAATTCTCTCTCTCACGTAAAAACCCTATTCTGTTCCATAGCTAACCACCTCCGCCGTCTCCACGCGCATCCAAGGTAGTTGCCTCACCGCCGACACACGCCCTTCTCTGACGTTCCCGCCGTCGTGCTCATCTCCATCACCATCACCATCACCATCACCATCGCACAGATAGCGAGGTAGACTGGCGCGACCATCTCCATTACCGCCGCTGTCGCCACCTTACAACCACTACTGCCGATGCTATTTTTGCCGCTTCCACCACAAACGAAGTTCCCGATTGCCGCCGACGCTATCATCACCGTCAACACCTACATCGACGACGTCATTTTCACTGTTTTTGCCATTTTTAACTGCTCGTCGTCCCTGCCATTTCCTCTTCCTAGTAGTTTCGACCCAAATAGTCATGAAACCGTTTGGAGCCAAACGGTCTTGCAAACCGTTTGGAGCCAAACGGTCTTGCAAACCGTTTCGAGAGAAAAACCGTTTGGGTCCCAACGGTCGTGAAACCATTTGGAGCCAAACGGTCTTGCAAACCATTTGGAACAAAAACTGTTTGGAGCCAAACGGTTTTGCAAACCATTTGGAGCCAAACGGTCATGAAACCGTTTGGGACCAAACGATCGAGAAACCATTTGGCGTGAAAATCGTTTGGACCCAAATGGTCTTGAAACTGTTTGGAGCCAAATGGTCTCGGAAAACATAATTTCACCCTTAAAAACAATTTCATCCCTAAATATATTGCAGTTCTTTCAACATTTCTTCCTCTTTAAGATATATAATTTTCTGATTACAGAATGACTTCACCTGCAAAACAAGCCACATGAACTGCTGATGCTCCCTTCTGGACAAGGGAGCAACTACTGGAGGACTGCGCAAAGATCCAGAAAATCGTGGACACTTACAAAAAGACCGGAAAGGTCCCACCAAAGGTTGACTTGATCAAGGTCATGAACGAACTTGACCGAGTCAACATGTGCCTAATCGAGGAACCCGTTGAAGAAGTGCAAGACAGTTCCTCCAGTGATGAAGTTTCGGAGTACACACCAAACTCCGAGGACAAATCCCCATGCCCAAAGTCCAAAGACAAGAGAAAGACTGAAGAAGCCGCCAAGGGACAACCATCAAAGAAAAGGGCAAGGAAGCAAGTCCGACCCTCGACCGCAAGGGAACAGATCTTGGCGGGACACACTATCCCTACTATTATAAATCCCACCACCACCACCACCACAGAACCTGCACCAGCTGACCTATACATCCAACACCTCCCAGCTGGTGACAAGGTGATGCGACTGACAAAGTACGTCTGCTCCAACGTACTGAAGAAGATGGGGATTTACGACAAAATCCTCGCCCTGCTCGACAACGCAAACCTATCAAAACTCTGCTTTGTTGTAGAGAATTCTTATGTCGAACCCACGATAGAGTTCTTCACACACCTCCACAAAGAAACTGTGGATCTAATGGAGAAATGGAAAGACGGAGGTGACCGCAGGCTGGTAACCTCACTTTTTGGCAACAAGGTCATCTTGACTGAGAATACGCTGAATGAGATATTCATCGACCAAGATCAGATAAAAAAGGCTAAGGAGGCAATCTTGGACCATCCCCAGTTTAACAGACATACCTTCTGGAAAGCTCTGACGGGGATTCCAAACTACAAAGCAAAAACTTGCAAGGCCTCTAACATACATTCTGGCCTGGTGCGCACACTGCACAAAATTAATATAGGCACTCTTTTCCCAAGGACAGAGGGTGGAAACGTTAGTATTTCCGATCTTTTAATTCTCTGGTCCATCCTTAAAGGGTTGTCGGTCAACATCGGACGACATATGATTCAAAAGCACTCAGCTTACACCCTTGGGAAAGACATCTGCATGGGAGGTCACATAACATCAATCTTGAAATTTCTCAAAATGGACAGACCACTACCCAAGTGCACAGTGATAAAGGGTGACATCCTTACAAATGAGCAGAGTTTAAAGAACTCATCCATCATAAAGGAGAAGGATGCAAAACTCCACTACATCTTCTGCCCCACTGTCAAAGCATCTAGGACATTGCTGCCGCTTCCAGAATTGGCTGATTACGACAAAGAAAAGCTTCTCTTCACTGAAGAGGAGCTTGCCAACCTTATCGCCTCAGTCAAAGCAAAGGCAGGGCAGACATAGCACAACGTCACTGCCCCCGCAGCAAGGCCAAAGAAAATTCCAGTAACACGATCTTTAAAGCTGCACAAACAACAACAATCGGAGACGCCCACATCAAAGATCAACCCAGAGGCAGAGCCATCACACAATGCCAAAAACATAGTAACCCCAACACCAGAACCTTTCATCTTCGATTTAGATGTTGGGTTCACCTCTACAACCACCACCACCTTCCACCACTCTGCCACCACACCACCACCTTCTACCATTCCACCATCCATCACTCTTCCCCCTTTCTCCACAACAACGACCACCACAATTTCTTCATCCACATCCACAACATCACCCACACACTCTGCCATACTCTTTTTCTCTTCGGGCATTCCATTCTCCACCTCAACGCCCGATCTCACCTTCACTTCAACCACTTTCCCCTCAACATCCCCATTCCCATTCCCATCTACTACCTCATCTACCACCACCATCCCGATACCGCTAGTGACTCCATCCATGGTCACCGCGCAATTCGTAGGTCCATCACTAGTGTCTCTTTCGCAAGGCACTGCCACCCTTCCACCTTGATCCCAGCCACCTCACCCTTCCATCTCTGGGGTCCCCTTTTCACAAGTCGGTGAGGAATTCAGACGACAATTTGACGCCATTCAAAATCTCCTCCCCGACCCTTCTAACATATTGTTATCTATTTTTTCTTGTGTGCAAGATATCGCTTCACATGTCTCCAAGACCGATGAGTGGAACAATGCCTTACCAGGCATCATCGCAAGCATCCAACAACAACAGGAAGTAGCAACCCAACACGTCGACCGCATCGATAGCAACTTACAAAACTTGTCAGAGTTGGTACTCGAGATGAAGGGCCAGTAAGAGGCGTTGGCCCAGCAAGTCGACATGGTCTCTACACAAACTCAACCTTTGCTTGATACCCTCCACGAGCTTCAGTAGCAACAAACTGCTCGAAGCATGTGCTTGGACGACATCAACAACAACATAGTACAACTCATCCACCGCCAAGAAGAGAACTCCAACAAAGAACTCAACGACCTTCACACACAAATAATCGATCTATCTGCACGACTCTGCTCTGCCAAACCACGATATGCAGATCTTAAAGATAGCCACGATGCACTACTCAAAACCCATGAGCATGTGCAAGTGGCACTCGAAGAGCTGCAAGCAATCCATTGGCAGTGCAAGAAGAAGTCGATCACGAAGGCAACAGCTAAAGGAGCGGATGACGACGACGTTGAAAGCGAAGATGAAGATGAGGATTCTGATTCCTCGGCTAACTCTAACAATGACAACTCCTCCTCAGACGATCAACCTGATGACCCAGGAAATGTTGGGGAGGGCACCAGCCGAGGGGCAGACCCCGAAAAAATAAGACAGGATAGAGGCCACCAAAAAGGTGGAACCAAAGATCCCAAGTCCCCCAATAACAATGACAACGTCACAATGTCATATGGGGACCAGTTCTTTAATTTCTTAGCCATGGGATCACTGGGGGAAGCTGCTAAAGAAGCCGCTTTTGCTGAATTTCAACAATGTATAATGGAAACCAGTATAAGCCCAACTACAACAACAATTCAACAATCTACAAACTTCCCCCCAGAACAGGAAGAACCCGATAGAGTGAGTCTCGACATAGAAGATAGACTCGACTCCAGCTCATGACTCGGACAAAGATGAAGCTCTACCTCCGTTCTTAGATGATAGTGCGCAGACTCCACTCCCTCCAGAGGACCTGCCCCTACCGCCACCTCTACCTCACATGATGAAAGATCTAGACATGGCGGCCGTCTCTATACTAGATGTTCAGGACATCTTTATCCTAAACACAATTTTATACGATGCCAAGAATGGGGGGGGACATCATATATAACAATACAAAGACAAAGTGCAAGTTGACCCGTAAAGATTTCCATATTCTCCTTTGACCACAATCGGCGGTGACGATGACTATCTTCCGCATCCTACTTGCCAATACTATAGAAGAATTCCGAAGCTCTAAGAAAGCACAACCTATTTTCAATGCTTCACCCCTATGCTACACAAGGACTTACAAGAGAAGTCCAAAGAGCGATTGCAGACTGGTCTAGCAAGGAGGGCACGCTACATCACCGTGCCCTTTAAAGTTTCCGAACACTGGCTGCTCATGATCATCGACATCGAGGCACGTGACGCCAAGGTATACAACTTCTGCTCTAGTGAATTAAAAGTTGGACAAATCAACTTTGCATAGTTAGAAGCTGGGGAAGCACGATGCATTCCTTTCCAATTTCTCAAAATAATATGGGTCGCCTGCCCATCGCTTAGACATGGTTGGAATCAACCCTGGTTCTGAATCATCAACCCACCAATCCAAACATTTGAGAGTTCAGGGGATTGTGCCTTCTGTACAATATGACACAGAAGCATGAAATCGACAAATCCCCTTTACCGAGTTAGCAACAAAGGATATGCACTCTTTACGAGGATGTTATGCCATGAAACTCATCTGCGACATACGATTCTTTAAGGATCTGACAATGGCACAAGATGATGTACCTCGATATCTCTTCTCTGCTATCCAACGTCTGCAAAAGTGTCCATACAGGACAATTCTAAAGAAGTTGGAGAAAAAGCAACAACAAACCGCCAAGGTCCCGGAACAACGCCAGTGGGACCCTTATGCTTTCGATATGGCGCAGGACAAGGGGGACATCGACTTGATAACAGGGGCCACCATCAACAGAGCATTCCAACCAATGGTGCCCCTATCTGCCATAAAACTGACATTTCCAAATTTTGACCTTAACGCATGCAAGAGCCTCTCTGACAACGAACTCCGACTCATCATGTCTCGGCTACACATAGAGAACGATGAGCTGGTTTTCCTGCAAGGATACATTTTGGTAATGGCAGATTCTCTCTGTGAAACTGTACAAATAAAGGTTCTTTATCCGTGAGCGTGATGACTACATACCAGTTTATTCTAGCACGGGACCACCCTATGGTTTATATGGCGTCAGCATACATGAAGGATGATCTATTAGGGTCGAAGAACTTCGGAACCACGGAGACACTAATTTCATATCTTCAACATACAAATCCAAAGTTCATCATTCTTCCTTTTATACACTCTAACCACTGGATGCTACTGGCAACAAACCTACATGAAGGAACAACAATCATCTACAATAGTTTTGACAACCATTTTGATCCAAACCAAAAATAGTATGCTGTTACAACAAAGACACCCACAGAGGAAGTGGCGAAGGACTGTGCTGAACGACTACAAGATCTCCTGGGAAAACACACAAAGGTGTACGAAAAAGAACATTTTCACCGCCCAGCCTTCAGCCACAGATGTCCCCAGCAGATCAGAGAATCTAATGACTGTGGTTTCCACATCCTTTATTGGATGTATACCCTTACTGTCCTCGGTAAGCACATGGAAGACATGAAGGACGTGTATTATCACGCTGAATGTGGAAAGTTTGTAGCTAATATCCTACGATCGTATGGAGCAAACAAGGGATCAACAGAACTGTGATACCCTTGCCCATGTACTTCTCAACCTATAACCTTGACACTCTGAGGACAGAGTGGATGATAAGTTGGGGGGGGGGGTACACTGGGCAAGGGCGAGGTATTATTCTCAAACCTTCTACTCTCCACTCTTTCTTTTACCTTTATTCTTTCATACAATTTCTTTTCTTTTTCTGACAACTATTTCTTCTGATAATTTCTTTGATAGAATAACTGTTGTACATAAGTAAACATTCTTTTTGGAAAAGGGGCACCCCTAGCTAAGTTAGAGACAAAGTAATCCTCACTTACATAAGTAGCATTTAGGCATGTAATGGCGAATTAATAAATCACTTTCATACTCGATTCTTATGCTTTTGCTTCAATTATGCATCAGACTCTCCATAGGTTAACATCCTGGCCGAAACAAGCTAAACACTCTCAAGGACGGGAGGGAACCAGGTGAAATCCAAATCAAGGAACCTCGCAAGTGGACCACCAAGTACGAAACTGTAATAAGCGCATGTTAGAAAACCCTAAGAAACAATTTTCTTCTTTTCAAAAAGAGGCTTGGCAGCCCAAATAAAATCCTAAATACCCAATTCCTAAGCCTGTGAGCATATGAATAAAAGCCCGAGTGTTGAATAAAAACATGAGAGTTGTGCCATGCATAAGGACTTATATGAAGAACCAATAAAGATCTTGCCCGGCCAGTACATTCAGTTGCCCTCACAAAGGCAGATGTGTCGCTACTGGTAGTGAGATCCTAAGGTCTCCAAGTATATGAAAAAGATGATAAAGGACTCGCCCAGCCGGTACATTTAGCTGCCCTCACAAAGGCAGATGTGTCACTCCCGACAGTGAGATCCTAAAAGTTTAGATAAACCTTCCCCCACCTAAAGGGGGAGTTACACAACAGCCTTTAGCCAACCCTCATACCTATCTTAGTTTTCGGTAGGAATTTCAAAGAAGTATAAAACTACTTAGAGTCAAAAACATGCATGGAATGCGATCAAGGAAAAGGTGGTCCTAGTGCGAGTTACGCAATACGAAAGAAACCTGAGATCCACACAACTCTCAACACCTGAAAGAGTTAGTGCAAGAGGAAGCCCCGATAAAACTCGAGGAGATCTCTCGTTTAGAATTGAAGCACGAGTATATAAATCTTCACTAAATAAAATCACCTCGCCACTACGTGCCTTAGCTCTATCCAGCTTGAGGACAAGCTAGACTCTAAGTTAGGGGGGGTGATAACCTCCCATTTTGTGTTGTTATCTTACTAGTTTTTCTTAATTTCCCATACCCTTTCTTAGATAAATTAGATATAATCCTTAACCTTTTGTGTTATTATGAATTCACCATTAAACTAACATTTATCTCCTTCTTACAGAAAAACCCAAAAAAATTGCAAAAGGGGTAAATGGTCTGGAGACCGAATGAAGTCCAAACGATCCCAAGACCGAATGAACTCAAACGGTCCCGAGACCGAATAAAGGCAAACAGTCTGGAGACCGAATGAAGTCCAAACAGTCCCAAGACCGAATGAACTCAAACGGTCCCGAGACCGAATAAAGGTAAATGGTCTGGAGACCAAATGAAGTCCAAACGGTCCCAAGATCGAATGAACTCAAACGGTCCCGAGACCGAATGAAGTCCAAACGGTTCCAAGACCGAATGAACTCAAACAGTCTGGAGACCGAATGAAGTCCAAACGGTCCCAAGACCAAATGAACTCAAATGGTCTTGAGACCGAATAAAGGCAAACGGTCCCAAGACTGAATGAAGTCCAAACGGTCCCAAGACCAAATGAACTCAAATGGTCCCAAGACCGAATAAAGGAAAACGGTCCCAAGACTGAATAAAGGAAAACAGTTTGGAAACTGAATGAAGGCAAATGATCCTAAGACCATATGAAGCCAAATGGTCCCAAGACCGTTTGATGCCAAACGGTCCCCAAACCGTTAAAGACCCAAACGGTCCCAAGACCGTTTGGGATTTCTTGGAAGCCTATAAATAGGACCTAAGAAGTCCTCATTTGGATCAACTTATTGGACGTCCAAAGGCTTCCCCAATCACTCCAGAGCTGTTCCACCTTCATCCTTTGCCCAAAGGCTGCCAGTTCAAGATCCATACTCCATCTTCAAGCTATTTCCTCTCTCATCAACATAAGAAGGTGGGAAGTGGAGAATTCTTCATCAAGACAACCACATAGCGTGAAGATAGTTGCTCTCTCCTCCAAGGGGTCGACCTTCCTCCCTCCTACGTGGAGATGATGCTTTCTCTCTCTCTTCCCGCCTCCTTCTTTGTTCCTGCTAGGAGCGAGTAGTCTCATACACTAGGGTGCGGGGAGTAGCCCCACTACCCATGTTTTCATCTCATGTATTGTAATTCATGAGTTTGTAATAGAGAAATACTATCTTTTCAGTTTAACAATAATTGTTTAATGAATGCTTGTTTCTTGATCACCAACTTGTGTTATCTTTTATCTATCAGTACGAATTGTCTACGTTTGTGCTTTTAGATTTGATTACCGATTGCATGTTAGTTCTTGATGTATGTAGTCACCATACATCTGTTTCGGTATCTAGGAACGTCTTTCATGGAGTGGAGTAAACTCACCCCCATCGTTGTACTTCCATACTATGAAATGGAATCAGTCGACATGTGAAAATACAACTTTGATGGGTCGAGGAATACACTTTATGGAGGGAGTAATGCAAAGTAAGTGACCATTCATTCGAGAATGGCTGGCATTGCAATAACCCCACGTTTCTCATAGTTAGTTATCCAAAAGGAAGCTAAATCTACAAAGATACTAAATGTTTAGACCCTTTTCTTTTCAAGCCATGTTATTATGATGAATGTTTTGATCCATGTGTAGTGGTGGTGAAACTCAGTCACATCCTAGTGGTTTCCCAAACATCGTTTACAACCTTAAGTTTACTTTCTTTCTATTTACTTCCTTTGCACATTAGTTTAATCACCAAGCCAACTCTTGGATCTAAATATCAACTTTTAAATAGATAAGTAGAATTACTATGTTTTCCATCTTGTTAAACTCTTAACAAGACTGTTGTCTCGTGGATTCGACCCTTAACTATACTATGATAAGACTTCCACGTATCTTAGCATACGTGGGTGGAGATATTATTATAGCATACACAAGGCTAAACTTAGAGACTTACTATCTTTAGGATTTTTAGTGATGCACGCAACTCCACATAAGTGGAGGCTCCATCAACCATCTGTTATGGAGTTTTAGGGTGTAGAGATTGATGATAAGTGAAGGTGGATATCATTTCACCAATAACAAGTTTGGTTCTTTATTGAGAAAATATGGAGTGAGACACATGATAGGTACTCTATATCACCCACAGACCGAAGGACAGTTTAAGGTGTCTAATAATGATATTAAGAAGATCTTAGAGAAGACCATCTTAACCAATAGGACAAATTGGAGTATGCAACTGAATGATGCTCTTTGGACATATAGGACAACCTGTAAGACACCTATAGGAACCACTCCTTTTAGGTTGGTTTATGAGATAGATTGTCACTCACCCGTCAAGTTACAACACAAAGCCAAATGGGCCGTGAAAAATTGAATTACAATTTGGATGACGCATGGAAACAAAGAATGTTAGAATTGAATGAACTAGATGAGCTTAGGCTGGATGCCTATGAAAGATCCAAGATCTACAAAGAGAGAACAAAGAAGATCCATGACCACCACATTTTTCATAGAGTCTTCATTCCAGAACAAAAGGTGCTTCTATTCAACTCAATGTTGAAATTACAGCCTGGAAAATTGATGTCTAGATGAAGTGGTCCTTTTGTGGTATTCAGGCTTTACCCCCATGGGGCAGTGGAGATAAGAAACAAGGATGAGCCATTCCTGTTCAATGGCTAGCAACTTAAGCACTACTTTGTGGGAGATGTGGTATGGGAAGAACAAGAGTTGAAGCTCATTGAGCTTCACTAACTGTTAGATTTGATCATTTACTGCTTTAGGATTTTGTTCTTTACATTCTTGTTCTTTTCATTCTGGTTGCATTATATTATTTTCATTGTAAAAAGGTGACTTGATCGCTCTTGTTTGGTGTGCAGGAAGAGAAAAATTTTGGTAGTACCGACATCCATGTCGATAGTACCAATGGAAGCACAGAGACAACATGGTCGATTTTCATAGAATATCGATAGTACTGACTGCAAAGTCGGTGGTACCAATGAAATCACAAGGATAGATGAGTCTAGTTTAAAAAACTCGGTACTATCGACAATATACTCAGTAGCACCGACTTTTTGCAGAGAGGGGTCGAGTTTACCGGACATGACTCGGTACTACCTACATCCAACTTGGTAGTACCAACATTGAGCAATGCTCCAGGTTTGAGATACTGAGATAATGCTCAGAAGTATCGAGAAATTTTAAAGACTTAGTACTACTGACACCTATGTCAATAGTACCAACACCAGAAGACACATGATCCATGAGAGTGGCATCAATGATCATTATTGTTTGCATATGAGGTTGATGGTACCAATCTGTCACACATTTTTTGAAGTCGGTTCTATCATCTTCTGTTGGTACTACTGATGCTGGTAGTCTGCAACTACCGACATCAATTTATTAGGAGTTTCAGTATGAATGACCGGTACTGATATAAACAGATCATGGAGAAGAAGTCAGTACTACCCATGCATCGATAGAAGGCAGCCCGATCACTATATAAGGAGGGATGTGAGTATTTTTTGATTCACACCTCCACCACACCCCTCTCAAGCAAGATTGTGCAAGTAATTTTAGGCTATCAATGCATTCACTGAGCTCTTTCTTCTCCATCCCTTTCTTGTACTGGCTCGATGGTGTCTAGGAGAGAAACTTCCTCAATGACATGGAATGCCATGTTGGTACCCAAACCAACACACATTGCTCATGTCAATCTCAATACAAGGAAGAACTATGATGAGTTGATGAAAAGAGACATCACCTCGACACAATATGGATATTAGGCGTTCCTTGCCATTATGGGCTTCACAGACAATTTCCACTGAGTATGTGAAGATCAAGGGTTAGTGGGTCATCACCCTTTTTTTGGTGATTGGCTCACCTTCCTAGAGATTGTCTGTGAGTTCTTGGCCTCACTAGAGATTTGTTGTATCCCCAAGAATGGCATAGATGGAGGGAAGGGTGCATCAAATTATATCTCTTCAACAATGACTATCAAATGATGCTGAGGCAATTCAACACCATCTACGGGTGGCTAATGGGTGAACTACTCTTCAACACCAACAAATTCGATTACAAGGGTGCATCTCAACTTTTGACAGAGGTGCCAGAAAACTACCACATCAGCTGGCACGTCAACTCTGTCACTGACATTGAGCACCCATTTTCTTGTATCCTACACTGTTTCCTCACCAACACCATATTTTCCAGGTCCAGTCAAGGATAGGGGAAGGTTCAACAGGTGGATCTTTTCTTCCTATGGAATTTGCTAAAGTTAGGAATGGAGTCATTGGACTTTGTCTTCTTCTTCCTCCAACACATGACGGAGGTGAAGAGACAGGTGCAGAGGAAGCCCACCATCCATTTTGGAGGGATCATCACTATAATAGCTATGCATCTCAATCTTGATCTCTCCACCTCCAAATCTCTAAAGGATTCTTCCAAGTTGGATATGAAACATTTCAATAGAGCGAACCTCATCAACCTGCATCATGGGAAGGTGTACGCGTGTTGTACAATTCATGACCAGTACCAGGAGAGGGAGCTCCCTGATCCTATCTTGAAATTGCAAGGAGTGTATCACATGAGGTTTCCTATAGAAGACAACACAAAGGAAGATGAAGTTGAATAAATTATCAAGTAAGAGCAACAACAGGAGAAAAATGAAGAAGAGGAGGAGGCCACCATCCTAATCACGAGGAGGTAGGTACCCCACAAGCACACTAGAGTACATGGAGCCTCTAGTACTTCTTATCCACCACCTATCGAAGAGAATGATCCATACTCGATGACAGGTATGTACGGAATTCTACAAGAGATTTAGTAGGGGAAACAACATTAGTTGGTGACATTGACGGGCATCTAGGATGTCCAAGGGCGACTTTACCAGAATTAGCAATCCATCATAGAGAATAAGAGACTTCTCCTATCCAACCAAGAGAACATGCATACTCATTTGCATAGGATAGAGAACTATCAACAATCGTTCTTCTAAAACTATTGGTGTCAAGGTTGTTTTGGTTGCTATCCACAACCTCCGGAAATGCCACAACAACTTCCAACATTTCAAAGAACATTCTACTTGCATGACCCTACCACATCGCAACCACCACCACCACCCCCTTTTTTTATCAGTACCACTGTTCCACCTCTTAAGTTGGATTTTGACTATGAGGACATAGTCATGTTCAAGCTTGGGGGGTGTTGGAACAACTCTATCCTTCATTTTTATTTTTCTCTTAGTCTTTATTTGATTTTTTTAGTTTTTATTATTCCAAGTTGTAGGATCCACAGTCTATCTAGTGCAGTTGTGGAGCATTAGAAGCATGATTTCTGGCTTTGTCATCATAGAATCTATTTTCCATGACTGTGCAATGAAAAATTAAAAATTGAAAAAATTGGCTTAGTTGCAATTTCTTGAGTTACACCACCTAGAGGAAGCGTATGGGCTAGTCAGCTTTTGGACACTTGATATGAATGGAAATCTTAATTATTCATGTAACATGGATGAAGATGGGGTTTGATCCTAATTCGATCAAATAATTAAAAGGACCTTAAATTGAAATTTTAGAAAGAAATTCTAAGGTTTCCAAGTATACTGGTCAGTAGTAGAGGGACGTATCATAGTTCAAGAAAGGGGTTGTCTCTTAATTATGTGATTCCATCCATTTTCCATCCATTTTGATCTACCACCTTAAGATGATTAAGTAAAACCTGAATTGTTTCCTTTTGATTACTTTGCATGGCAAAATAGGTGACATGATAGTTAGTTTCTCTGTAGATGTGCTAGTTACAAAATGAAAAAAAAATGTTGTGCATAAGCAACATGTGTGCATATCATCTAGTTGCCTAACAATTACATGTAGATTGCATACATTTTTCATCATTTATTTTACATGATGTCATTATTGATTTCTTCTAAAATTAGAGTGCAAGGATACACATCCATACCCTTAGAAAAAAAATCAAAAGAAAAAATGAAATGAATGTGATATGTTAGTGAAGCCCAAGCATAACTTTCTTCCATGCTAAAATATTGGGACAATGAAAATGAAGAAAAGAGAATTATTTTTTGATGTTATAAAATAAAGAGGGATAAAGGATGCCCTAAATTGGGGTTGGAATTCTACTTCACAAAGAAATGGAAATATTCACATGATGCATTATCTTCTTTACTTCACTCTCATCCATTTGATGAGATTTTCAATACATGCATCATTCCACCCATAACAATAGGCATTAGGTTTCCTGCATTTCTCATCATCTTTCTTCATGTAGGTTCGTCATGTTTTATTTTCACATAAATGATTTTTATTTTACTTGTGATTCTTCACAAGACACCTACTTCACTTCATACATTGATCTTATTGATAGGCCACACATATGATTGATCTCCTGATTCATTCTTATAAGGAGAACTGCTTCCAAGTAGTTGGTATTTAGGAAAAGAGAAATGTAGATAGAGAATCACATGATGCACCAAGTGCATGCCTGATTGGCTATGATATTAAATGCTATACTAATAGTGTTTCATTGATCTAGGGGGTGGACATCTTTTATGGATATTTTTGGCCACTTGAGAGTAGTTGATTGTTCAACGGTCAACAAAGGCCAGTTTGGGACCGCCAGGTGGGAATAGTTGAGAATGGAAATTCATATCTTATGTCCTTTTGCTGACTTGTCTCAAATAGATCTGAGGGTGTGTTGCTTAAGGACGAACAACATTTAATCTTAGGGGAGTTTGATGTACTGAATAATTGTCATTCTCATAGGTTGTTTATTATGTATTTTTGTGCACTTATTGTTCATTTTGATATCATTTGTGCATTATTTATCATCATTAGCCCATGGCATTTAATTATATCAAATAGATGTATTTTTAATGTTCTTAATAGATTCATTATTATTTGGGAGCTTATGTTCATTTTGTAGAATTTCAGGTGAATCTATAAGGAACTACTCAGCTCGATACTACTGATCTGCCTATCGGTGGTACTGACACTTATCAGAAGGAACAACTCAAGAAAACTCAATAATACTGATGACATCAGTACTATCGATAACCTTACAGGAAAGACTTAGGAATTCTTGAGAAATCTCAGTACTATCGACATCCACTCAGTAGTACCGACAACTACACAAGGATCCTCAACTTATCAAGGGCGTTTATACTACCGACACCCAGTCGGTAGTACAGACTCAACAGGATCAGGCCATATCTGAAATCATTGTTAATTCGATGATTGAAACTTAATGATTCCCTAAGTCATTTCTATGACTTAGGGGAGTGCGTCCAGACCTAATCATCACATCCTATTTAATTCTGCTATAGTGGAGAGCAGAGAAGAGAGAAAGGAGAGGAGAAAGTAACGTCTGGGCGGTTTATGCACTTCTGGTGGCCTGATTTGCAGTCTAAAGATGGAAAACCACCATGTTTGTATGGAGGAACCTTCCATGCCATCTTTTTCTAGGGGTTTTCCTTGTTCTTGATGTTTTCTTTGTTCCCTTCTTCTTTTTCTATGTGTAAAGAAATAGAAATCATGCATGACTAATTCCCTTATTCCTTTGGATCTGGGAGTAGCCCCGTTTTGCATTGTAATTGATGATTATGATTTAATATACATGTTTCTCTTAGTTTTTGGACACAAATCTATGAGAGCATCAAGAATTATCTATGTTTGATCACCATAGGTAGTTGCTTAGATCATTAATTACTTCAAGAGAAGGATTAAGGGTTGGAAAACTCATAGATTTACATATTTTATATCACACCTTGTGTAAAGAAGTGAAACCATTTCTCTACTAAAAATTTGAACAATAAAACCTCCAGTCCAAACATACTCAGAAGGCATGATGGAGTGGGTGTAAAATTTTCAAACCTTTATATCATGGCAATCAAAAGACCAATGTATAGCAGCGGAAGAAAATATTTGACTATTCAATTATAAAACAAAGGGTTACAACTTAAACTTACATCACAAGGATCCATGTAGAGGGAATCTAAACCACCTCAAGATTGTCTCCAAGCTTCATCATCACAAACTAAGTCCATGTCAACATGTCATGCATCCAAGTCTTCCACCTAGGGTTGGAAGCATACCCCAGCAAAAGAGAAACAAAAAGGAAACATCAGCAAAGGCTGGTATGTGCATACTAAAAGCAACTTGAGCAATATAAGGATATAAAGGACATCAAAATCTAAAAGGCTTCCCATGCAAGAGATAAGTACCACCCAAACAGGTATCAAGAGAGAATATCACAACAAAAGGGATACTTGCCATAAAACAACATATAAAAGGATTGTGCCATAAATAAATTCACTACCATGGTGGGAAACAAAGCACAAGTAGGGCACACACCCCACAATCAATATCCTACATGCATGTGAGATAAACATAACACTAGAACAATATAAACACAATTGGCGGCCAACCCCCATAAAGCTGAAGCCTGATAGAGAAAGGAATACTGCCAATCTCCCAATTATATTTAAAAACATGGGCCAAGAATCACACATCTTGCCCTGGGTACGAGGTTCCTTGCCGTCCCAAAAAGAGCAGGAAATATCACATCTGCTATAAACAAAACCAATGCATTTACACTACTCTAGTGCTACTGAATCACATAGCATGTTTAATTTAGAGGCAAGTAGAAAGGTATAGTCAGAATTATCAATGTTGCCATCACACAATGGACAACACAACATATAGAAAATCCACTTCAAATGTGACACATAACAATATAAGAGATCAACATGCACAAAGGCACAAGATAAGGTACAAAGAAAATATCCAAGTCCATAATAAGCAAGATAGTTCACACGAACCATGATATCAAGAGAATAGACATATGTGTAGGCAAAAGTAAAAAAGAATGATAAAGTAGGTGCATTGCTCAATATGGATGAATAGGGGATACAACATACATAAGAGACAAGAATTGCTCAATATAGAAATAATAGGAGATGCAATCATACATTAAGAGAGAATAGAAATTGCTCAATATAGACATAATAGGGGATGCAAGCATACATAAGAGAGATGAATAAGAAATTGCTCAATACAGAATTAATGTGGGATGCAATCATACCTCAACATTAGATTCAAACAGATCCAAAGTCACTTCTAGGTCCAAGCCTACGTATCCAAAGCACCTATTAGAATATATGTGAAATTAGGGTTAGGTTTCCATTAATATACAAAACCCTAAAAATCACCTTTTTATTAATATATGAATTAGGTTTCCAAAACCATGTCATATTTTATATTAGGTTATTAGGATTCCAAAACATATTTTATTACATTTTTCTGACTTATAAATTATTAGTTATGAATTTTAGAAGTTAATTCATCATTAATTAGATCCATTAAAAACACCTGTTTAAAACATTAGATTCAGGCAATAAAACCAACACCATAAGAAAGCTTGCATTTTTCTGAATCCAACGACTATTTATTTATATTTTTCTGATCAGTAAATAATTAGTTATTGATTTTATAAAATCGACCAATCATAATCCAAAGAAAATCCATGTCAGCGAATCAAGCGAGAGAAAGAGAGAGAAATCAGGTGGGCCGATCTGCTGACTTGGCCCAACCAGACCCGGCCAAGTTAGGGGTCCGAGGCATAGCCTGACTCGCCAAAACAAAAGGGAACATAGCGTAAAGACATTTTTGCCCCTGAAAGAAAAACACAGAGAAAGCAATAAAGCATGAGGGTAAAGATGTAAAACGGCTATGTGTCATCTTCTTCACAAGAACAAAACGAATTGGGACTCAACATGGCCGATTCGAAGATCGTTTCTCGCCCACCATCACAGATCTCACGAAATCAAACCCTCAGTCGCTCTCCTGAGGTTAAACCGAACTCAAAACACCCCATATTCGAGCTGGGTGGTGGCCGGATGCGGGAAAACAACACTGCTAACCAAAATGACAGGTTCATATGATCGAAAGGGGGAAAACGAGGAATACCTTGAATCCAACCGATATAGGAAGGCAAGCGACCTCGCGAGACTCCCAGGAGTCGGTCGGAGTTCTCAGAGGGTCTCACGAAGCTCTAGAGCCCAGAGGCAACCCCACGGCAGCCACCAGCAACCGACGGAGTAGGGAAAGCATGCCTGGCCATGAAAAAGGCTGAGGCAACACCACCGGAAGGCACTCTGGGGTTCCTCGATGGCTAATGCGAAGGTTCAGAGAGGCCCGATGGCCCAGCAGCGAGAGGAAGATGGAAGGGAACCGGTGACAGGTTCAAAACAGGGGATGGGGGCGGAGCCTGGTGAAAACGAGCTATAAAGATGGTGTCCTATCTTATATAGGACCATTGGATTCGGGAAGAAGCAAGGAAGGTGAGGGAGGAGAAAACAGAGGGAAAGGAAGAAAGGAAAGGGAGAGAGGGGGGAAAATCAGAGTCAGGATAAGCTCCTGGTCGCAGAAGGAAAGCAGGAGACCAGAAAGCGGAAGGTTAGGGAGAAAGCAGATGCAGTTGGATTTAGATCCAACGGCCCAAAACGGACCCAAAAATATAAAGGAAAACCAAAACGACAAAATAATCCGAGAAAACCTTATTATAATAAGGTGTAGTTAATTAGTTATGTCTTTTCTTTTTCAAATAAATTGGGTGTCCAAACATTATCCAAATTAAACCAAATTTTGTACATAGGTTAAATTAGGCATGTAGATTTCGATTATAAAATTAGATTTGCCTTCTAAAAACTTTTAATGTGCCAAATAAATCAATTAATATATTCTCTTTCCTCCTTCATTAATGGCTTTAGGATTATCCAAATTTTATGAAACTTGACCCACAAGTCATATTTAATGTGTTGGATACGAATTTGCCATCAATTTTACATATTGGATATATTTGAGTATTTAATTAATATTTTGAAGGTTCTTCATACTTTCTCTCTCCTGATTTCACCTTTTAAGCAAACTTTCTCCAAATTGGATGAAAATTCACCCAAAGGCTATATTTATTATGTAGATCACGAATATAACATTATTTTCCTCCTTTGGAGTCAATTATTATATTTATTTATTAATTACACCTTTTAGGTAATTTCTCTCTCTTAACTTACCATATTATTTCAAGGTGGTCCAAATTAAATGAAAATTGACATGTAAGCTTATTTTGATGTGTAGATTACGAATTTGAAGTCTATTATTTAATTTGAGACTTTATTACATGGATTATGCCATTAGGCCCATTAGAGGCCCATTAACAACATTATGCATCCAATTAAGTTATTTATCATCTTATTATTACCAAATGAATTATATGACATATTAGATTACATTATTCACGCATTAGATTATTAGGATCACTCTAACCTTAACCTTGTTTGGCTAAGACCAAAAGGATCAAAGTTCTAGGGTAGGGTTCAAGATTCGGTATGTTACACCTCGAGAGATGGCTTACGAATGCAAAGAGAATAACCCCGAGGTGTTGGTAAATCACCATACTAATAACACAATTACTATGAGAGTAGGATTGGTATTAGGATAGGTAGTGAGTTATGCTACGAGAGTGTGTAATTCTAGCTACAAGTCTCTTTGTATAAGGTTAGGAGAGATTAATATTAATGAAATAATATTAATTGCAATGTGAGCCATGGTGAAACTAAAATTCTAAGAAATGCATTATACATGTGATCACAACCACTAATCCTAGTTTTAATTTTTACAGTTTAGTTATTAATTCAACCAAATAATTATTTTCTCAGGCCCAGCTGAATGAGTCATTGTTAGTAGTAGTTTATTGATACACAATTTTCCCCATGTTTGATGTCAAGACCTCTTGAGTCCTATGTTACATTGATATGTGCACTTGCATTTTTGATGTGTAGTTTACGTGCATCAGATACCTCCTACTATATCAATTTACCTCTAGGATCCAATGCAATTAGGGAAATTTGGAGTAAAGGAGATGTACAATGAAACTAGGTTGGATGAACCCAGACTGGGTTCGACGCATCCTCTGGCACAAATGCTTAACGTAGAGAATTGACATTGGACAACAAAATTGGGGGCCAGGTTGGCTGAACCCTATCTAGATTCACAATTTTGAGGCTGACTACTATGATCTTGGATTCTGAGTTGATTCTCCCTTGGCCTCTATCCTCTCACATAGGGTTGTAAATGGGTAGGAAAAGGTAGGGTGAAGACTTACCCTTACCCTTACCTACATCAAAGATGCGAGTAGCGGGTAGGGTAATTTCCCTTTTCCTAAAAGCCTTTACCGTACCCTTACCTGCACCTTTCCCCCCGCAGGGTAAATGGGTAGGGTACAGGTGAAAGGGGTAAAATAACATGAAGATAGTATAATATATTTTTAACCAAAAATTCATATGATTTCCCTACATAAAATAGAAGACACTCTTAAGAGTAATTTTTGATAGTAATATTTAAATTTTTTGTGATATACAAAAAATACAATAATATATAATCAAATATTAAAAAAAAATAAGGACTAGATTTTTTAGTATATATATTGATTTTTCTCTTAGATATATCACTATTAAAGGTGGTTTCATGCTACCCATTATCTAATTATGTTGTGGGAATCATAATAGTACAAATTGAAGAAGTAGTGGTGTACTTTCTTAGAGTAAGAGTGCATAAACATGCCTAAACAGACTATGTAGACATGAAGGATCTCAACTAGCCATGGACAAGCATAGTTGGCACCAAACAAGATGGATGTACATTTTCATACAAGAACAAATAAGAATTGTAGTAATAAGAGGAGGAGTAAGAGATTATCCCATGAAGGAGATGTGTCTCTCACTCCTTAGCCTCCAAATGAGCAGCATCTCATCCTTTGCATTGTCCTCCTTGATCTTCTAGACTCTTTTCCCTCCTTTTCCTTGAGTCCAACCCGAATATCGACATGCGTGGCTGGTTGGAACATAACCCAAATCTAGTGGGATCAAACTTGGTTGATTTAATCTAGTTGATATATGGACAAATGGTATTATGGTTAACACCTCAAAGGGAAGGTCAATGGAGATGGAATAAATATGTGAGATATAGAGAAGTGGACGGGAACCGACAAGAATTAGTAGAGGAGGGTGGAAATCAATGGAAAATGGTCAAACTCGATGGAAATGGACACAAACTAATTGGAATGGATGTAGGGTTAGATACTTAATCCTTTGGGATTTGGAGTTCTAGGATAAAGGTCTCGATATCAAAATATAGAACCATTGGTTTGTTGTCCAATGAGGGCTATGTATAGTGGTAGTTGGTGTGAAGGGGATATTTCCTAAATTTAGAAGTGAAACCTACACAATTTGAACGAAACCTATCCAATTTCATCTCATCGACATGGATTTCGGTGGGAGAAAAACTGGGCCGGTATGGGTGAAGCCGGGCTGATTTTGTCTCATTAGTTGATGGATGTTGAGCACATCAATTGATGATGTGCCCATTACTTTTGGTTCATCCACTAACTGTCACAAGTGTACATCTATTGGTTGATTCCCATTAGTAGAAATCCAATAAATGATGCTTGATAAATAGCCTGATCTAGGTAAACTCGACCCAGTTAGGATGAAATTTGGCCAAGTTCCTCCTAAACATTCATGTGTGGGTAGGAAACTGAGACAACTTGGAGGAAACTTGGATGATTCCAACCCTTTAGCCACTGGATCATTGATGGATGACAGGATGACGAGAATGATC
The DNA here is from genome assembly GCA_963693085.1 of Alisma plantago-aquatica. Lineage (NCBI taxonomy): Eukaryota > Viridiplantae > Streptophyta > Magnoliopsida > Alismatales > Alismataceae > Alisma > Alisma plantago-aquatica. The sequence goes on from OY856409.1 coordinate 1,994,874,439, forward strand.
AATGGAAAGGAGAATCATACAAACCCACTCTAGTTTCACGTGAAAGCCCACTAGCTTCACCTCCTTAGTCATGGATTTGGGTGGGAACAAAACTAGGCTTATTTTATGTGAACCCTGGTTAGTTTCATGGAGATGGGATGCTACTTGTTGGGATATGTTATTCCATCTGGGTTGGAGTGAAACTTAACTAGGTTGAGCATTGGGGATAGCTCAACAATTGTTTGTCTTTTATACTTCATGCCTTGGCATCATGGGTACCTTTATGAGGATTAAGGCATGTTGGACAAATCCTGACTGAGTTCATGTGAACCATGGCTAGTTTTGTGTGAACCTTGGTGAGGATGTGTAGGAAAAATTGTCTAAATATGTAGGAACCTATCCAGTCTTTGATCTGATCTCGAAGAAATACTGTATTTCTCAGTTTAGTGCTTACAAGCCCCAAAATTGACTAGTTGAGTAGGCATATCTTAAAAAAAGGATAAATAATGAAAAGCTGATAATTTAGAGTTATTTGGGTATATGAAGGCTATACAAGAATGAAGTACCATAGTAAAAAAACTCATCATTATCATGTATATTTGGGTGTTATTTGTGTGATGGGTTATGTACATGGTATATTTATAGTGCTTCCAATCCCAAGTCCACAACAATTTTAACTAGGGTTAGAACAATATTTCCATGCAATTAGGGGGCATAATACCCAACCAATTAACTATTATATGGTCAATCGGTCCATAGAATTTTCCTTAACCAGATGGTGTGTCCATTGATTGATGATGCTCCAAATGGTTGATTGGGGAAGTTTTAGTATATGCGGGTCGATCGTTGGTGCTAAGACAATTGACTAGCAATAGCATTCTTGTAGCTTTTAAATTGGTTGAGGGGTCAACTGATGGGTTGGGGGCACATGTTGATTAGAGGAAGACTCATTGTTGGATTTTGGATCTATCATTATTCAAATGATTGGCAAGTAGTTTTTTTATTGACCTCTATATAGACACCTTATCTAGAATAATGAAGAATTCAAAAATTGATTGATTGATGCCAATCAATTGACTTATGGTCGATTATTGCTCATTTGGAAGAATTCGTCAAGAGTCAAATTATCAACTCAAGGATGAGTTGATTGATTGGTGCATGATATCTTCTTGCTGATATCCTCTATCAACCAATCAACTATAATTCCAATCCAGTGATTGGGGGTCCTAATGCTTATGGAGTATTCTAACATCACTCAATCAACTATTGCTTGAGTTAATTGACTGAGTCTTTGAAGTTTTGTTTGGATTGATCTTATCTATAAACAACTAATTGATTGGGTGGTTAATCAACAAACTAGACAATGTAAAATTTCTCTTCCTTGTCCTATCTTGTGAATTTGGAGAAATTGGAGGTGGAAAGTGGTATAACCCGAAACCATCATTGTGAAACACCTAGGAGCCCTAGAAAATGTAGTGGATGCATGATTCCTGGACCAAGATATATTCTTTGAATAAATTCCTTACCTATATTATGCTAAAAAAGAGTGATATTACTCCAAAAACATAGAATACCAAATATTTGACGAAATTGAGATCAAACCCTAGAACTAGATTGCATGACAAGTCACACTCAAAGATCGAACCTTTGTATATTAGATCATATACATTTCTACATCTTTGATGTAAGCTATTGTAATTGTATGTATGGCTTGTAATTGATCTTAAAGGTGTAATATATTTAGTGGGAATGATTTGATACATATTACATATGAAGAGAAACCCTAGTTTGAGTTGCAAATTCTTTTGAATTATTCTTTAGGAAATTAAGTTGACAGTTTGTGTGGGGTTTCGTTGCATACCCATGTCAGATGAACTTTCTTTTCAAACATTCCAAACCAAAGAAATAGCCTGAGAAAGAATCCTTCATCATTAACTAACCTAGGAAAAGTCTTTAAAGTCTGTGTCAATGCAACTTTTCCTAATGAAATTTCAACTGACAATACATTGGTTGTAATTCTTTAGTGCCCAACCATTCATTACTGAGGGACTAAAGGTAAAATGTATTTTTCAGACATCCACCTACTCCCTCTTAAATGAATATAATTTATCATATCAACTCTATTGTCTAGTAGGCACCCTAAAATATAATTAGGAGTTACTTGATACTCTCCTAAGGTTACTGCCCTTATTCTATGGTTGTGATATTTTTCCTTAAAGATCCTCTTTTCACTCCCTTAAGCTTACTACTTGCTTATTTCAATTAGTGTGAGTAGCATTCTTTGTGAAGAGACAACCTGATTGTTATTTTGTGAGGCTCTCATATTTATATTCTAATCTCTCTCTCAAAGATGATTGACAGTCTTACTTATATAGGGAACATGTAGAGAAAATCAGCCTAGGTAAGGGTAAGTTAAGACCTGCATAGCATATTGGCTCCTTTACTACAAAAGGAAACAGTTACTCTTTGTCCAGAAATAGAAGGTCACTTGGAATATGGTATTGGTGATATAATACAAGGTGATACACACATTGTTCAAAAATACTAGAGAGGAACATATTTAGGTAGTGGACCAATTTTAATATTGATCTACTCTAAATGTTTGTGCTCTTTCTCTCTATATCTTTCTTGTTTTGATTATATTGTGATATAGCTTGAAGGTATAATTGGTTTTGTTTAAGCTTCATAATATCTCACCCGTCTTGAGTACAAATCCTACAAGTGGCACTAGAGCAAGGTCTTCTCCGAGAAATAATTATAAGAGAATGATAATATGTTGACAATGTTTTTATGGTGTTTCAACCATGAGGGAGAATGGAGGTCAATCAGAACAAGAAATGTTACTCAATTAAATTAAAAATCCAACTGATCACCACATTTGCATTGTAAATATGTAGTTACGAATAATCCTGCCAAAGTGGCTACTGATCCATGCACTGGTCTTTGATGGATCCACTGCCAATATTGGAAGATTATTCTATAACTATACATTTAAGGAATCAAATTCAACATGTGGAAGATGGTGGCCCTTTCTTACACCATGCCCAGAGGGACTTGACTACATGGAACAAAGATAACATTTAGAAGTCTTAACTAGCAATAAAGCCATTAAAATCCTTTAGAGTTCAACAACACATCCTATTGTGAGGTGGCATATGATCTATAGAGAAATCTAACTATCACACATGAAGGGCTAATTAAAGTCAATGATTTCAAGATAAATATGCTACCAGATCAACTTGATCCATTCATGATGTCTGAGATGAAACCCATTGGAGATACATATATTCAAGGATCTCAAACATCATTAATGTGATTGGTGATCTAGGAAAGAAAATAGAGCCCAAGGATCAAGTTATCTGAATCTCTTGATGGATCATGTACCATTTTGATATGAAAATGAAGAATCCTCCAACCTCTAAGTATTTCTATTCAAAGAACACGTGGGAAATCTTCAAAACTATAGGTAAAGTGTAATGCAAGAGAAGAGGACCACAATATAATTCTTCATGCAAGCATAATTGTATATCTTTCAAAGTTCAAGACTCTTCCTCAACTGAAGATTACTCTTAAAGTGATGACGTCATGCATACAAAAAGTAAACATGTTAAAGGAAAATCTTACCACTTCATTTCCCATTGATGTAAGTGCGGATTAAAGGTATATTTCAAGAATGAACATCAAAAGATGAAAAAGCATCACTGCTACAAGGGTAAAAGAATAGTGATGGCAGGTACAAGAAGAATGGAAAGAGGGAAATAAAAAAATAAAAATCTAACAAAGCAAATTGGGACTCCTCTCAAGCTGAAAGTATCTCAAGTGAAGCAGAAGATGAATTCATCATGACACTAATGGGTAAATCAACTAAAGGTGATGAGGTAAATAAGGTAGAAATCTTCAATGATTCTTTAATTTAAATGCTTCATGATGCATATGCCTCTCCGGATTAATGTAATACAAATAAAAATAACTTGATTAAATTGTTGATACTTTGTATGAAAAAATAGATGTGATCAACAATGGCAACACTTATTTGATGGGGATGTTAGTTATCTATAAGAGACTAACATTAGTTTTAAATTACAACTGAATGGTGTTGATGTAGGTATCTTAGTCAAGTAATCGCTCTTAAAGAAGAAAATACCCCTTTTCATGCCAAGTTCAATGCTTTAGAATCTCAACCCATATTTACTAGTAGATAAAATGAATATGATTATCCTAATATGGAAAATGATTCCTACTTGATTGAAGCTCTTTGTTTATAATTTAGTCTTTTTAATGATAATAGTGATAATTCCAAGCTATTTTTCTTGAAACAATCATATTGTGCTATTTTTCTTGAAACTATATCATAAAAATTTTGTGATATTTTTCTTGAAACTTATTGTTTGTAAATAAAATTATTTGTTTTGATGTATGAAAAAGGTCACAGTGATGAATATTTGCTTGAGTCCCACAGTGATCAATATATTTGTTTGAGTCACACATGAATGACTATTATATAAATATTTGGTTTTGATACTTATATAATATTGTGCTATTTTTCTTGAAACTTATTCCTTGTAAATAAAACTATTTCATACAAATTTTGCTTCATGTTTTTATTGCCTTATAACAATAGAAACTAAGAAGTGTTATTCAGATCAATATATTTATGCATTAAATTTATCATATGTGAGCGAACCTAGTTTGTGTTGCTTGAGTCCCACATCCAATCTCACATGTCTATTTAGGATGGATTACATTCGAACATGATTATTTTTCAATGAAATGTGATATTATGTTTTTTAACAATATAATGTGATGTAAATGGTTCTCATTATGATCAATGAGATTTTTTAATCATAATGAGCTATTTTACTTGAAATTTTGGCCACTTAGGTTGGAAAATATATGTCAACCATGATGTCCTATGTCTTATAAACTGGTCGTTCTTGTATTTTTATGTTTGTATGTAGGTTTATTAATCTTTATACAAGCACAACTTGGCAGAAAATCTTTGGCTTGGGATGCCTTAGGAGCTTGCAAATTAACGGGACCCATTCTACTTATGAATATGGACAATGAAGGTTGGTATTGAATTCTATTACATTATAATGTTTTCCATTTTGACGTGGGTTTTTACAGCACTAACAAACTCACTTAGGGCTGAAATCCCTAAGTTTTTACCAAAACCTTGTACAATAGTACCACCCGCAAGCGGACGGGTCTTATCGCAGTGTAGTTAAGGATCAATCCCAAGGGACGAATTTTCTAAGAATCTTTCTAGTTGAATCCAGATCGACTAAGACTAATATTTAGAATAAGAGTTTATTTGGGTTTAGTTAAACTAATTACAAGGAAAGTAAAAGACATGGATTAAAACTGAGTTAAGATTAATGATGGGAATCACTGGGGTGGAATCATGTTTCTTTATTGTTCTCTCTACAGGAGAACCTCAACGACTTACATAAGAAAGGAGAATATTGAAAATAATGGGGAGTAAAAGTATTTAAGAAACTTCCAACCAGTCCAATGGTAAAATTCTGATAGGTGTCTATGTTTTATTTCTTCTCCTATTCCATTTTGTACTATATCATAATCACCTTATCTAGTTGCTACATTTTCTTCCATAATCTAGTAACAACTGAGTATGTCCCAAATCATTACACGTTAAACACATTTATTTTAGTTCTAATGATTATTTCATTCATAGTTTGGAATATGCTTGTGCTTGTGCATATAAAATTGTTTTTCCATATATATATATATGTGTGTGTGTGTGTGTGTGTGTGTATGTATTATGCTCATTTACTATAAGTGGTATTGTAAAAAAAAGGCCTTTGATGTAGTTCTTCTATTGTTTCCAGGTTGGGTTATCTTTACATATGTCGCAATTGTGGGCGGTTCGGTATGTTTTGCATGCCGATGAAGATTGTGTTGTTTGTGGATAATCTATTGTGTATCAAAACGAGGGTGATGTTTATTGTGTGGTTTTTTGGTGATTCATCATGTATTGGTTGGTATTTATCATAATACTTTTGATTGTGTGGTATGAGGGTTGTTTGAAGTGTTTTAGTTACAAGTTCATGGATCATTTAAGTTGTTTAGGGATTTTATTGTAGGATTTGAGGATTGTGTATTTCTCAATTGTATTGTTTTAACTTTTTGGTTGTTTTCATGTTCAATATATATTTCTTAAAGTGGTTTTGGGGGTTTATTTAGTGTTTGATTCTTGTTTGGACAGTTGGTGTCTTTGAATGGTTATTGCAAATATTAATGCTCTGTAGAACTACATGAACTATTTTTTTGCATATTTGAGAAAATTTAAAACAATGCCATGGTTACTAAGCATAAAATATCACATCAAAAGTTTGAAACATCACTCGATTAATAAGATCTGGCACAACATGTTCAATAAACTTGAGATAGTCAAAAGATCACAAAACTTCACATATCACATCTATTTTGAGCATAAATCAATATAGAAGGTGATGTGTGGCATAAAAGTGGCCATGCTACAAGTCATGCATGTTTCAAGTTTAAACACTAAACATAGAAGAAATATTCACACAACATATATGACCTTTGCAACAAATTTTTAATCAATATTCTCACAAAAACACCAGTTTTGAGATACGAAAGGTGCTTCCTATCGTAAAATTGGCCATGAATTTCTATACTTTGTGCCAGTTTCAAGTTTAAACACTAACATTTAAGAAATATTCAATCAAAAATGATTCACGTTTGACCTTTGCAACAAAACATTAAACAACAATCCTCATACAAACATCCAATTTTGATCATAAGTTGATGCAAAAGGTGATGCCTAGCATTAAAGTGGCAAACAATTTCTACATGTTGTGCCAATTTCAAGTTAAGACACTAATGCAAGAGAAATATTCACACAACAACTATTCATCTATGGCCTTCACATCAAACCTTTAAGCAACATTTGTCACACAAACACCTTTGACTTTTGTTGTTGTGACTCTCACAGTGGTCTACGACTCTTAAATGTTTCCATAAGATAATAACCACCACCATCTTATGTATGTATTAGTACTTAATATCCCATTATGGATCACTCAAGGTGTAGCAGACTCTGAAACTACAAGATTTCCTAGACATTCTGTTACCTACACACCTTTTGATGTATGTCTATTAGAACCTCAATTGTCAAATAAAAATGTTGACAACCACATCATCAAAAGTTGATTCATAAATCACACACATTGATACAACATGAAAAATATGTGGCATTCAGATCCTTTTAAACCATGATTCATTGATAGTCCCCTACTATAACATATATCATTGATGGAAGTTCATTTATCCCATCTTTGATGCATGGGTGGCTGTTGGGTTTTAGAGGAGGCAGAGAAGCAGCGGAAACAAAAATTTTCTCCTCAAAACCTTGAACGAAAGGAATCGTGTCAACGTATATACAATAGGAAATATGGTTTGAGGATGCATACCTTGTCCCGAGGCTTGCTCGGCGACAGGTGCTCGCGCCTTGCGCGGTATTCACCTCCGGTCTTGGATGGTGTCTGTGCAGCTCCTGGTCGCACCGGGACTGAAGACTCCTGGTCTCACCAGGACTGTCGGGATTGACAGTTGTCCTCTGAGCGACAGAGGTCTCCCACCTCTGCAATCATCCACACAGACTTCCTAGAACTCCGATCTCCTTATCCCACAAGGAATCGAAAGGAGTCGCACCCTCCTGTCGGCGTACGAGTCGCCAACACACTCTCCTGCCACCAGTCGCTTTTTGCAGTTGTCTTTCCCTTACTGTGCCTCCCTTATCGGGTAGCACTTGCTCGTGCTCTCTCTCAGTTACCAAAACTAGAGAGAACGACAACTTTGCAGAGAAACTGGTTTGCATTGAGTTGTACCTTGAGAAGCCCCCAATACCCCTATATATAGGAGGGTCATGGGACATGGTTCTCTATCCTGGGCAATGCGGGACTAAAGTAGGAGTAGAAGGGTTCACGATTTTCCACAAAAACAACCAATTGCGTAACCTGAACCGATCATTTCACAACTGAAACGGTCGGTTGGGGATCTGAGCCGGTCGGTTGACACCTCAACCGATCAGTTGGGACCCATGAAACGGTCAGTTCACTTTTGAACCGGTCGGTTCGTGGTCCTGATCAGTTCCCAATTGACTTTTCTTATTTTATTTCGAATTGGTCTCAAATACCAATCCTTGTTCCAATCAAATTGGGCAAGTGAAACGAAAGGAAATTTCTCACCAATCTTACTTTCCCAACTTGCTCGGTTGGACTTGAACCGATTGTTTCAACACTTGAATGAATTGCTTCATCCTATCCATGAGCCGATCGACTCACCAGTTGAGCCGATCAATTCACCAAGCTCATCCGATCGGTTCATCACATGAGCCAATCGGTTGGGAGTGCAGATTGTGCAGAATCAGTCAATTGTAGTTTCAATCAATTCAATACTCTAATCAATCAGTCCAACACCTTGAACACTATGATACTGAGCTATCAATTGATTGCATGTTTAATTGAACTACTAAACTCCTTTAGTAATCAATCTAAACATGTTTGTGGACAAACTCCTATTCCAGGTTAAATCCTATGTGTGTGACCCTGCAGGTCCATTTCACGTTGGTAGTGAAAGTCCATAACACTTATGACTTCACAAGCAAAGAGCGGTGCCTAGTCACACATCAGTGCTACCCAAGTGAAATAGAAAGTTGGAGAACAACTTTCAATCCTACAATCCGTGAATGGTGTTACAGTGAATGTATAATTCCTTTGTCATTGATATCCTGAATGAACTCCAGGCATGGAACAATCATCCTATCAATGTTTATTCATTTCCTTGATCTCAGAGCAGACTGGGTGAGATGTGTGTGACATCAATATCACATATTGATTCACACGTGCATGTGCATGCCTTTCTCAATCCTACTCATCAAGTAGCCAAGGAAATCAAACTCCCTCAGGAGGGACAAATCCCATATCTATCACTCACCCCTCAAAAGCCCCATGTGTCAAAGCCACCCAATCATCACCTTTATAACAACCCATGTTTCAGGACTGCGTTTGATGATGTCAAAGTGTACCCAATGACATTTGTTGAGTGTAGTGATTTCAGGTCTAAGAATCACACTCACCACCATCACTGTGAAAGCTGACTGTGACTACTAAGTCATGGTTCCATGTGTCACTCTCACGGTGGGTCTGTCCGATACTTTGTTCTCTAACCAGTACCTATGTGTTTGGTTTGATATCACTATATCATGACTAATGAGATTCTGTCATCAACCAACACACAATCTAGTCTTCAGTGTTATTGATGTCTATGGTTATTTCCACAATAACAACCGACTAGGGACTAAACAAGAATGTATACTCTTAACATCCGTATGATCTCATCGTTTAGGTCCTCAAACCAAAAGCATACGTCATTGAGTAAACAATTCTTTAGACATCTATCATGTTACACCATCATCTCAGAAATAGTTTAAACATATAGATCGGAAATTGCCTTTATTATTATTCAAGTCATTTATAAAGTATCCCATTACAATCATCATATGACTTGCTCTATGGGCATACACACCAACAGACTCCCACTTGCACTTAGAGCCAGTCACCAAGGAACCTCAGTCCTTGTGACCTAGCATGACCATCATGCTTTTGCTGAGAAAGGGCCTTAGTCAGTAGATCAGCTATGTTGTCTTCAGTTGGTACTTTGCAAATCTTCACATCTCCTCGTTGTACGATCTCTCGTATGAGATGGAAGCGCCGCAGTATGTGCTTGGACCGCTGATGTGATCTGGGTTCCTTAGCTTGTTTAATAGCTCCATTATTGTCACAATAAAGTTCAATTGCATTACAGCTACTGGGAACTACACCAAGTTCAGAAATGAACTTCCTGATCCACACAACCTCCTTTGCTACATGTGAAGCAGCAATATACTCGGCCTCTGTAGTTGAATCGACAACTGTTTCTTGCTTGGAACTCTTCCAGCTCACAACTCCATTATTAAGGCAAAATACAAATCCTGACTGCGATCTGTAATCATCTTTATCAGTTTGGAAGCTTGCATCGGTGTAACCCTTTACAACCAGCTCTTCCTCGCTGCCATAAACAAGAAACTGATCCTTAGTCCTTCGCAAGTACTTGAGGATGTTCTTTACGGCTGTCCAGCGAGCATCCCCAGGATCTGACTGGTACCTGCTCGTCATGCTGAGAGCATACGAGACATCTGGGTGCGTGCACAACATAGCGTACATGATGGATCCGATGGCTGATGCATATGGGATCCCATTCATACGCTCCCTCTCTTCACAAGATTGGGGACATTGAGCTCTAGAGACGGTGACTCCATGTAGCATGGGGATGTTGCCTCTCTTTGGGTTATCCATGCTGAACCGCTTCAGCAATTTGTCGATGTACGTGCTCTGACTTAGTCCGAGAAGCCTTCTAGATCTATCTCTATAGATCTTAATTCCTAGAATGTAGGATGCTTCTCCTAAGTCCTTCATTGAGAAAGTATTCCCAAGCCAAGTCTTTACCTTCTCTAAGGCTAAGACATCATTCCCCATCAAAAGTATGTCATCCACATACAATATGAGGAATGTGGTCGAGCTCCCACTAACCTTCTTATACACACAAGGTTCATCTTCATTTTAAGTAAAGCCAAACACTTTGACTTCCTCATCAAATTGAAGATTCCAACTCCGAGATGCTTGCTTCAATCCATAAATTGACCTTTGTAGCTTACAAACTTTATTGGCATTCTTTGGATCTACAAAACCTTCAGGCTATGTCATGTACACATCCTCATTTATATTCCCATTAAGGAATGCAGTTTTAACATCCATCTGCCAAATCTCATAGTCATAAAAAGCTGCAATAGAAAGCATGATCCTGATGGACTTAATCATGGCAACTGGAGAAAAGGTTTCGTCATAGTCAACACCTTGAACTTGTCGAAATCCCTTCGCAACCAATCTGCCTTTATAAGTTTGCACATTGCCATCCATGTCAGTCTTCTTCTTGAAGACCCACTTGCACCCTATGGGTTTTACCCCTTCGGGTGGTTCCACCAAAGTCCATACTTTCTTGGAGTACATGGATTCCATCTCGGATCTCATGGCTTCAAGCCATTTCTCAGAATCTGGTCCATCCATAGCCTCTACGTAGGTAGTTGGATCATCATCTATGATCAACTCACCACCTTCCTGAGTCACAAGGTATCCAAACCTCTCAGGTTCAAGGTGAGTCCTACTAGATCTACGAGGTCCTTGTGTTACCTGAGGAGACTGAGATTCCACAACACCTTGTGAATCTCCATTTTCCTCTTGTACATCTACCAGTTCTATGTTTTCTTGTTGGGCTTGAACTTTTTCAAGCTCTATTTTCCTCCCACTGCTTCCTTTGGAAATAAATTCCTTCTCTAGGAATACAGATGTCCTGGCAACAAACACTTTGTTGTCAGTAGGGTGGTATAGATAATATCCCCTCATTTCTTTGGGGTATCCAACAAAATAACATTTATCAGATTTGGGTCCAAGCTTATCAGGAAACATTTTCCTAATGTAAGCATCACAACCCCAAATCTTTAGAAAAGACAAACCGGGACGCTTCCCGTACCATATCTCATATGGTGTCTTTTGAACTGATTTAGATGGTACACGGTTAAGTGTAAACGCGGCGGTTTCAAGAGCATAACCCCTGAAAGAAATTGGAAGATCAGAAAACCTCATCATTGATCGCACCATATCCAACAATATGCAATTCCTTCTTTCAGACACACCGTTATGTTGTGGTGTTCTAGGTGGAGTCCATTGTGATATAATACCACGGGCTCACAGAAGGTCCTCAAACTCCTGGCTTAAGTATTCTCCACCTCGATCGGATCGAAGTGCCTTAATACTTTTACCAAGTTGGTTCTGTACTTCATTCATGAAATCCTTGAACCTTTCAAGGGTTTCTGACTTATGTTTCATCAGGTACACATAGCCATACCTACTGAAGTCATCAGTAAAGGTAATGAAGTACTGATACACACCTCTGGCATTAGTTCTAGAAGGCCCACATTCATCAGTATGTATGAGTCCTAATAGATCACTAGCTCTCTCACCTTTACCTGAAAAGGGAGTCTTGGTCATCTTGCCCAATAAACAAGATTCACATGTCTCTATTGATTCATAATCAAAAGAGTCTAGATAACCATCTTTATGGAGTCTAGAAATACGCTTCTCATTTATGTGCCCTAGACGACAATGCTAAAGATATGTTTTGTTTGAGTCATTGAGATTTTGCCTTTTGGTGTTTACGTTGTATACACCTGTCTCTAAATCTATCAAGTATAGACCATAAGACATTGGGGAACTGCCATAAAAGATCCCATCTTTAGAAATGGAACAATTTCCATTCTTAATAAGAAATTCAAATACATCCTTGTCCAAACAAGAGACGGAAATAATATTCCTACGACACTGGCGGCAAATCTTTCCCCATTGGCAACACATAGTTCAACCTCACCTTCCCCCAAAGGCCTACTTCTCTTAAGATCCTTCACATTTGAACAAATGTGAGATCCGCATCCAGTATCAAGTACCCATGATGAAGAAGTAGTAAAGTTAATCTCAATCACATATATACCAGAAGTAGAGATCTCTATCTCTGACTTTTTCTTCCATTGTTCCTTCCATCCTCTCCATGTAGAAGAAATTGGTTTGGTGAGAGAACCCTTCTCTCCCTCACCTTTCATTCCATTGATCTCTATCAATGAACTTTCTTTCTTCTTCACCAACGCATTAAGCGTACATAGAGTGGATTCAAAGGCTCCTGGTATATCTGGATTGTGCAGAACACTTCTCACAATCCTCAACTAGTTATGTAATTTGTTCTCAATTAATTTACCCATTTTAAAAGATGACTCTTTTGCCATTCTACAAGAGAAAATTGTATTTTTCAAAACTCCTTTTGATTTGATTTGAATAAAATTTGACGATAGTTAATTAGGCCTTTAATTAATTACCGCTCCCACTATTTTGACTCAAATTGACATCCCTCACCATCAATTTGTAAGATTGCATCGTACAATCTTCTAGTGGGTCAAGATCCTGAAATCCTCTGAGCCATGGACCAGCTAGGGCTGTCACCCACAACTCAGATCTCCCAGGTAGGCAACTCTTGCCAATTGCATCATATGCAACTCTTGAAAGATGTCACATGCAAATCCTTGCCATGATCATCTCCACGCCTCAAGGTGCTAGATCCTATCTAGGTCACCTTGTTAAGTCCGACCCAAAGCCAACACGATGAATATGCACCTGTTGGGTTTTAGGGGAGGCAGAGAAGGCAGCGGAAATTTTTTTCTCTCCCCAAACCCAGAACAAGGAAACACATCAACGTCTATACAATAGGAAAGGATGGTTTGTGGAATCATACCTTGTCCCGAGGCTTGCTCGGCGACAATACCTCGCGCCTTGTGCGGTCTCCACCTCCGGTCTTGGACGGTGTTTGTGCAACTCCTAGTCGCACCGGGACTGACGACTCCTGGTCTCACCGGGTCTGTTGGGATTGACAGTTGTCCTCCTAAGCGGCAGAAACCTCCCGCCTCTGAAGTAGTCTACACGGACCACCTGGAACTCCACACTCCTTATCCCACAAGGAGTTGGAAGGAGTCACACCCTCATATTGACGTACTAGTCGCCAACACACTCTCCTACTGCCAGTTGCAATTGCAGTTGTCTTTCCCTTGCTGCGCCTCCCTTTGCGGGTAGCACTTGCTCGGGCTCTCTCGGTTACCAAAACCAGAGAGAACGACAACTTTGTAGAGAAAATGGTTGCACTGAGTTGTTGTTTGAGAAGCCCCCAATACCCCTATATATAGGAGGGTCATGGGACAGGGTTCTCTATCCCGAGCAATGAGGGACTAAAAGCAGGACTAGAAGGGTTCGAGATTTTCCACAAAACAACCAACTCGCAACCTGAATCGATCGTTTCACAACTGAAACGGTCAGTTGGGGACCTGAACCGGTCGGTTGACACCTCAACCGATTGGTTGGGACACCTCAACCGGTCGGTTCACAAGTGAACCGGTCGGTTGGTGATCCTGGTCGGTTCCCGATTGACTTTCCTTCTTTTGTTTCTAATTGGTATCGAATACCAATCCTATTTCCCAATCAAATTGGGCAATTGAAACGAAAGGAAAATTCTCGCCAATCTTACTTTCCCAACTTGCTCGGTTGCACCAGTTGAATCGATCATTTCAACACTTGAAGCAATCAGTTCACCCTGATCTTGAGCCGATCGGCTCAACACTTGAGCCGACCGGTTCATCACATGAACCGATCGGTTGGGAGTACAGGTTGTGTAGAATCAGTCAATTGAGATTTCAATCAATCCGATACTCCAATCAATGTGTCCAACACCTTGAACATTATGATATTGAGCTATCAATTGACTGAGTGTTTAATTGAACTACTAAACTCATTTAGTAATCAATCTAAACATTGCTTGTGGACAAAACTCCTCTTCCAGGTTAAATCTTATGTGTGTGACCCTGCAGGTCCATTTCACATTGGCAGTGAGAGTCCATAACACTTATGGCTTCACAAGCAAAGAGCGGTGCCTAGTCACACATCAGTGCTACCCAAGTGAAAGTAGAAAGTTGGAGAACAACTTTCAATCCTACAATCCGTGAATGGTGTTACAGTGAATGTATAATTCCTTTGTCACTGATATCCCGAATGAACTCGAGGCATGGAACAGTCATCATGTCAGCGTTCATTCACTTTCTTGATCTCAGAGCATATTGGAAGAGATATGTATGACATCAATATCACATACTGATTCACACATGCGTGCACACATTTATTTCAATCCTACTCATCAAGTGGCCTTGGATATCAAACTCCCTCAGGAGGGACAAATCCCATATCTATCACTCACCCCTAAAAAGCCCCATGTGTCAAAGCCACCCAATCATCACCTTTATAACAACCCATGTTTCAGGACTGCGTTTGATGATGTCAAAGTGTGCCCAACGACATGTGTTGAGTGTAGTGATTTCAGGTCAAAGAATCACACTCACCACCATCACTGTGAGTACTGACTGTGACTACCATGTCATGGTTCCATGTGTCAAACTCACAGTGGGTCTGTCCGGTACACTTGTTCTCTAACAAGTACCTATGTCTTTGGTTTGATATCTCTATATCATGACTAATGAGATTCTGTCATCAACCAACACCACAATCTAGTCTTGTGTGTCATTGTTGTCTATCTACCTTCCACAATGACATCTGACTAGGGAATAACAAGAATGTACAAACTCTTAGCATCCGTATGATCTCATCGTTCAGGTCCTGAACCTGAAGGCATACGTCATTGAGTATTGTCATTCTCTAGACATTCAATCTATTTTATCACTATCTCATATGACTGAGCCAGAAAGAATTGGAATCTTTCCTTTGATGTTTATCAAATCAATCTTAATGTATCCCACCAATCATCCCATGATTGGCTCTCAGGGCATACATACCAACAGACTCCCACTTACACTGCGAGCCAATCACCCTTGAATCATATTCATAGTGATCTTCAAACATGTCCCACATGTTACTGTGCTGTAGTGCCAATATAGTGAGTAATGGCAACACCTTGCCAAAGTCAGTATAAATTGCATGTCTCACATCTCTTCGCTGTACATCACACGTATGAAATGGAGTTTCCGTAATATGCGATCTTGTATTCCTTTGCTAACTTTTAGCCACATTGCATGATCAAGGATTCCATACTTGTCATCAATGAGCGGAATATCTATAAGCTCGTCTCATGAACTTCCAGATCCATATAGTATACACTGCTGTTCTCCAACGCATAGATACTCGACATTTCCATTTAAATGGTTTTATTGGAACACTTACAATTATCAACAAACTTTCACTTTTATATATCCTATATATATTTTGCAATTAATTTTCTATCCTTTCAGAAGTTTGCATCAATGTAACTCTTTACATTGAACTCTTCCTTATCTCCATAGAACTAGTACTTCTCAAGTACTTATCAAGTTCTCATGGTTTTCCAGTAACCCTTACTGGAAGTAGACAGACATCCACTCGTCATGTCCCACATACGAGTTATCAGGATGAGCACATCATATTTCCATGTCCTACATACAAGATGATGAATGCATATTGTTCTTGCCATGTCGATACATGCAAGATAATGGGATGATTACATACATGATAGATCCATATCTATTCTTAGTGTTCCCATTCTTCATAAGAATTGGACACTTGGCCTTGGGATACTAACTCCATGTAACATGGACAAGTTTTCTCCCACTGAATCTATGCATACTGAACCCTTCAGTACAGATTGCCAATGTATGCTTTCTCTTTTTAGGTCAAGAGGTTTTTTTTTTCTTCGAGAACTATCTCTATAGATCTCTATTCCTATCACATAGGAAACATATCTATCTTCCTTAAATATTATTCCACTTTTAGATTTCCATTTTAGAACATTTCCATTTCACATCAACATGTGGAATGTGAACACGCTCCCACTAAATCACATATCCCTTCTTTATCTTTGACATATCAGTCAAACCCTTTGACTATATCAAAGTAAAGATCCAATTCTGAGTTGCTTGTACTCAATCAATCACATTTATTAGTTCATTGTAACTTATAGACTTCATTTGCATTAGTGGATTCATAAACCTTATAGGTTGTGTCATGTACACATCCTTGTTTTATTCCTCATAGGAATGCAGTTTTAGTATCCATATGCCAAATGTCTTAGTAATTAAGTTGTAATCAACAAGCATCATCCTTCTCTAAATGTTATCCATGTGTCTTAACGCTTAAGTCTTATTTGCACTTATGGATTTGATCCAATAGGTGCTACCATCAAGGTCATACCTTATGGTTCACATGGATGTCATTTAGGATGTAATGGTCATAAACCATAACTCAAAATTCAGTTCCTCATATTAATCTAGATAGTTGACTCATCACATGAACAACTCATCACATAGATAAATGAGGTGTATCCGTCAAGGATATAAGAACTCACAACTCCTTGTGATTCTTAATTTCCTTTATTAGTGTGGGGTATTCTTTTATTAAGAAGAATTCCGTTATTTGATAATCATTCTCTAACTCCTTAGAGTATGATTCCTTCTTGATTTAGACATCAACTTGACTTAATCATGAGTTTGCTATGATACACTATCATAATCACTCATAAGGATCTCAAACATTTGGTCTAAGTATTTTATTCATTGATCTCATCAAGAATTAACGCTTTACCAAATTTGTACTTCATCCATGACAATCTTGAACACTTCAAGATTTTCATATTAGTATTTCTCTAAACACCATTTGAAGTTTTAGCATTCGTTCCAATAGGTATGTAAATACATCACATGTATTATACCTAATAGGAAAATCATTCTCCCACTACCATTAGTGAAGATTGATTAATCATGTCCAAGATATTCATGTCTCTTACTGGTTTTCAAACCAAAAGAGTCTAGATTTATCCATCACATGGAAACTAGAAATGAATTTCTCATGATTGATGCTAATTTGATTGTTTGAGTTATCTATAACTTTTAGGTATCATTTTATCTTATGCATATCAAATATCACAAGATAAACAAGGCATTTCCACAAAGATCATATCTTTAGAAATTGAAACATCTCTTTATTGATTGCCATCATTGTCATACAATATGCAAAAATAAAGTGTTTCTATCTATTGGCAAATATGAAATAGCAGTTCATAACTGTATTACATGCCTTTTAGGCTGAAAATAAACTAAAGTACTCCTATCTATGGCAGAAACACTTGCCCCAATTATGAGTGCTTTACACTTTACATCTTAGTATCATATACCTCAAAAAGTGTTACAAGTTTACTTTCATGACACCTTCAAGTGGAGACATCGGTCGCCTCCTTCTTCTTTTGTTCTTCCATATAGAGAGGACAATTCCTTTTCCAATGTCCTGGCTTTTGACAATGGTGGCAATTGCCTTTCTTGGTCACACCTCCCTTGGCCTTGAGAGCTGAAGACGTCTTGGGCTCCTGGCTAGCATAAGAACCTTTCTTAGCTTTGCCCTTGCCCTTGCGCTTGGAATTGCCTTTCTTGCCCATGATCACCATCACAGAGTTAGGATTGTCCTTCTTCATCTGTATCTCGGCTATCCTCAACATGCCCAACAACTCTGACAGTGGCCTATCAAAGTTGTTCATGTTGTAGTTAATCACAAACTGACTATAAGATTCTGGCAACGATTGCAGTATCACGTCAGTAGCCAACTCTTGGCTGAGTGGAAATCCCAGTCTTTGTAGGTTCTCCACATACCCAATCATCTTGAGTGTGTGAGGACCAACTGGATCTCCTTCTGTCATGACACACTTGAACAGTGCCCTTGAGACATTATATCTCTCTTGTCATGCCTGATCTTCATACATGTTCCTGAGATGCTGAATCATCTCAATGACACCCATGTTCTCATGTTGTCTCTACAACTTGTGGTTCATAGAGCACAACATCATGCACTTTGCATCAATGGCATCATCAGAATGCTTCTTGTAAGCATCCCTTTATGTCTTTGGTGCATTAGGAGCCGGTTCCTCTGGAATTGGAGTATCCAAGACATAGAGCTTTCGCTCTTGAGTGAGAACAATTCTCAATGTCCTATACCAGTCGTGGAAGTTTGTCCCATTTAGCTTGTCCTTTTCAAGGACCGATCGAAAAGAAAAGTGATTGTTGTTTGTTGCCATTTGTACTACAAAAGGAAAATATGCAATTTTAGTCCAAAAACTCATTTTTGACTTATTTGATTGATTTGAAAGTTTGACGATATAATTAGGCCTTTAATTAATTATCTCTCCCACTATTTTAGTTCAAATTGATTGCCCTCACCATCTATTCGGAAGATTGCAACGTACAACCTTCTAGTGGGCAAGATCCATATTTCATCAAGTCATGATTCAGCTTTGGCTGATCGCCCACAATCTTGACTAGTTAGGTAGGCCATCATGCCAATTGCATCATATGCAACTCTTGATGAATGAACATGCACAACACCTTGCCATGAACATTCCTTGCCTCTGGGATTAGACGCTCTAAGAATCACCAGTTAAGTCTAACCCAAAAGCTGACACGGTAAACATGCACCCTATTTTGGCAGAACCTACATGTCTACCCTTCACACTTCCACAAGATAGACGGCGCACCACGCTTTGGCGTAACCTACGCTTGGTCGATCGAGTTTTTCATGTGTACTGCTAATGGAAGGCATATAAGACTTAATATTTTAATGAGGGATTTGGTTTTTATATACATATACATATCCAATCACCACAATATATAATACGTATCATATACATGCTATATCCCACAGAAAACATGCAAAATGATAAAAGCGATGATTATGGCCATCCTAATGTGATTCCTCGAGCCAAGAGGAATCATGGTCATCTAGGTCTACATCACATGCAACATGTACAAGATGAACTCTGTGCTTTGCCTTTCTGGGTTTGATCAACTCATTACATGAATGATCGTCTCACCATCAGACTGGTCGGCTGGGTGCCACCAGCTGATCAGTTGGCTCCTCCAACCGATCGGTTCGCCTAGTCATCGTGCATCTCTTCATAGTCGCCACCCGCTCGTCTCGCTCCTCGAACTGGTCATCAACCGATTGGATCACTCCTTGAACCGATCGTCTGGAATGTCAACCGATCGGTTCACGCCTTGAACCGATCATCTCAGCTGTCGTCAGGATGTCCTCCGTTCTTTGACATAACAGGAAATAAAATTCTATCCTATTTTACATTGTAAAAAGAGAAACCTCGAGTTACATTCAAGAGGAGAAAAGGTAGGAAAGAAATCTCGAATTATTTCAAGTTACATCAGGAATAGGAGAAGGAAGATCGGTGCGTAGACTGAGATGCAAGCAACCACATACAACCATACACAGATAGGGTTTATTGGCCATAACCACACTATACATCCACCACAAAACTCATTTAAGGGCGACGCGTATCGAGTGCATTAATAATACATATCATATATGTAATTGGGATTTGTGGATTTAGGATTGGACATGCATAAAGCCAATTTTATTCGCATCGTATGCAATAAATAAAGGCGACAAAACAAAATCGATCATATCAATATTCCTAAAATGTAGAGCATTTGACGTGGCTCTGATACCACTGTTGGGTTTTAGGGGAAGCAGAGAAGGCAATAGATTTTTTTCTCCCCAAACCCAGAATAAGGAAATGTGTCAACGTCTATACAATAGGAAAGGATGGTTTGTGGAATCATACCTTGTCCCGAGGCTTGCTCGGCGACAATACCTCACGCCTTGTGCGGTCTTCACCTCCGGTCTTGGATGGTGTCTGTGCAGCTCCTGGTCGCACCGAGACTGACGACTCCTGGTCTCACCGGGTCTGTCGGGATTGACAGTTGTCCTCCTAAGCGACAGAAACCTCCCGCCTCTGAAGTTGTCCACACGGACCACCTGGAACTCCACACTCCTTGTCCCATAAGGAGCTGGAAGGAGTCACACCCTCCTGTTGACGTACTAGTTGCCAACACACTCTCCTGCTTCCAGTTGCAACTGCAGTTGTCTTTCCCTTACTGCGCCTCCCTTTGCGGGTAGCACTTGCTCGGGCTCTCTCGGTTACCAAAACCAGAGAGAATGACAACTTTGCAGAGCAACTGGTTGCACTGAGTTGTTGTTTGAGAAGCCCCCAATACCCCTATATATAGGAGGGTCATGGGACAGGGTTCTCTATCCCGGGCAATGCGGGACTAAAAGCAGGAGTAGAAGGGTTCGAGATTTTCCACAAAAACAACCAACTCGTAACCTGAACTGATCGTTTCACAATTGAAACAGTCGGTTGGGGACCTGAACCGGTCGGTTGACACCTCAACCAATCGGTTGGGACACCTCAACTGGCCGATTCACAAGTGAACCGGTCGGTTGGTGGTCCTGGTCGGTTCTCGATTGACTTTCTTTCTTTTGTTTCTAATTGGTATCGAATACCAATCCTATTTCCCAATCAAATCGGGCAATTGAAACGAAAGGAAAATTCTCACCGATCTTACTTTCCCAACTTGCTCGATTGCACCAGTTGAATCGATCGTTTCAACACTTGAAGCAATCGGTTCACCCTGATCTTGAGCCGATCGGCTCAACACTTGAGCTGATCGGTTCACCAAGCTCAGTTGATCGGTTCGTCACATGAACCGATCGGTTGGGAGTACAGGTTGTGCAGAATCAATCAATTGTGATTTCAATCAATCCGATACTCCAATCAATGTATCCAACACCTTGAACATTATGATATTGAGCTATCAATTGACCGAGTGTTTAATTGAACTACTAAACTCCTTTAGTAATCAATCTAAACATTGCTTGTGGACAAAACTCCTCTTCCAGGTTAAATCCTATGTGTGTGACCCTACAGGTCCATTTCACATTGGCAGTGAGAGTCCATACCACTTATGACTTCACAAGCAAAGAGCGGTGCCTAGTCACACATCAGTGCTACCCAAGTGAAATAGAAAGTTGGAGAACAACTTTCAATCCTACAATACATGAATGGTGTTACAGTGAATGTATAATTCCTTTGTCACTGATATCCTGAATGAACTCGAGGCATGGAACAGTCATCCTGTCAACGTTCATTCACTTTCTTGATCTTAGAGTAGATTGGAAGAGATATGTATGACATCAATATCACATACTGATTCACACATGCGTGTGCACGCCTATTTCAATCCTACTCATCAAGTGGCCTTGGATATCAAACTCCCTCAGGAGGGAAAAATCCCATATCTATCACTCACCCCTCAAAAGCCCCATGTGTCAAAGCCACCCAATCATTGCCTTTATAACAACCCATGTTTTAGGACTGCGTTTGATGATGTCAAAGTGTGCCCAACGACATGTGTTGAGTGTAGTGATTTCAGGTCAAAGAATCACACTCACCACCATCACTGTGAGTACTGACTGTGACTACCATGTCATGGTTCCATGTGTCAAACTCACGGTGGGTCTGTCCCGTACACTTGTTCTCTAACAAGTACCTATATGTTTGGTTTGATATCTCTATATCATGACTATTGAGATTCTGTCATCAACCAACACCACAATCTAGTCTTGTGTGTCATTGCTGTCTATCTACCTTCCGCAATGACATCCGACTAGGGAAAAAACAGGAATGTACAAACTCTTAGCATGCGTATGATCTCATCGTTCAGGTCCTGAACCTGAAGGCATACATCATTGAGTATTGTCATTCTCTAGACATTCAATCCATTTTATCACTATCTCATACGACTGAACCAGAAAGAATTGGAAGCTTGCCGTTAATGTTTATCAAATCAATCTTAATGTATCCCACCAATCATCCCATGATTGGCTCTCAGGGCATACATACCAACAACACCCTGCTAGGGCAAACCCACATGTTCATCCTTCACGCTTCCACGAGATAGATGGTGCACCACACTAGGACGTGCCCACACTTGGTCGATCAAGTTTTTCACGTGTGTCGCATTTGAAAGGCATCTAAAACTTTAATATTTAATGAGGGATTTGGTTTTTATATACATATACATATCCAATCACCACAATATATAGTATGTCTCATATACATGCTATATCCCATAGAAAACATGCAAAACGGTAAAAAGCAATGATTATGGCCATCCTATTGTGATTCCTCGAGCCAAGAGGAATCACAGTCATCTAGGTCTACATCACATGCAACCTGTACAAGATGAAATATGTGCCCACCTTTCTGGGTTTGATCAGCTCATCTCCATGACTGATCGGCTCGCCATCAAGTTGGTTGTTCGGGTACCACCAACCGATCGACTGGCACCTCCAGTTGATCGGTTCACTGGCCGTCGTGCATCTCCTCAGATCGCCACCCGCTCGTCTCGCTCCTCGAACCGATCATCTGGAACACCAACCGATCGGTTCACGCCTTGAACTGATCATCTCAGGTCGTCTGCCGTTCTTTGACATAACAGGAAATAAAACCTATCCTATTTACAATTGAATTGTGAAACCCCAAATTTCATTCAGGGGGAGCAAAGGTAGGAAAAGAAATCTCGAATTATTTTGAGTTACATCAAGAATATGAGAAAGGGAATTAGTGCGCAGACCGAGATGCAAGCAACCACATACAACCACACACAGATATAGGGTTTACAGGCCATAACCATGCTACACATCCACCACAAAACTCGTTTAAGGGTGATGCGTATCGAGTGCATTAATATTACATATCATATATGTATATTTTGGATTTGTGGATTGGACATGCATAAAGCTAATTTTATTCACATCGTATGCAATAAATAAAGGCGACAAACCAAAATCGATCATATCGATAATCCTAAAATATAGAGTGGTTGACGTGGCTCTAATACCACTGTTGGGTTTTAGAGGAGGCAGAGAAGCAGTGGAAACAAAAATGTTCTCCCCAAAACCCAGAACAAAAGAAACCGTGTCAACGTCTATACAATAGGAAAGATGGTTTGAGGATGCATACCTTATCCCGAGGCTTGCTCGGCAACAGTACCTCGCGCCTTGCGCAGTCTTCACCTCCGGTATTGGATGGTGTCTGTACAGCTCCTGGTCGCACCGGGACTGAAGACTCCTGGTCTCATCGGGATTGTCGGGATTGACAGTTGTCCTCCGAGCGATAGAGGTATCCCGCCTCTGCAGTCGTCTACACGGACTACCTGGAACTCCGATCTCCTTGTCCCATAAGGAATCAAAAGGAGTCACACCCTCCTGTCGGTGTACTAGTCGCCAACACACTCTCCTACCACCAGTCACTTTCTGCAGTTGTCTTTCCCTTGCTGTGCCTCCCTTATCGGGTAGCACTTGCTCGGGCTCTCTCTCAGTTACCAAAACCAGAGAGAACGATAACTTTGCAGAGCAATTAGTTTGCACTGAGTTGTACCTTGAGAAGCCCCCAATACCTCTATATATAGGAGGGTCATGGGACAGGGTTCTCTATCCCGGGCAATGCGGGACTAAAGCAGGAGTAGAAGGGTTTGAGATTTTCCACAAAAACAACCAACTGCATAACCTAAACCGATCGTTTCACAACTGAAATGGTCGGTTGGGGATCTGAGCCGGTCAGTTGACACCTCAACCAATCGGTTGGGACCCATGAAATGGTCGGTTCGTGGTCCTGATCAATTCCCGATTGACTTTTCTTCTTTTGTTTCGAATTGGTGTCAAATACCAATCCTTGTTCCAATCAAATTGGGCAAGTGAAACGAAAGGAAATTTCTCACCAATCTTACTTTCCCAACTTGCTCGATTGGACTTGAACCGATTGTTTCAACACTTGAACGAATCACTTCATCCTGTCCATGAGCCGATCGACTCACCAGTTGAGCCGATCGGTTCACCAAGCTCAGCCGATCGGTTCATCACATGAGACGATCGGTTGGGAGTGCAGATTGTGCAGAATCAGTCAATCATAGTTTCAATCAATTCAATACTCTAATCAATCAGTCCAACACCTTGAATATTATGATACTCAACTATCAATTGATTGCGTGTTTAATTGAACTACTAAACTCCTTTAGTAATCAATCTAAACATGTTTGTGGACAAACTCCTAGTCCAGGTTAATCCTATGTGTGTGACCATGCAGGTCCATTTCACGTTGGCAGTGAAAGTCCATAACACTTATGACTTCACAAGCAAAGAGCGGTGCCTAGTCACACATCAGTGCTACCCAAGTGAAATAGAAAGTTGGAGAACAACTTTCAATCCTACAATCCGTGAATGGTGTTATAGTGAATGTATAATTCCTTTGTCACTGATATCCTAAATGAACTCGAGGCATGGAACAATCATCTTGTCAACGTTCATTCATTTCCTTGATCTCAGTGCAGACTGGGTGAGATGTGTGTGACATCAATATCACATATTGATTCACACGTGCATGCACATGCCTTTCTCAATCCTACTCATCAAGTGGCTAAGGACATCAAACTCCCTCAGGAGGGACAAATCCCATATCTATCACTCACCCCTCAAAAGCCCCATGTGTCAAAGCCACCCAATCATCACCTTTATAACAACCCATGTTTCAGGACTGCATTTGATGATGTTAAAGTGTACCCAACGACATGTGTTGAGTGTAGTGATTTCAGGTCTAAGAATCACACTCACCACCATCATTGTGAAAGATGACTGTGACTACCAAGTCATGGTTCCATGTGTCACTCTCACGGTGGGTCTGTCTGGTACCTTGTTCTCTAACAAGTACCTATGTGTTTGGTTTGATATCACTATATCATGACTAATGAGATTCTGTCATCAACCAACAAACAATCTAGTCTTTAGTGTTATTGATGTCTATGGTAATTTCCACAATAACAACCGACTAGGGACTAAACAAGAATGTATACTCTTAACATCCGTATGATCTCATCGTTTAGGTCCTCAACCCAAAAGCATACATCATTGAGTAAACAATTCTTTAGACATCTATCATGTTACACCATCATCTCAGAAACAGTTTAAACATATTGATCGGAAATTGCCTTTATTATTATTCAAATCATTTACAAAGTATCCCATTACAATCATCATATGACTTGCTCTATGGGCATACACACCAACAATGGCTACCTACACAATAAGGACTATTTTGGAATAAGTTGATTGAAATTTTCAAAAATAGTTATGAGGTCTAGACCACCATTCTAGATTTGAATTATTCTAAATGATTTTTTTCTACTTTCAAATAACTCTGAAAGGTTTGTGAATATGATTGAAACTTAAGTTTGATGATATCATATATAGCATATTTGACTTTACATGGAGAAGGAAGGGGCTCATAGATGGATCAATAAAGCTCTACATATTCTTGAATGGAGTGTGGAACCTGATAATGCTTCCTTAGTGCATTTTAACATATTTTATTTAAATTGCAACACTGTCCTATTTAGGAGAAGGCCAATAGCTGAACCTACTACTAATATTCGTCACTACTTAGTTGTTGTGCATAACCAACATTAGCATTTGGATCTAGTGTCTTTCTCCTCCAATTCTATTATTTGCATACTTACAAACATGCATACTTACAAACATGCATACATACATACACACATACATCATATACATACATATCACGGACGCGCCTAGGGTTTCTCTAGGGCACTAGCAAATGGGCCACGAAAGGGAGGAAGAAGAAGCACGTAGAGTGCCTGGCTGGGGGGAGGGACTCCCTTTCCCCTTGCCGCCTATCCACGATGCCTCCATGTAAAGCCTGGAACAAATGGTGGTAGGTGCCGACACCTACAAAGAACAACCGTTCAAGCCAGTGGAAATCATTGATGGAAGACACTATGTCACCATTGATGAACCGACCTTCACCAGCATGGAGAAATCATGGGATCACACCTTGATGCTCTATGTTATGGGGAAAAGACCTTATTATCTACATCTCCTTGCTTGGATCAAGCAGATGTGGAAACCTAAAGGAGGCTTCGACCTCCTATCTAAACCCGATAAGTTCTTCCTTTTCCAATTCAACAACATCAATGACAAGAAGAACGTTATTGGTATGGGACCATGCTTGTTCGATAACAGACTGGTGGTAGTCAAGGAATACAAAGTCGGTGATGATCTCTGCAAAGATCTTTTTAGCATGATGCCCGTCTGGATCAAGATACCCAGTATGGGCAGAAACTGGTCCTAATGTGTCGTTGGGATCGTCGCAAGCGGAGTTGGTAAACTGCTTAGGGTGGACATGTGTTCCACAAGCAACAAATCTCTAGGAGAAGCCAGGGCCTTGGTTGAAATCGAGGCATCCGATGAACCTCCCAAAGAAATTTGGGTGAAAATGCTGGGACATGAAGCATCTCCGGTAGATGTTCAATACGAGTATCTTCCGAAACGTTGCTGCAACTGCAATGTCTTCGGTCATGATGACTCCGACTGTCTGGAGAAGAAAGATGAAGCTATAGAAGTATCCAAGCCTTATGGGGAATCTGCTACCACCCCTGACACATATGAGGTGGACACCAACATAGTCAATCCGTTAACGATCCCAACAGTTGCTCAACCCAACTCTGGTGAAGCGGCCGCTGGAACTATTGAGACTGCTGCTCCTCCCAACAAAGTAAAGACTTATGGAGCCAATGGTTCTGGGAAGGGAAAGAAGAATGATATAGGTTCATCGTCTTCCTCATCTAGAGTGTTCGGGGCACGCAAAACCTGGTCCTCCAGTCGGGGTAGATGACTATCTTCATGACTAACACCCGTGGTTATGGGAAACTACCAAAGAAGAGGGAGGTGAGGGATTCTATCCACTCTGTTCATGACTCCATAGCTTTTTTGGTTGAGACTAAAATCAAAACATACAACAAATGTTCTATGAGTAAGATGCTTTCTTCTGGATGGACTTATCTTACAAACCATGATTTTGATCCCAAGGGGAGAATTTGCATTGGGTGGAATCCAAAATCCTGGGATATCTGCACTGTTAACATGAGTGATCAAATCATCTCATGTACCTGTGTCAATAAAGGTGGTCTCCAGATCATCTTATCTGCTGTCTATGCCTGAAATCTCATGCAAGATAGATCTAGTCTGTGGGACAATCTTGAAAACTTTTCTCCTAGTATTACTGACCCTTGGATCGTAATTGGAGACTTCAACAACATCAGAAAACATGAAGAAAAAGTGGGCAGCCGCAAAGTTCTTAGTGTTGTATTAAGCTCGTGTAATGCTGCCATTGACAATGCCGACCTTACTGAGTTACCCACAGTGGGTGGTGAAATTTTCACTTAGAATAATCAACTTGCCAAATCCAAACGGATCGCCTGCAAACTAGATCGAGCCCTGGTGAACGATGACTGGTTAGTCAAATTCCCAGGTACAAAAACGAAGCTCTTGACTTATAATTTCATTGATCACTCCTCGATCAATGTGAACTTCATAGATATCAGTCGGAATCCCAGACCCTTCCGCTTCCTTAATCTTTGGCAAGACTAGCCTAGGTTCAAGGAACTTGTTGAATACGCTTGGTCCACTCCTGTGTATGGGCCTGTGTATGGGAACCCCCTATATTGCTTTCATCAGAGACTGCATAATGTTAAAATGAAACTCAAGTTTTGGGCTAGGAATTTCATAAATCTCAAGAATCTCTTGGAGAACGAGCACTCAGAGTTGAAAGAAATTTCTGCCGCCCTACGCAGATCCCCACTCGATGAATAGCTTATTGATGTGGAGAAAATAACCAGGGACAAACTGAAGCTTCTAGACCTAGTAGAGGAAAAATACTATTGGCAGCGTAGCCATGCTCAGTGGATTGAAAATGGTGATAGAAATATGAAGATATACCACTCTACTGTCAAACATAGGGATGCCATCAACACAATTACTGAGATCTACGAAGATCAAGGTAATTTCATAGATGATGAGGATGCCATTAAGTCTGAAACCATCAAATACTTTGAAGAACTATATAACCAAAACAATGTTGATTGTCCCGATGATACAAGCTGGGATAAACTCATCAATGATGAGGACAACGACTACCTTCTTAGAAGTCCTATAGAAGATGAAATTAAAGACGCTGTCTGGTGAATTGGCCCTAATAAAAGTCCAGAACCAGACAACTTCGATTGTTTCTTTTACAGAAACAACTGGGAGCTTATAAAGACTGATCTCACTAAAGCAATTAAATGGTTCTAAACTGGAGGTAACATGGTTCGCCAGGTAAATCATGTTTTTTGTGGGTCTTATCCCCAAGAAAGATATAGTGTCTTCTCCTTGCGACTTTAGACCCATTGCTTGCTGCTCTATGCTGTACAAAATCATCACCAAAATATGCACCAGACATCTCTCTTCAATAATGCCTAAGATTATATTATGTAATCAAGGCACATTTGTTCAAGGACGTCATATTGAGGATTGCTCGCTTCTGGCCTCCGAATTTACTCTGAATTTTAATGTCCAAATAAGTTCCCCATCTTCCTATCTTAAACTAGACATCACTAAAGCCTTTGACTCTGTTCGTTGGGATTACCTTTGGAGATGCCTCGATGGTCTTGGTTTCAGCCCGCACTGGATTGACCTGGTGAAGCAATGTGTATCCACTCCTTCATTCTCGCTACTTGTTAATGGTTCCTCTACGGGTCTATTTAGAAGCACGAATGGGCTAAGGCAGGGTGACCCCCTTTCACCCTTGCTCTTTACCACTGCAATGGAGGGACTCACGAAAAGAATTGACAACTCTATCAAAGAGAAAAAGCTCAGAACCTACACCATTCAGAACTGTAAGGTGATGTCTCACCTGCTCTTTGCTGATGATGTTTTGGTCTTCCTTCAAGGAAGAGAAAGAAGTTTCAAAGCTCTTAAAGATATTCTTGACAAGTTCGGGAAGATTTCTGGCATGTTGATTAGTGGAACTAAAATGTTCATCTACTTCTCTAATCATGCAAAAACAAAACAAACCTGGCCGACGCCCTTGGTGTGCAGGTTGGTGAGATTCCAACAAAGTACCTCGGATTTCCCATCGCTGGTGGCAATCTCATACGTAAGCACTTTCATGAATGCTTGGACCGACTGAAGGATCTCATAAGCAGATGGCTGGGTTCTAAACTGTCAATGGCAGGTAGACTAACTCTGATTAGAAGTTGCGTACTTGGGCTCGTCAGATACTGGATGAACCAAGGTGAAATTCCACCTTCTGTGCTTAGAAGAATGGAGATTATGATGAATGATTTTGTCTGGAACAGTGCCTCGCACCCTGCCAGTTGGTCCAGGCTTGCTTTTCCTTTTGATGAAGGCGGCTTAGACCTTCCCTCTTTACACGACCTTGTTGATTGTCACACCCTACAATGACTAAAAAATCTGTCTGACGGCAACTCCACCTGGGCCAGATGGATGCTAAAGAGGTATAAGTCACTCTCTGACTCTATAACAACCCACCGATGGGGCTACTCGACTGCTTGGCATAGAATGGCTGATCTTTGGGCCAAGTTTACACCCGAACAAGATAAATCTCAAATTTGGGAGAACTGTAGACAAAGGATTCTTGCTGATCAAACGACAAGAAACATTTGGGGCACCCTATTTCATCTGAGATGGAGTGTCATGACCTTCAAAGCCTATAAAAATACCTGAACACGTCTAACATTGTCAGTAGTTGGTACCCCAATACCCCTACTACTTGTCTGTTGTGTGAATCTCAACCAGAGTCAGCGGATCATCTCTTTGATTCTTACAAATTCTGGAAATACTTATGGGCATGAACTGCTGTTAAGTTTGGTCTTAAGGGTCATAAAAACCTTCACCAAAGCTTAATCCACATTGATAAAATGACTGGAGGTAAAAAAACCTTAAGACATTTCTCATCTGATCTGGAGGGAATGCAACTCAAGGAAGTTTGGGGCAAACAACAAGATGTCCTTGTTTTATTTGCTAAGCTTGAACATGAATTGAAACTTCTGTTCAAAACTTATTGTAATAGACTAGGCTCTATTTCTCCCACTTGCCTCCACAATTGGGAACTTTTGTAAACCTTACATCTTGTAAGGTTTTGGGTCGGAATATATTTACCAATTTTTTGATACATACATACATCATGCCGACAAGGAGTGGCTCAAGTGGTCAAGCACGATGTCTCCTCATGAAGGGACCCGGGTTCGAATCCCAGTTGCCGCCTTAATTTATCACCCTCCCGGGCGTTCGGCCTCCGCCACAGACGTGGGGGGGGGAGAGAAATCTTTCTCTCTTAATCCCATACACACATCAAGATAGGAAGGTAAAACAAATCCTACAAACCTAACCATATTGTCATTACTAGGAGAACTACTTTTAGCTAAATATAATGACACTATTTTGTTGTTTGGTCGTTTGATTAATGCCTTAAAAATGCCTCATTTTTGCAAGTACTTATTCCACGTGAATACTAATATAGATCCAAAAATATTTAAGGAGGACCCAACTATTGGTAATACACCCCCTTTTAAAGTTTGGTCACATTTTGATGTAAGGATAGTTTAGATAAATATTCGACTATATTGTCCGTAGATAGTTATTCAAATGCATCCTTTATAATCAATGAGTATCATTAACACATATGTAGGTAGGTCCAAAAAATCCTACAAACCTAACCATATCATCATTACGAGGAGAACACTTTTAAGCCTCATTTTCGCAAGTACTTATTGCACGTGAATACCAATATTGCTATAAAAATATCTCAGAAGGATCCAACTATTGGTAATACAACCCCTTTCAAAGTTTGGTGACATTTTGATGTAAGGATAGTTTAGATAAACATTTGACTATATTATCTGTGGATAATTATTCTAATGCATCCTTTATAATTAATGAGTATCATTAACACATATGATTGATCAATAATCATAATGTATCCCAAGATAATATCTTAAAATAGAATATTAAGGTTTCTTCGGTACCAAGTTTTCCTTTGTCTACCCATGATCTCTAGGCTGAGCTTCAACAAAGACATTACAATTTATTATGATAGGGACATGATAGTGGTGAGAGGTAAAGAAAACGACGTGAAGCGGTATTCGTAACTGATGCATTTATTTTATTAATATAGTTATCGGAGAAAAGGAAAGCTGAGCTGCTATGTTTTGGTCTTCGCCTGGAAATACGGTATTTCCAAGAAAATACAAGAGTAGCCCCACAACTGCTCACCGAATATACAATCACAAGCGTAGGGCAAATCGGAAGCCATGACCTTAAAAGCTATACAAAGGCGTATGTAGGCGAAACAAAATTTCCTGTGAGGGCGATGGAGCAATGCACCCACCCGGAATTCCGTGAATCCTATACGGCATCCGAGTACCTCTGCGGCGGCTGCAAGACCTTGGGTTTCGGGACGAGGCGATGCTGTAACCACTGCAGCTTGAAGCTCCACGAATTCTGCCGGACATGCCCGGACAAGATCCATGTCGCCCACCTCCATCCCAGCCACACCCTCAGGCTCGCAAGAGCCACCAAGTCAACCGGTCCGATCTGCGACGTCTGCGGCGAGACTGCCGACGGGATGTTCTTCCAGTGTGATAAGTGCAAGTTCTACATGCATCCGCTGTGCACCCGGCTTCCGGCAGCCGTGCGCCACCGGGCCCACGGTCACGGGAGACCTGGCCATGAGCTCAGGCTCCGCCGGTGGAATCTGCGCAGCTCTTGCCTCGTGTGCCAACTCCCGTGCGAATTCTGGTGGTACAGGTGCGAGTATAGTAATTGCGCCGTCGACATTCATCCGGAGTGCTTGCTGAAGCCGTTGCCGGCCGATCCTGCAGCTGGTGGAACCGCGACTCGTTCGCTTCAGCTTGCGTATTCGGCACCACCGCGAGGAGCAAATCCTGCTTGGCCTGCCTAACGTACAGGCTTGCCGAGTTCCTCCCAGGGTTCTCATTTTCATGGAGATTCGCATGTAATGCATTACTACCATTTTGTTTGGCATTTCTACGGAATAATCGCGCACCAGCCGCATTGGCCGCTCCCACCGCAGCAAGAAGCTTTTCTTGTCCATAACGCATGCAGTAGTGGAGGCGTGAGTCAATTCTATTACCAATACCAACACCATGGCGGTCATCATCCTCATCACAACCACCACCACCACGGTCCACGCCCTCATCCACAACTAATGCCTAACTGCGCACCACATTACGCCCAACATCAAGCCATATCCTTGAATGCTAACTACAATTGCCAATCACCTGCGCCTCCTTGCACCTGTGCGCATGCGGGTCCGCCGCAGCAATATTGGGGAGCCGGTGGATCAGCTAGCAATGATGGCAGCAATGGCGCCGCTGCGGCAGGTGATCCGCCTGAAAGGAAGAAGAGGAGGAGGATCTATGCTGTGGTCGGAAAGATCTTGCTAGCTGCAATTACTACGGGGTTGCTCACCCTCATTTGATTGATGTATACATCTATTCCACATTAGCTTCTGTCTTGTTTCTCGTTGTAATGTGCTTGAGTTGATTACTCCACTATCTGAAGCAATGTTATGTGGAAGCTTAGCTGCTTTATTACTCGCAGCTTCTGTCAATGTTTTCCCTTCCCTATAAATGCTTTGTGGAACTGCGGACGATGAATCTCAATTTTGAATTGGTTCCTTGCATTTCTTCAAGTTCCTCAATTTCCAGATTCAAAATGAATTGATCATTAGCTTTTAGTTATTTTGTAGATGTAATTAAGTTGGACAAATTTATCTTGCTGTTATTGAATTTGTCATTAATTACCTTTTAATGTTATTGATTTTGTTTACTGCCCATTGGGCAGGAAACTTCCGCTGAATTTCGAAGGAGATGGGTAAATCCCAACTTGCCAGCCTATGCTCCTAACACAGACTATAAAACCATTAACAGCCCCGGCTGAACATTTCAAAGTCGTCCCTCATAAATCCTGACTACAACGTGCAGACCGTATACAGGTATACTCTATAATATACCAGCAGAACTTTTTTTATAGAAATATGCTAAGTAGACACCATTTTGGACCTCAAAACCAACCCCATTCATTTTCAGACCTCTTTCTTTTAATTACGATATCATTCATCTTCCCTAGTGTATGGATTATTCACTTTTAGGACTGTCGTTGAGATGTGATCTGCACAGGATGCTATTACGCAACATGTAGGTCGTCTAAATAGAATGATGTGTGTTGAGTAAAAAAACGCAAATGCAAATAGAACAGGAGAAGATTGAAACAAAGTAGATGTGATATGCAGGAGTATTGATAGAGGCCCCAAAGGATCCACCCTAAAAGACCGGTCCAAAGGGGGGAGTGCCCTTGAGGCATATCAGCTCTCTCTAACTGCCCATACAACTGAGGTGGGACTAATTTGGTTAGTAACAATCCATCCCCCTTAAGGTCCGACGTCCACGGCGGACCCATGACAATTGGCCCTGGCTTCCACACCAGGCTCAGGTGAAGTGGCTTTAACACTTGATCAAGGCCAACTTATACACCATGGGCCCTCTCCGGAGTGGCTTGGAATCACTCACTCGGGTCTTAAGTGGGCTGAAAGGCTCTGATACCAATTGATAGAGGCCCCAAAGGATCCACCCCAAAAGACCGGTCCAAAGGGGGGAGTGCCCTTGAGGCATATCAGCCCTCTCTAGCTGCCCATACAACCGAGGTGAGACTAATTGGGTTTGTAACAAGTATGTTGAACATTGGGGTCTACTTGATAATCTTGTTGATCAAACTAGTTAATGTTGGATTTTAGATTGTTTGTCGTTGATAATAACAAACAACGATAATTTAATTAACAAGTTTATATACCAAGTTTAAGAATCAGATAAGCAACGTAAGAATAAATAGAACATGAGAATATTGAAACAAAGTTAGAAAACTCAAACCCGATCACTCTCTTGATGA
Source organism: Alisma plantago-aquatica (assembly GCA_963693085.1). Lineage (NCBI taxonomy): Eukaryota > Viridiplantae > Streptophyta > Magnoliopsida > Alismatales > Alismataceae > Alisma > Alisma plantago-aquatica. Next base: position 1,994,908,845 of record OY856409.1, read on the forward strand.
AGAGATACGTTACTTACAGAATTCAACGCTCCCGTAAGCACCAGATGTGTGTGGTTCATCCTGACTCGATCCTATCACAAAGCTATAGAAAGACACCATCTCGTTTGTGCATTGACGAATACCACAGGTGTAACTTAATGGTAGTTATATATCACCACCCAACAGACCGCGTCAAGCAAAACAGAGGGACGAAGACATTTTCTCTAGTATAGGAAACAAACTCCACGAGAGAACTCACAGAGGGAGCGTCAACTGTAGAAGGCAACAACTTAGCTTTCAGACACAAACGATAGATGTTTTGAGTTGCTTTTGACCCTAATGGTAGGTGTCTTATTTATATCACGCCCATGCTTTGTTCTATTCTCGGTTTGAGCTAATCACACAACCACTCTTACACATATAAAAGGAATATGAGGAGTCAACTTCCTATTCAGAGAAGTAACTGAACAATTAATTAAGTACTTATCTTATTGTGTAAAAAGAGACGGAGGACAGAAGACAATTCCGACGACCCACAACTCACATGTGAGTGCTTAAGCCTGAGAGGTGTGGTGTGGTGCACGTGTGTATTTTCACCTTAGCCACCACAAGCGTGAGCATACATCCTCTTAGAGTTTTAGACCCTAGTATCACATCTATTCCTACATATAAGAAGCAAAAAAAGTTTAGAAGTGGGCAATACAAGACTCAACCTTCTTCCCATTACACAGAAGACAAAAACTAATTTTTCATTCACACTCCATATGTACTAGATGCATTTACGTTAAGCTTAACACATTCTAACTAATATTAGCTAAGCTAATACAGCTAAAAATCACCTATAATATCTAATGCATAGTGTGCTCTGCCACTCAGTCCTCCATATTATAATTTCATCATATGCCTTTTAGTTTAAACTATGACTGAGTTATCCAATGCAAACTCCTCGTGAACCCCAACCTTTGGTGTAGGAGTGTTAGTTGGTAACAACACAATAAATACAATGACAATAAGGAAAAATGACGCATTAAAGACCCCACATCCAAATCAAGAATCATCATCGGTATCAGGAAACAACCTAATTCCCATGTTGTGGCCTACACAATATCAATCACTTAGTAGGAGTCTTGAAGGATGTATCTCTAACATCATGTTCTAGGACTTGAAACCATTTAGAGAAAATATCTTACGCACTTGCAGTCATGACACTAACATGATTCATATGACATGCACACATATGCTAAAAGCATCAAGAAAATTCCATATTGTCACCCAATTCACTCACTAGCTTGTTATTTCCATATTAAATTTGATTTGTGAGATCTTCACTTATTTGAGTCAGTTTGCTACTACCTGCAAATTAAATTAGGGGTTTAAGTGCCATCCCCAAACCTAGAGTTCTCAACTAGGGCCAATATAAGACCTTCTATCAAAGAATCAACTGTATTTTCCTTTGTATCTATGTAATTTACAACCACAACCCCATTAGATAGTAACTCTTGTACATACTTGAGTTTGACTTGGATGTATCTACGCTATTTTCAAATGTACTTGGAACTTATTATCTTGTTTATAGTTATTATTATCACTAAATTGAAATTGTAGGAAGTGTTGGCTAAATTGGACATTATTATAATCCCTTTGTTTTGATGCTGACAAACATTTCTTTCTTGTAGTTTTAACTTTCTATTTGAGTGTTTTAGGGACAAGCATATAAGGTGGTGGATAGAGAAGACTTGGAAGATCATATTGCTAAAATTGCTTTATTTTCATGATTGTAATCAATGTAAAAACTTGTACAAGTTTATAATGTACAAGTACTTAGATATCATGTAAATCAAGCGTTTAGATCTTCCCTATCCACTCACAACACTTAGATAGGTCATCCCCCAAGATAGCATCACAATTGCACATTGATACATACACTTAGTAAATGAAGACATTGAATCAGTGATATTCTCGGTAGACAAATACTTCTACTGAGACACTCTCGGTCGACAAACTCCTCGATCGAGAATAGACCCTATTAGCTGTTAGACTGAGTTAGAAAAGTGGTTGGGAGTTGAGTTGAACGTTGCAATAAACTTTCCCCAGACTCACCCTCGGTCGACAATTTCCTCGACCGAGAGACACTCGGTCGACAAACTTCTCGACCGAGAAGAGTTATGTCTGCACTTTTCAGAACTAATCAACTAGCCGTTACAAACATAATTAGTGGACAAATAACGTCTAGTTGAGCACTAAGGACCCCCTAGAAAGTGTCTAGAACGTCCCTAAGTACTTGTAGGCCATTCCTATAAATAATACATGCCTTAGGATACCTAAACTCACTTGAGTACACAACTTGCATACACAATTACACTTGAGATTCAATCATTGTGAGCAAACAAGTTGAGCTACACTTGCAATTTGTTTTCCTTGAACTCTATATTAGTGTCCTATAGGATGATATCTCCTATCCACTATACATCCACGTCCATCCACTTTAGTTAGGAGATCAAACGCTTAATATAGGATCAAAGCATTGTACTCTATTGGTAACGTTGTTTCCTTCTTCCAATCTTGTTCCTTTTATTATGTTTTGTTCTCCTTTGCTACTCCTAGGTTGGAGGCTGCAGAAAGGAGGTTGTTGGAGCTTCTTCAGGTGGTGAAGGTAGCTCGGTGGACTTAGGATTACTTCAGGAAGGTTATCTCAACAGGAAGCTACTTCAAGAGGAAGGCTACTTTAAGGGGAGGCTTGGAGTTACTTCAAGGAAGGCTGCTTCAAGGTTGGCGAGACTACTTCTAGGTGAAGACTATCCTAAGGGTGAAGGTATTTGTATCTTATGTAACATCCTTGTGAGGTAATAAAATACAAGTGCTTTCAAAATCCCAATTGGAAACAATTGGGTAGTGGACTCACTCCCTTAGTTTTTGCTAAGGGTGGAACCAATCTAAACGTCGTGTCTCCTTCTCCAAATTTTCAATTGTGGTTGCTTGGTTGAATTAATATTAAAATTATTATAAAACCCTATTCACCCTCTCTCTAGTGGTTTTTCAATTGGTATCAGAGTAGGCTTCAAGGAACTTTAACAAAGTCTTGAAGAAAATGGGTGATGGGGTACTCAACAACCTCAACTTGGAAGGAACACTTGTGGCTCGGCCTCCACCATTTGATGGCACCAACTACACTTATTGGAAGAGGAGGATGCAATTCTACTTTCAAGGGATAAGCTGGGATTTATGGAGAATGGTTTCAAATGCTTACACTCTTCCTCAAACAAAGTATGCTACATGGGATGCTAATATGGTAAAGCTAGCCCAACTAAATGCAAAAGCTGTAAGTATCCTTTATTTTTCAATCTCCGTAGGTGAGTTTAATAGAATTTCAAATTGTGAAACTGCATATGAAATATGGAATAGACTCTCTATTACTTATGAAGGAACTATTCAAGTAAATAATTCTAAAATTGGTATGCTTGAACAAAAGTTTGAACAGTTTTGTATGGAATTATATGAGTCTATTAGTGAAATATATGCAAAGTTTTCTTCTATTGTTAATGGTTTGAATGCTTTAGGTAAAACAATTAGTGAAGAAGATCAAGTGTCAAAAATTCTTAGATCTCTTCCTCCCAAGTACAAGCCTAAAGTGACGGCAATTGAAGAAGCCAATGACCTCACCCGGCTAAAGATCGAACAACCCATTGGCAACTTAGAAGAACATGAGGCGACCTTAGAGGAGGAAGAAAGATGAGAGCGTGAACTTCAACAAGGGAGAAAGAAGGATATTGCATCCAAAGAATCAACCAAGATTAGTCATGACACAAGTGAAGATGATAGTGAAGAAGAAACTCTCATTGTAAATGGTAAGCAGTATAGAAGTTTTAAAACTAACAAAACTTCTAGTGTTTCTTCTTCCAGGTGCTTTGAATGTGGCAAAAAGGGACACTTAAAAGGTGATTGTCCAAAACTCAAGAAGGGGAAGAAATCATCTCACAAGAAGAAAGAAAGAGCATATAAAGATGCATGAGATGATTCAAGTGATGATAGTGAAGATGGAAAAGAAGAAGTAGAATGTTTTATTGCTACAACAAATGATGAAGAAGAAGAGGTAAGTCTTTTTGATTTGCCAAAAGAAGATCTAATTGCTAGTCTTCAATATAGACATGTGAAATATGTTGATTGCAAAAAGAAACTAAAGAAAGCTACGAAAACTAATGAGGATTTGAATGCTAAATTAAATAATCTTTCTTTTGAAAAGGACAATATTGTTTATGAAAACCTTGCCTTGAAATCATCTTTAAATGATTGAAATATGAAGTTGCTTACTTTAGAAACAAATCATGATCTTCTTTCTCAAGAAAAGGTTGATTTGCTTGTAAAACTGCATAAGTTTTAGACTCAACCTATCCTATGTAATCATCTAGATTATGATACTATTGTTAAGGAAAGAGATGCTTTATCATCTAATCTAGATCAACCAAGTTAGATATCAAAAAGAAAATGGATGAGATTGCCAAGTTACAAAGAGAAATTAATAGCTTGAGAAACAATGATGTTCTTGATAAAATTCTGAAAAATTCTTCTAGTTATAATGGAAGGAGAGGTTTAGGATATGCTTCAAAAGGGAAATCCTATCAACCTAAACCTAGAAGAACACAAGCACCCAAGGCCAAGATTATGTATGTACCCAAGAACAAATCAACTCCTAGAAAGAGAAATGAGATTGACTTTATTTGTTGTCACTATTGCTTGCGTCTTGGACATTTCTCTTTTTTATGCCCATACAAGAAAATGGATGATGATCTATTTTGGGTTCCTAAAACTTAGAGATTTGAATTTGATTAGTTGAGATTTGACCTAAAACGTTACCTTTATATTCAAATGTCTTATCTCAACAAAACTGAGCTTTAACTTTTATATTCTTGCAAAATTGTATTACTTTTTGCTTGCAAATAATTATTGAAAAACAATACAGAAACACACTCGGTCGAGAAAATATTCGACCAAGACACTGTCGGTCGAGAAGTCATTGACCGAGCAGGTTACTGTTTTAAGCCTGCAAAAAGCCTGATAAAACCTGTAAAAAAACAGCAGATGACTCGGTCGAGAAAATTTTCGACCGAGATATATTCGATCGAAGAATAGTTCGACCGACTCAAGTCCTGTTGAATCTGTTTGATTGATTCAATTTGCTATCAATATACCTAACTAAGACTATTAGTAGGATAAAAGGAAACCTTTTGAAGAAAAGAACTTGGAGACAAATTTTTCAAATCAAAACATATTGATAGTCTTACATCATAAAATTATGAGATAATGTATATGATGTTCTTACCCGAATGACTACAAATAATGTTGCTTACAAAGATTAATGATGCTGATTGGAAATCTATATTCTTACTGTCATTGGACATGCTTTATGAGTCTTTATTGCAAGCTCACATACTATCAAAAGTTTGATTAAATATGATCTTTCACATGGTTTGCCTAAAATATTCCTTGGTAAATTTTATGAACCATGTGCCTTAAGAAAACTTTATTGAAACCTATGGATTTGATTTTTTTGGATTGAATAAATATTGCTCTTTCCTTCAAGATGATTATAGTAATTCAGCTCATTGCATACATAGATGATGCTATAAAATTGAGGATGCATCTTGACATATTATGATTATCTTGTGCTTAGCTTATGGAAAAGGGTATCATCTTTGTGATGCATGAATATTTTCACTATGGACTTTAAGTTTTATGTTTTGCATATAAAATCTTCTATGAAGAAAAAGGCAAGCAAGATTATTTGATTTTAATATCTTGCTTAGGACAAGAATATTAACGTTTTATCTAATTGTTTGTTCTAAGAGAAAAAATGTTACAAGTCCAATAAATTTGCTTCAAGTCATTAATACTATAAGAATCAAACCTGTTTTTAAGGAACACATTTTTCTATACATAAAGGCTTTATATTCAATAAATTGGATCATTGTGAATGCTTAAATTGGAAATCTACAGATATTGCCTCTCGGTCAAAATCAAGTTTGACCGAGGGGCGCCCAGATCGAAGTCAAGGTCGACCTAAAATAAGCTTGACAATACGCTTAATTGTAATTCATTTCCTTGTACTCAATCTAGTATATTGAAAACAAGCTTTTAGGGCATAGCTCTTATACAATGTTAACTTATTATGATCTAATGCTTATTGTGACCTTAGAATCCTTAAATTATCTTGATTATAAGATTAAGGGGGAGCTCACAAAAACTATCTTGACTATAAGATTACAAAGGAGTTCACAAATTTTGTAAGCATCATAAAGAAAATTTGAAACTAGTTATGACCTTAGTATCTTTAAAGTAATCTTGGAGCCTATAATATTCATGAATATAATGGAATTCTCTAAACAAATTAGGGCTTAACATCCCATGCATTTGGTTAGAGATACATTCATTGATTCTAATATAAGCTTAAAAGAATCTCATATCATTTCAGGGCTTAACATCCCTGGTAAATGGTTGAGAAACTATTAAATATACTCATGAGCTTAAAGGATTCTCATGTCATTTTCAGGACTTAACATCCCTTGTAAAATGGATGAGAAATCAAAACACATATGCCATGAATCTAAAAGGATCTCATGTCATTTCAAGGCTTAACATCCTTTGCAAATGATCGAGAAATAAATTGTGGCTAAATTTGACATAAGTGGTTTGCTTTGAGTATCAAATTATCAAATTAAGAGGGGGGGGAATAAAAGTCATATTTAATATTTAGCTTGGTTATTTTTTGAAATGACAAAGGGGGAGAAACAATATAAATCAAATGAAAAGAGTTTCATAATCTCTTGATTTTAAAAACGATATCGTTTGAACAAGAGAATACATGAAAAGGAAATGCAAAGGAAATTTTAGGTATGAAACTCATATGATTTACATTACTTTGATTTATATTGGAAATGTTTTCCATCTTCAAAAAGGGGGAGATTGTTGGTTAAATTGGACATTATTATAATCCCTTTTTTTTGATGACGACAAACATTTCTTTCTTGTGGTTTTAACTTGCTATTTGAGTATTTTAGGGACAAGCATATAAGGTGGTGGATAGAGAAGACTTGGAAGATCAATTTGCTAAAATTGCTTTATTTTCATGATTGTAATCAATGTAAAAACTTGTACACGTTTATAATGTACAAGTACTTAGATATCATGTAAATCAAGCGTTTAGATCTTACCTATCCACTCACAACACTTAGATAGGTCATCCCTCAAGATAGCATCACAATTGCACATTTATACACACACTTAGTAAATGAATACATTGAATCAATGATATTCTCGGTCGATAAATACTTCGACCGAGACACTCTCGGTCGACAAACTCCTCGACCGAGAATAGACCCTATTAGTCGTTAGACTGAGTTAGAAAAGTGGTTGGGAGTTGAGTTGAACGTTGCAATACACTTTCCCCAGACTCACACTCGGTCGACAATTTCCTCGACCGAGAGACACTCGATCGACAAACTTCTCGACCGAGAAGAGTTCTGTCTGCACTTTTCAGAACTAATCAACTAGCCATTACAAACATAATTAGTGGGCAACTAATGACTAGTTGAGCACTAAGGACCCCCTAGAAAGTGTCTAGAACGTCCCTAAGTACTTGTAGGCCATTCCTATAAATAATACATGCCTTAGGACACCTAAACTCACTTGAGTACACAACTTGCATACACAATTACACTTGGGATTCAATCATTGTGAGCAAACAAGTTGAGATACACTTGCAATCTGTTTTCCTTGAGCTCTACATTAGTGTCCTATAGGCTGATATCTCCTATCCACTATACATCCACGTCCATCCACTTTAGTTAGGAGATCAAACGCTCGATATAGGATCAAAGCATTGTACTCTATTGGTAACGTTGTTTCTTTCTTCCAATCTTGTTCCTTTTATTATGTTTTGTTCTCCTTTGCTACTCCTAGGTTGGAGGTTGCAAAAAGGAGGTTGTTGGAGCTTCTTCAGGTGGTGAAGGTAGCTCGGTGGACTTAGGATTACTTCAGGAAGGCTATCTCAACAGGAAGCTACTTCAAGAGGAAGGCTACTTTAAGGGGGGGCTTGGACTTACTTCAAGGAAGGCTGCTTCAAGGTTGGTGAGACTACTTCTAGGTGAAGACTATCCTAAGGGTGAAGGTATTTGTATATTATGTAACATCCTTGTGAGGTAATAAAATACAAGTGCTTTCAAAATCCCAATTGGAAACAATTGGGTAGTGGACTGACTCCCTTAGTTTTTGCTAAGGGTGGAACCACTCTAAACGCCGTGTCTCCTTCTCCAAATTTTCAATTGTGGTTGCTTGGTCGAATTAATATTAAAATTATTATAAAACCCTATTCACCCCCTCTCTAGTGGTTTTTCAATTGGTATCAGAGCAGGCTTCAAGGAACTTTAACAAAGTCTTGAAGAAAATGGGTGATGGGGTACTCAACAACCTCAACTTGGAAGGAACACTTGTGGCTCGGCCTCCACCATTTGATGGCACCAACTACACTTATTGGAAGAGGAGGATGCAATTCTACTTTCAAGGGATAAGATGGGATTTATGGAGAATGGTTTCAAATGCTTACACTCTTCCTCAAACAGAGTATGCTACATGGGATGCTAATACGGTAAAGCTAGCCCAACTAAATGCAAAAGCTGTAAGTATCCTTTATTGTTCAATTTCCGTAGGTGAGTTTAATAGAATTTCAAATTGTGAAACTGCATATGAAATATGGAATAGACTCTCTATTACTTATGAAGGAACTATTCAAGTAAATAATTCTAAAATTGGTATGCTTGAACAAAAGTTTGAACAGTTTCGTATGGAACCATATGAGTCTATTAGTGAAATATATGCAAAGTTTTCTTCTATTGTTAATGGTTTGAATGCTTTAGGTAAAAAAATTAGTGAAGAGGATCAAGTGTCAAAAATTCTTAGATCTCTTCCTCCCAAGTACAAGCCTAAAGTGACGACAATTGAAGAAGCCAATGACTTCACCCGACTAAGGATCGAACAACTCATTGGCAACTTAGAAGCACATGAGGCGACCTTGGAGGAGGAAGAAAGACGAGAGCGTGAACTTCAACAAGGGAGAAATAAGGATATTGCATCCAAAGAATAAACCAAGATTAGTCATGACACAAGTGAAGATGATAGTGAAGAAGAAACTCTCATTGTAAATGGTAAGCAGTATAGAAGTTTTAAAACTAACAAAACTTCTAGTGTTTCTTCTTCCAGGTGCTTTGAATGTGGCAAAAAGGGACACTTAAAAGGTGATTGTCCAAAACTCAAGAAGGGGAAGAAATCATCTCACAAGAAGAAAGAAATAGCATATAAAGATGCATGAGATGATTTAAGTGATGATAGTGAAGATGGAAAAGAAGAAGTAGAATGTTTTATTGCTACAACAAATGAAGAAGAAGAAGAGGTAAGTCTTTTTGATTTGCCAAAAGAAGATCTAATTGCTAATCTTCAATATAGACATGAGAAATATGTTGATTGCAAAAAGAAACTAAAGAAATCTACTAAAACTAATGAGGATTTGAATGCTAAATTAAATAATATTTCTTTTGAAAAGGACAATATTGTTTATGAAAACCTTACCTTGAAATCATCTTTAAATGATTGCAATATGAAGTTGCTTACTTTAGAAACAAATCATAATCTTCTTTCTCAAGAAAAGGTTGATTTGCTTGCAAAACTGCATAATTTTCAGACTCAACCTATCCTATGTAATCATCTAGATTATGATACTATTGTTAAGGAAAGAGATGCTTTATCATCTAATATAGATCAACCAAGTTAGATATCAAAAAGAAAATGGATGAGATTGCCAAGTTACAAAGAGAAATTAATAGCTTGAGAAACAATGATGTTCTTTATAAAATTCTGAAAAATTCTTCTAGTTATAATGGAAGGAGAGGTTTAGGATATGCTTCAAAAGGGAAATCCTATCAACCTAAACCTAGAAGAACACAAGCACCCAAGGCCAAGATTATGTATGTACCCAAGAACAAATCAACTCCTAGAAAGAGAAATGAGATTGACTTTATTTGTTGTCACTATTGCTTGCGTCTTGGACATTTCTCTTTTTATGCCCATACAAGAAAATGGATGATGATCTATTTTGGGTTCCTAAAACTTAGAGATTTGAATTTGATTAGTTGAGATTTGACCTAAAACGTTACCTTTATATTCAAATGTCTTATCTCAACAAAACTGAGCTTTAACTTTTATATTCTTGCAAAATTGTATTACTTTTTGCTTGTAAATAATTATTGAAAAACAATACAGAAACACACTCGGTCGAGAAAATATTCGACCAAGAACTGTCAGTCGAGAAGTCGTTGACCGAGCAGGTTACTGTTTTAAGCTTGCAAAAAGCATGATAAAACATGTAAAAAAAACAACAGAAGACTCGATCGAGAAAATTTTCGACCGAGATATATTCGATCGAAGAATAGTTCGACCGACTCAAGTCCTGTTGAATCTGTTTGATTGATTCAGTTTGCTATAAATATACCTAACTAAGATTATTAGTAGGATAAAAGGAACCCTTTTGAAGAAAAGAACTTGGAGACAAATTTGTCAAATCAAAACATATTGATCGTCTTGCATCATAAAATTATGAGATAATGTATATGATGTTCTTACCCGAATGACTACAAATAATGTTTCTTACAAAGATTAATGATGCTGATTGAAAATCTATATTCTTACTGTAATTGGACATGCTTTATGAGTCTTTATTGCAAGCTCACATACTATCAAAAGTTTGATTAAATATGATCTTTCACATGGTTTGCCTAAAATATTCCTTGGTAAATTTTATGAACCATGTGCCTTAAGAAAACTTTATTGAAACCTATGGATTTGATTTTGTTATATTGAATAAATATTGCTCTTTCCTTCAAGATGATTATAGTAATTCAGCTCATTGCATACATAGATGATGCTATAAAATTGAGGATGCATCTTGACATATTATGATTATCTTGTGCTTAGCTTATGGAAAAGGATATCAAAGGGAAGGTACTTTAAGAGAAAGGCTACTTCAAGGGGGAGCTTGGAGTTACTTCAAGGAAGATTGCTTAAAGGTTGGTGGGACTACTTCTAGGTGAAGACTATCCTAAGGGTGAAAGTATTTGTATCTTATGTAACATCCTTGTGAGGTAATAAAATACAAGTGCTTTCAAAATCCCAATTGGAAACAATTAGGTAGTGGTCTGACTCCCTTAGTTTTTGCTAAGGGTGGAACCACTCTAAACACCGTGTCTCCTTCTCCAAATTTTCAATTGTGGTTGCTTGGTTGAATTAATATTAAAATTATTATAAAACCCTATTCACCCCCCTCTAGTGGTTTTTTAGGAAGCAACTTGTTTACCATGGGTAAATTAGACATAAGTCCATATATCCATTTAGCTTCCAATCCAGTTTCATCTAAAGAACACAACTCAGCCTCAAAGGTAGACTTGGATAATATGATCTTATTTATTAAATCTCTTGGAAGCAACACCTGCTCCCAATAGGAATACATATCATGAGACACCATTACTCCTAGAGTTGATGGCAATCTAACTTGCATCACTATATCCTTCAACTAGTAAAGAATATTTAACATAATGTAGCCCAAGGGAACTAGTTCCCTTGATATACCTTAATACTCTGCTAAGAGATTACGAAGGGGTCTTGTTGGGTCAATTGGTGTCTCTAGTTATCTTTCTCATGACAAACACAATGTCTGGTTCTGTGCAGTTTATAAGATGCATCCAATTTCTGATATCTTAGTGTATCATAATTGAGACACTAGAAAACCAATATCGTTAGTGGTTAGATGAATGACATGGAGTCTTAATAGGTTTACATAATGTGTATTCAAACCTTTCTAGTATCTTCTTAAAATAGTGAGAGTGAGAGAGTGTGATACCATCAGTCGAACTAGTATTTTTTAGTTCCAAAATCACATCAACAACACCCATATCTTTCATTTCAAACTTGCATCACAAGAATGGTTTTGTTTCATTTACTACTTTCACATCAGAACCAAAAAGCAAGATATTTTCTACAGATCAAAAGATGATGAATCTATCACTAATGATTACAATATACACACTTATAAAAATCACTAAAAATGAAGCCAACATGTTGATATCACAAAATCAAACTTTTCATTCCATTGCTTAGGGGCTTATTTAAGCGATATAAGGACTTAACAAGTTTACACACTCTAGAATCATTTCCACGTCCCACCAAACCCTTAGGCTGATATATATATATCCCCTCTTGAAAATTACCTTGTAAGAACATAATCTTCACATCCATCTGATAGATAGAGAAATTATAAATGGAATCCAATGCTATGAGCACACCAATTCTAGTCATGCAAGAAATAATAAAACAGGTATCAAAATAGTCTAATCCCTCCATTGTGTGTACCCATTTGAAACTAAATATAATTTATACTTGTTGTAAAGTATGCAAAGAGTTTATTCTTAAAGATCTTTTACATTCAACTATTGAACAAACATGAGACAAATCCACCAGTTCCCAAATTTGATTTGAGAATATTGATTGGATTTCATCAAGAGCATCTTCATTCAAAACATAGCCTCTATATAATCCATAACTTGTTTAAAGGATATGTGATCATCCTCAACATTGTAAGAGAGAAACTCACTTGCAAAGTATTTTATGTCCTAGGATTTTACTTCTCATTTGTTCAACTATTTATCAGAAACGTCAGACTTGAAAATGGAATGTTCTGATTCATCTGCAATATTTGTCATACTTTCCATTGCTCAGAAATGGAACCTATGGAAATTGAATCCTCTTGAGAAACTTCTTTAGAAACACCAAATGTCATGGAAAAAATACTCCAAAAAGTCTGCATCACAAAGATCCACTCTAGTATTAGCATCATGCCTGAGATTTATATTTCACAATCAAGAATATATATGCAAAACTTGACTCTACATAACTTAAGAAAATGACATCTAAAATTTTTGGTCACAATTTCTTCCTTTTGTGTATGGGGACAAGTACCTTTATGAGGCACCCTCACACTCAAACATATTTGAGACCTCCTTTTGGGCCTCTCTATAACTTGAATGGACTACTCTACTTATGTTTATGAGGAGATCTATTCAGATTATGGCAAGACTCATTGAAAGCTCCCCTTAAAGTTGGGAAGATCTTAAGTTTAGTGAAAAATATTTATCATGTGCATCAGGGTTTGGTTCTTGAGGTCAGCAATCTCATTGATTTGTGGTGTAAAAGGAGCAATAACCTTGAGGTATACTCTTTTCTCTTATCAGACCTTAATCTTTGAAGTGTCTTACTAGTTTGTATTTCTATTTCTTTCTTAAAAATTTTGAATTTTTGTAAAGCCTCCTTTTCACTTTTAAGCAAATAGATGTAATAATATTTACTAGCATCATCATAAAATTATAATTAACTTTTATGATTCCTGGGTTCAATCCTATTAATCTCACAATTATTAGTACACATTCAATTCAAACTTTTAGAATTCCTTAGAATGAAAACATTTTCTAGATAATTTTTCTTGCACACTAATTTCACATTCAATATTATTCAGATTTAGGGATTAAATTTAGATTCATCATGAGTTTTATCGACCCAACATCCACACGGCTCAAACAAAAATGGCATATATTAGACGAAACAAGATTCATCATTAAAATTAAGAACAAAATGTGAAACAATAGGTTCTACATGAATCTTAACTAAGTTCTCCAAATTGCATAAATACCCCTCAAAAAATAATAAACCACATCTAATACAAGTAGTGATTGTTTATTACATTTAAAATATATTCTTAAACTATATGCATGACAATCATGTAATTATTATATTTGTTTTGCATTAATTTTTTTATTAGGGACTTAAGTACAATTAGATAGTTACATGCACTTAGTAGCTTATTTATTTGTTTTATTTTAATTTTATATTTTATTAGGAAAATATGCAATTCCCTCATGACTATGTTTTCACGTCTTTTAGCATAAATACCAACCATAGGTGCTTCTCCCAAGTAGTTGAATATGAATTGAAATATGAAATTTGTCATTTTCCTTTGTTGGTCTTCTTCTTTCTCGATGGATACCACATCAAATGGTATTAGAGCCAAATATGAATCTTTTATGGTACAATCTCTCTATCTTCCTTTGTTGTTGCCAACATGAGAAAATGTACCATTCACGCTCGTTAAAAATCACATCTTTACCTCTCCTTCCACTTCCATTTCTACAACCTCCCCCCCTGCAACCACCTTGCCGTCCACAAAACCAGTTGTAAGGAACTCATTGTTGACAGTCCACTTTGTGTTGTCCCCTTCCAAAGTGAATGCACCAGTCATGCTCATGAAAAATTAGATTTTTTCTAACTCCTTTCACTTCCTCAACAACCCATGCAACCGATGTCACCCCTATTTCCTATCCATCTACTTCTGCACCAAATGAAACCTATCATCTGCCCATCATTCAGATCCAACCACTCATCCGTTTGTTGTCCCCTCCTCCATCATCTAGATCCATCTTCTTCATAATCCACCCCTCCTCATTATTGTTCTTTCTCATTCTACAAGCAGACCCATGGAGACCCCGATACCCCATCACCTATCCAACACGGTAACCTTCCACAAATCCATATGGTCACACATATTCTCCTTTTGTCCTCTTCATCTTCCCCACATCTCTATCTACCCCCCTACAAAGGAAGCCAACCAGTTGCACCCACGTGCACCTGAACTCCCCTCTTCCTCCTCATGATCCACCCCTTGGCTTGTGCCTGACGACCATCAACCACCATCAACTGCACTGTTTGCACCATCAATGTTGACGTCCACACAAGTTTCCAGCAACCAACACCAACCCACTGTCTGTGTTCCAAATGTCCATTGCAAGACACATGATACTTTAATCCCACTTGTTCTCCCAACAACATCCTGATAACCTAACACCATATCCATGCTCTACTTGGCAACACTGCCTACTTGTTCCCCATGTCAACCTTATGTCTATTCCCCCAACCGCATAGATGCCTCTGACCTGGTCTCTATCCGCAACCCATCCTAGCAATATATACAACCCCTCCCTCCATCCTAACCATGACTTTAGTAATCTGTTACCCTACTGATTCCACTACTCTCTTATGCATGAAGTAAATCTCACCCATCACTATGTTAATCAACCTCTTCAATACACTTTAGAACTCCTAACTCTAGTAGATATTGATTCAAACTTTTCACTCCCACAATAGTGGTACTTGACAGTCCTTCCGACTTCTAGTGGGATAAATCTCCTGCTCCACTAGATGTAGAAAAAATTTAAATCAAATAGAGACAAGTAAGATAAACCACCAGTTCTTATTAATCAAACATGTTTACCAATGATAAAATGGTTATCGATGACTAGTTTAATAATTATAAGGACTCCATAGACACACTGCTTGGAACCATGAGTGAGAAATTAGATGTGGTTATCCAAAAATTGACATGTTGGTACAAAAGTAGAAAATTAATGCACACTTTTAGACTATAGAACAATTTCAAGATCCTCATATTCAGGATGTGGACATCATCTTTAACATAATAGATACTTGGCAACCCTGACTCCAACAGAATCTTCCAGATACATGGTATCTGACATCTGTCCCTACCAATGTACCCTTTGTCAGGAATTTTTTCTCAGACCGTTACACCTCCTAACCCCAAGCACAAGGTCAATGGCCCCTTGCAATCACAACCAATTACTGTAGAGTTGGATATGTGAATTGGGGGCTTGAATCACACTTTCAAACATTTTCAATGAATAACAAGGTGCATAATGAGGATTCAATCAAAAATATGAATCTTAATGAGTTCAACCATTCCTATGCAATACTTTAGCAACCTGATTAACAATTGGGGAACTTAACAACTCGACCTCCTCTGTATACCTTCCATTTCATGCCTACATTCACCAAGCACTAAGCAATTGACATTACATAAGAGTGCATATTCCCCTTCGTGGAGCTTAGCCATGGTGAAGATGTTGATGAAGAAGAACCCCCAAACAATGATCCTGAAGATATCAAGGATGATCCCAAACAAGCTTATGTGCCACATCTAGCAATTGATAATTCTAATGATCTTTAAATTAATAAGAAAGATCTCAAGCGCCTTTGATACCTTTAGCAATTGATGGTGTCAATAATTCTTCCAACATTGACATCATTCTAGTGCAACCCTATAGGCTTCTAAAAGATGGTGGCCTCATCCCTGCACTACACAATTCATTGAAAGATCCACTCATCACATGCCTTAACAACATATAATACATATACCTGCTCTCAATTCTTGTCAATGTTTGTTGATGCTTCAAAGATAAAAAATAGTCCACTACTTTGCGCATACTACCTATGTGAGGTTGACAACCACCCAAGTGTGCTCGTTAGATGACACCCAATCCACTTGTCCTTCCATTGGCCAATGCTGGGAGAGCCTGTATAGCATATGAAGTTGACTCACTAGTGGCTCGCCTTTTGAACCCTGAGGGAGTTGATGCAGGACAAACATGTAATTATTATTTTTTCTTTTATTTTGTTATTACGGACTTACGTGCAATTATCTAGTTAAATGCAATTATTTGCTAATTTATTTGTTTTATTTTATTTTTTTAATATGAAATTACCTCATGTATAGGGTTTTCTATCTTTAAGTATAAATACCAATCCTGGGGGCTTGCCCCAGACAGTTGAATATGAATTGGAATATGAATTTGTCATTTTCTTTCTTGGTCTTCTTCCTTCTCGACGTTACCCCATCAAACCATCCTTTGCCTTTGAGTTCAATGAAATGGAATCGCACAAACTCACATATTAGATTGAAAAGGACTCATAGGACACAAACATAGACTTATCATCACATTCATGTACATTAACCATTGTGTTTATAATCTAGTAAAGAAGTTCAAATATAGAAAGGATTTGGAGGTTTAATAGAAACATACACATCATTAAGGTTCAATAAAGTAGTCATCGTGTTAACCACCACCTCTTGAACTACAGATGTACTCACTTTCTTCACCTTCTTTGTAGGACAATCCTTTTTCCAACGGCCATCCTGTCTATATGTCCAACAAGGTGTGTTATTTGGCTTCTTCTGAATCTTAACCTTAGGTTTATATATGTTCTTATTTATTTATCTTTATTTTAGTAGTCATAAGATTTATAGTAGGTTTGACATGTACAAGTACCTTGACCTTTGCCTCTTTCAAGTGTTCTTCTTTATTGAGATCTAGGACAAAGGCCTCCGAAGATATAGGGAACTTTTCAGTGAGATACATCATAATATGTCTTTCAGGTAATTTTATACCCATTTATAAGAATTCATGACACAAGATTTGGAAACTGTGTACCTGGTCAGAAGTAGATTTACCATCCACCATCTAAAAATTACAAATTTAGAGAAAAATATTTTCAACATCCTAATTATCTATTTTATATTTCTTTTATAACATATCCCATAGGATTTATTAGTCCTGACAGAAGGTTTAAAATATATATCATACAACTTATTTGACAATGCCAAGAGAATACATCATCTACACACTGATCACCCTCCTTCCAGTAATTTAAAATAAGTTTCATCAAGCTTAGGTTCATCCTTTTTAAGATAGTTAAGAAACCCTATATTCCTGAGCCAAAATTCCATCCAGCTTTATCAATGTATAAAATTATGCCATTAAATTTTTCTAGCATTTCAGAAGTATCGTCTTGTTATCAAAGGACTTAATACATAATTTCTTTAAGATTGTTTTTTTTACATCGTCATTATGGGAAATAGAAAAAAATTGCAATTTCATTAATATGTTTGTAGGCTAAGTTTAAGAATTAGATAAGAAATAGAAGAACAAACTTAGTAGGGGAAATAATAAAATAGAGTTAGAAAACTCAAACCAGATTGCTATCTCGACAAAGAGAGACATTACTTAAAGAAAGAAATGTTGCGGTATGAACAAGATGCACACTATTCTTCCAGACTCGATCCAGTCATGAACCTGTAAAAATGTGTTGTCTCGCTCTCACATTGACGACAAATAGCGGGACTACCAGTACACCTCATAGATCTTTAGGTACCACCACCCAATAAACCACATCAAGAAGAAGAGAGGAGAGAGAGAGACATTTTCTCTCGCACAAGAGACGAGCTCCATGAGAGAACTCACAATGGAGTGAGAACTACATAATACAACAACTTAGACTTCAAACATGAACGATGTTTAATCCTAATGCGAGGGGCCTTGTTTATAGTACTTCTAGACTCCGTCCTATTTCCGATTTGATGCAATCACACTACCACTTTTGTTTATGTAAAAATATATGAAGAGTCATTTTTCTATTTAATAAGAATTAATTCAAAAATTTATTAAGTAATTAACATGTCGTGCAAAAAAGACGGAAGATAATTCTCACAACCCACATGCCACCAACCCAGTTCAGCGCGTGTGCTTACATATTGTCAACATACCTACCACAAGGGTGACCATACACTCTCATAGACTTTTTGATCACTTATGTCACATGTGTTACTATGTATATGGAATGCCAAATCTTTAGTAGTGGACAATGTGGGACAAAAACTTCTTTACATTACACATAAGACATAAAATATTTTTTCCTTCACACTCCATATGTACTAACTGCTTATACATTAGGCTTAACCTATCATAACTAATATTAGCTAAGATAATATAACCAACCGTTAATTCTATAAAATATATTGTCAAATCATTGAAACATGCTCCATATATACCAGAATAAAATGAATCACATTATTATTTAGTTCTTTTTTTAGATGATGAAGTCAACATACATTGATACTGGGCTGTAGAGAAGTAGAGCAGACTTGCCTTAGTGTTATCGATTTTGTCATTACCTTTTTTTTTTTAATTTACTTTGTCATTACATTAGTGTTATTGATTTTGTCACTACCCATAGGGTAGGAAACGTCCGTTGACTTTCACAGGAGATGGGTTCATTCCAACTTGCCAGCCCAACAGGGTCTTAACAAAGACAAAAACCATTAGTCCCCGCTGAATATTTCAAAGTCGTCCCTCATAACTTCTGATCACAACGTGCAATCCTTATACTGTATAATATACCAACAGATCTTTTCTTTTTATTATAATATCATTTATCTTCTCAAGTTTTATTATTCACTTTTAGGACTATCGTTGAGATGTGATCTGCAGAGGATACCACTAGCCAACATGTAGGTTGGCTGAATAGAACGATACGTTGTGTAAAGAAATGAAAATACAAATTTTGAGGGTTTACTTGGTTGGATTTGTTATATTATAAAATACAAATTTACAACTTTCGGTAGGTTTAGACTAGCCATGAATGCCGAGTGGCTCTCTTAAATGTATCACTGATTCTCTTGTCTAATCGAAATGGTTTATGTTTTTAATGGATTAGTCTAGCAACATCCAAATCATTTTACTCATATTTCATTTAGTGTTAACTACTTCTACCTGATTCCCCTTATTAATAATTGGTAGCATGATGATATGGTACCTACTTGAAAATCTTGTTGATTAACCTAGTTAATTCCGTAAAGCATGTTATGAATTCATTGATATTTAACTTTGTTTAATTGACACCTTGATCGACATATGTTAAAATAAGTAAGCTTTAAATTATTTAACTGTTCTTTGAGTTATTACGAACACATTTCTGTATATTAACCTTTGCATCAATGACACCCTCTACCTCTTGTGAATGCTTGTCTGTACCATGATTGTGAGCAATATCGAGTCCTATGACTACTTGGGAGCCATTATATCTGACCAAGCAATCATAGATACCATGAAAGATTAAATGTGTCATCACCCTGCTCCCACTTCCTATAAACTATCCCACGGCTCAAAATTGAACAACATTACAATTTATATCCACCTTTGTCTTCTTATTGTTGACTCATGTTGACCATGTGATAATGCCAACAAAAATATCTTCCGTGTGAGTAGATATTTCTTTGAATTTACTCATTATGTTAGTTGGTTCATACTTTTGTCTTCTCTTTTCATGAAATACTAATACATATACCACCTCTAGCATCAGTTTAAATAGCCCTATAACGTCAATTTTTACTGGCATCTAAGTGGGCAACACTACATCTATAGACCTTCTACGTTGATTTTTGGGAACGATCAAACCGACAACATAGAACGAGAGATGGTTGCAATGAAAATAGAAACCAATGACTCAACCTATGACTCAAAGTGATAAAGACTCATGGAATCACTCTGTGTCATCAGTTCCAAGCAAGAAACTAACAAAATAGTCAAAATTTGTCATTAGTTCAATCACCATAACCAACTTTATACTTCATTATAAGGTAAAATCTTAACTGATCATGATAGATGTGTCATCGGTTGGGGCTAAACAACCGATTTCACATATATACAATGTCAATTTTTCCATAACAACTAACGTCACTGGCCAACTGGTAGCACAATCATGCTGCCTATCACGACCATTTTAAATATACAATATCACTTTTTTCAGAACAATAGACGCCATAGGCCATCTGGTAGCACGACCATGCTACCCAACACGACCATTTTAGAATACTTATGTCATTGATTTAATGATAAAATTGACAAAATAGATGGTATGTTGTGTCGATTTTCTAAAGTAATCGATGATATAGACCTACAACATTGTTTTTTATAACAACCAAAGCCATAAATAAGTTTTTTTCTAAACAGTAGGTCTACAGACCTACTGTCCGGCTGTTCAGTAGGATCCAGAACCTATAATTCATTAGAACTGTAGGTTCTGTTCGGTCTTTAGCTTAACAACATGGTAGCACACCTGCAAAACTTGCAATAATAAACACATACACATGATTCATCCACCCACATATGTTTTCATTCTTCAATTCCATTCTCTTCGATACTTAATTCCATTCTAATGCACATACACAATTTAGAAAACACATATACAAGATCCATTCTCCAATTCCATTCTCATGACATGTACAAGTACAATCTCATTGTATTCATTCATCTACACATTTAGTCACACACATGTATTTATACATAAATCATTCACATATGCACGAACAATTCACTGATCAAATTTTAAAGTTACAGAATGTCATGACCACCACATGTATATTTAAATAAATTACACCAAGGTTTAGAGAAGCCATATTTTGTCCCAATCATATTCAAAGTCGACTTCCTTAATGAAGGCATGTTCCCACTCTTCTTGTATCTCATCCATCTTTTGTTTTGTATAGGGCTCTATCATGTCAAACATCTATAAAAAGAATGACACAATTCATGTTTGATTTGATTTTTCATATTATAAAATGAGACTATTTACTTATGATCATCAAGACTATATAGATTATCTTTTATATACAATGGATGTCTAGTTCCGCATGAATGATAATCAGGTCCATATACAACATCAGATAGTATCCACATGCCCAACCATTGACTTGTATAGGGCACTATAAATTTATAGTTATGCAAAATGTTAATAAATAAAAGTAAGCATAGTGGGCATATATATGCATTGGATTCAGAAAACTACCTCAACATCTTTCCAATCTAATGATTTATTTTTCTTATCTACCCTTTCTCTGACCTTTTTGAATTTTTTTATAGCCCTATAAGTTAAAGTAACACATTTAATTGGATTAGTAAATAGTCATGTAATTAATGCTCCAAACATTAATATATGTTGATGGATATAAAATGTACTCACATAGATAATTTCTTTTTCATTATGTGTCCCCCACTAACTAATTTCTCACCCTAAGAATTTAGATAATACACAGTTAGTGTCTCAGGGACTATTACCAACAACATCGAATGATTATTACCAAGTGAAAAGAAGGCAACCAAAAGAAAACTCAAAATCCATAATGAAATGTAATTTATAAACCAAAATTATAAGCAAAGTCTTCGAAACTTATCCAACATTGAAAGGAGCTTTAATCATGCTCTTCTCGTATTACCAAAATATTTAAATGTGGTAGAACATAATCACTATTCTTTTGGGTCTTTATCTACACGACTAATCAATGATGGAACTAGAAATGCCACATTGGTTAGTCCAAACTCTCCACACACCCTATATAAGTGGCTGCAATATATATATATATATGTATGCATTCATATATAAAAAATATATCTTCTTGCACATATATAGAATGAGGTATATATAAGAAAACAAATCAATATATATTATCACATATATAGAACAAGATATTTAGCCATAAGATCTCACCATATCTAGAGTACTATCATAGTTGTATTCAACCAAGCATAAGTAAATAGCTATACAACATCTTGCACGAATATACTAGTATCGTAAGCTTGACCTACATCATCCTCCTTAATATGGACCATCATAGTTGACCATTCTAAGTCACTTAGCCATAGTGTCAACTGTTGGGAAATATGGTCACATAGTAAGGCAGTGGAAATAAAACTTTTATCTATCCATATTTCTAGAACAACAAGATTGCACCAATAACTATGAAATAGGAAAGATGGTTTATTGAGTTTATACATGATCCTGGAGCAAGTTCAGCGACTACAACTCATTGCAGTGCAACTATCTTCTTCTCTTGGATGGTGTCTGTGCAGCTACTGGTCTTCATCATGAACAATAGACTAGAACAACGTCTTCAACAGTTCCTGCAGTCTCGCCATAGACTATGGGCTGACGACATCCTCTCAGCGATGGGCAAAGGCCACCTCACCTTTATATAAGTTCACACATACCACCAAAACTCTTGTCACCCTGCTAGAATGAACATGAAGGAGTTGTCCCTCCCGTTGGTGTCCTAGTCACCAACCTATTCTCCCACAATGATCCTCAGTTGTTCTGTCCCTCACTATCCCTCCCTAGTCGGGTAGGACTTTCTTGGGCTCTATTGGTTACCATAACTAGAGAGGAAAATAATTATTAGAGCATTTGATTCAAAATTTGTGTGTTTGGAAGCCCCCACTACCCCTCTATTTATAGGAGGGGTTAGGGTCAGGGTTCCCAGTCAATGCGAGAGTGGAAGGGACCGAAAGATCAAGTATTTTCACAACCTACAAGTGCCGAACCAGTTGCTTGGCAACCAAACTGGTCGGTTCACATGTAATATGGTCGGTTCACATAGAGAAATGTTCATTTTTTCTATGTTTCCCAATCACATATGGTTTGGCAATTCGAATTAAATAAATTCATAACATGACTTCAACACTAATCCCTTTATGCAATTGAACTTCTCCATGAATTGAGTGATCTCACTCATACAAGTTGGGTGTCTCACTCACCCAAACGATCAGTTCATTGAATGAATCGGTCAGTTCACTATTGAGTCTGGGCAAAACTTAGCCAATTCAATTTTTGATCAGCATGACACTCCAACCAATGTCTCAACACTTGAGCTGATCAACTGGCAGTCCAGTCAGCTAATTTGTTGCTTGAATTGACTATATAAACACTTTAATAATCAATTCAATTAGCATTCATGATAAACTCCACTTCTAGGTGAGTTCATATGTGTGTGACCCTATAGGTCACATATCAGGTTGGTAGCGAATGTCCATAACTAGCTTATGACATCACAAGCAAAGAGTGGTGCCTAGTCACACATCAGTGATACCCAAGTGAATGGAAAGTTGGAGAAGAACTTCAAACTACAATTTTTGCAAGGTATTATAGTAATTATATAATTCTTTTGTCTCTGATATCCAAAATGAACTCAAGGCATGGAATTGTCATGTTGTCAATGTTCAATCCATGTTCCTTGAACCTAGAGCAGACTGTATGAGATATATGTGACCTCAATATCATATATTGATTCACATGTGCATGCACATGCATTTCTCAGTCTCTCTAATCAAGTGTCCATGGATATCAAACTCTAATAAAAGGGAAAAATCCCATCTACATCACTCACAATCTATCTCCATGTGTCACAACTACCCAATCATCACCTTTAAGCCAACCCATGTTTTAGGGTGACGTTGGATGATGTCAAAGTATACCAAACTACATGTGATGAGTGTAGTTACTTCAGGTATAAGAATCAAAATCACACCTTCACTATGAGAGAGGACTATGAATTACCAAGTATGGTTCCATGTGTCACTCTCAAGGTGGGTCTGTCTGATACATTGTTCTCTAACATGTATCTATGTGCTTGGCTTGGTATACCATGTTATGACTAATGAGATTCTGTCATCAACCAACTCACACTCCACTCTTATGTGTTATTGTTGTCTATCTTCCTTCAACAATAACATTCGACCAGGGACACAACAAGAATATACATACTCTTAACATCCGTATGAACTAATTGTTCAAGTCACATACTTGAAAACATACATCATTGAGTAATTTGCATTCTTTAGAAATTCATTATGTTTCCTCATTATCTCATAATTGAGTGAATCAAAATGAATTGGAAGCTTGCCTTTGTTATTATTCATCAAATCCTTTATGTAATATGCCTTTATAATCATCATATGATTGGCTCTTTGGGAATACTTACCAATAGTCTCCCACTTGCGCTTAGAGCCAATCACTAACATATCTCATCCTTGGTGATCTAAACATGTCCACCATGTTTCTTCTACATAAGTCCTAATCCAACGGGTTAGAAACACATTGCTTTTACTCTGTATATAGCAAGTTACTTGACTCCTCGTTGTATGATCTCTCTTATGAGATGTAACTACCGTAATGCTATCTGATATTCCTTGCCTAAAAAGTAGCTCCAATGTTGTCACAATATCATTACTGCATTATCAATCATTAGAACATATTTAAGTTCATCCATATGAACATATAGATCCATATAGTATCCACTCATGTGTTCATAACACTAGGATACTCAACTTGAATTGTAGAATTGTAAATTAATGGTCTTATAGTTCAGAACTCTTTCCAACTAATTACTCTTCTCTTAATATTAAACACACATATTTGATATTGTGATTATCTTTTGTCACTAAAGAAGCTTGCATCAATGTAACTCTTCACACTCAACTCTTTCTTGTTTCCTTGGTATTTGCAACTTATTCATTAGTGCTTCTCAATTACCAATGGATGTATCTAATTGACATTCCAATAACCCTTATTGAAAACTAAATTCATCCTGTCATGTCCAATACATACAAGAATATGGAATAAGTACATTTATATAGCATATATGATAGATCCAACTGCTAGTGCATATGGCATCTCATTCATGTATTTCCATTCTTCACAAGAATCAGAACATAGGGTTCATGAGACACTAATCCCATATATAATGGACATATTCTCTCTCATTGAATCCTTCACACTGAACTCTTTCAATATCTTGCTATTTATATGTGCTCATACTTAGGTCATGAAATTTTAGGAACTATCTTCATAGATCTTGATCCCTATCTCATAGGGTGTTTCACCTAATCCTTTATTATTGAAGGTGTCTTTCATGCCAGATCTCAATATCATATATTGAGGTGTCATACCCCATCAGTATGTGGGATATTCATATATGCTCCCAATAAATATTTTGTAATCACAGATTCCATCTTTCATCTTGATTCAAGTCAAAACTTTTAACTATCTTGTCAAGATAAAAGGTACCATATCTGAGATTCTTGTTTCAATCTTTACATTGGAACTATATAGCTTATAGACCTTATTTGCTTTATTGAAGTTATAAACCCTTAGGCTGTGTCATGTACACATCCCTTTTGATATTCCTTTTAAGGAATCTGGTTTTAAGCTTCATTAGCTAAATTTCATAGTCTGTTCTAGTTGCAATAACAAGCATGGCAATTGGTTAAGGAATTTCTTCATGTTCAACAGTTTTAACTGACTTCAAAAACCTTTATAACCAATTTGTCCTTTTATGTTATCCATGTAGGTATTTTTAAATGAAAACTCCATCTTCACCTTTTGGGTTTTACTCCTTCAAGTAGTACTAACAAGGTCATACCTTGTTAGTTTATGTGGACTCCATAATGGCCTTAAGCTATTTCCTAGATTTCATTCTCAATAGTTTCTAATTGATTAGTTGGCTCATCATCTTATAACCAACCTATCTGAGTTTTTGGATTCACAATCTTTCAATCTCATATTCATTCTACTATAATTATGAGGTTTTGTGTTACATGATAAACTTGAGATTCCACAACAAGTTGTGATTCTCACTAGTTCTCATTGTACCTTTTTTGTCCTCGATCCTTTCAAGTTCTACTTTTACTCCCATTGATTATGTTGGAACTCAGTTATATCCTGGTAACAATACACTTTTGTTATTGCATTTAGATTAAAGGTAGCATTCAACAATCATGGTTTGTGGATCGACCTTTTAAGAAACTACTTTCTTTATATAGGTTATAACCCTTATGACACATCAGGGCATTCCCATATTCCATATCTCATATTGTGTCCTTTGAACCATTTCATATGGTACATTAATTTTAGTGTTTAGCATATTTATTTTAAAGAAATTTAGAAGATTGGATTGAATGATAATCATATCATGACTCATCATGATGTGATTCCGTCTTTCTGACACATCATTATATTTAGATAGAATTGATTGTGATACACTATCACTATCTTACAAGAGAACCTCAAACTTTTGATGCAAAGTATTTCAACATTTGATCATATCAAAGTTTCTTCATACTTTTATCAAAGTTATACTTCATTTATAGTTTTCTTTGGAAATTTCAAGATATTTATATTTGTATTTTTTTAGTGTGTATCATTATATCATCAGCAAATATTATCAAGGCTAAGTAACTATCCGTAGAATTTATTCTATAATATCTTCCTACATCAATATGTATAAGGTCTAATAGAACACTTTTCCTCCCGCTACATCAAGTGGAGAATGCTTTATCACACTGTGCACAAGTAAGACTTGCATGTCTCTCATTGGTTCAATAACCAATAGGAGTCTAGATAAGCATCTAGATATGCATTTCTCACATGTGTGC
The DNA here is from genome assembly GCA_963693085.1 of Alisma plantago-aquatica. Taxonomy (NCBI): domain Eukaryota; kingdom Viridiplantae; phylum Streptophyta; class Magnoliopsida; order Alismatales; family Alismataceae; genus Alisma; species Alisma plantago-aquatica. The sequence continues at coordinate 1,994,935,859 of OY856409.1, forward strand.
TCCAGATGATAATGTTATATATTTTTTATTGTTTGAGTTATCAATAATAGTCCTTTAGGTATTTATGTTGGGCATTTATCCATGATCATAGGATACTCATGGAATTTTCCATACAAGATCACATCTTTAAAACAGAACACTCAATATTTTATTCATAAGCATCATTATCATTATAAGATGTAGGAAATAAAATGTTTCTTTTTGTTGGAACAATAAAATAGTAGTTCTACTGACTATTGCATGTCCTTTGGGCTAAGTTAAATTCTAAATGTGGACTGAAATTACTACAACTCTTGTTTATAGTAGTAGTCCATCTTTATCCTTTTATAAAGGCTTTACTTCTTCTCAGATCCTACACATCAACGTATGTCAGATCTACATCTTGTATCATATACCAAGATGAAGAAGTAAATTTAGAATTATCTAGTGAGCTTTATACCTAAAGTAGAGGCCTCTTCCTCTTCCTTCTTCTTCTTTAGTTTCTATAACTAGAAGGGGCAATTCCTCTTCTAGTGTCGCGCCTGATGAAAGTGGTGTTCTTCCTTTTGCCTTGAGGTATGAAGACTTGGGCTTCTGGCTACCTGTAGAACTCTTCTTAGCTTTGCCTTTCCCTTTAGACTTTTCCTTTGTCTTGCTAATCACCATCACAGACTTAGGCTTTCCATTCTTCATTTGTACCTCAAATATTCTCAGCATGACCAATAACTCTATCAATGCTTGTCAAAGTCATTCATGTTGTAGTTCATGACAAAGTGATTGTGTGACTCTGATAGAGACTGTAGAATCACATCAGTGGCCAACTCTTAACCCAAGGGGAATCCTAGTCTTGACATGTTCTCCACATACCCAATGATCTTGAGCACATGAGGACCTACTGATCTCCTTATGCCATGTTACATTTGAACATTTCTTTTGAGATATCATATCTCTCCTATCTTGCCTCATCCTAAAACATGTTCCTGAAATGTGTCATCATCTCCATAACTTCCATATCCTGATGTTATGTTTGCAACTCATAGTTTATTGAGAATAAACATTAGGCATTTGACATCCACACCATCTTCAATATGCTTCTTGTAAGCATCTTTGTCAGCCTTGGGAGCATTAGGAAGAGGTTCTTCTGGCACTGGCGTCTCCAAGACATAGAGCTTGTGCTCTTGAATGAGATCAATTCTTAGTGTCTTGTACCAGTCATGGAAGTTGTTCCCATTTAGGTTGTCCTTATCAATGACTGATCACAGAGAAAATATGTTGTTGTGTGTTGCCATTTGATTCTACAAAAGAATTTGCATTTTTGTTAAAAACTCATTTTGAATTGATTTGATTATCAAATTTGACGATGTTTACTAGGTCATTCATTAATCATCACTCTCACTATTTTATTTAAATTGATAGCCCTCACATATTAATTTGGAAGATTGCAGTGTACAAACTTGTAGTGAGCCAAGATCCAAAAAATTCAACTATCACCCAACCAATACGCCAACATCCATAGTCAATCATTAAGATAGAAAATATTTTTCAATTGAATCATATGCAATTCTTAGATAGATGATATACACACTCTTTTCCATAATCATCTACACACCTCCGGGCTTACACACTCTAAGAATCACCAGTTAAGCCTGACCCAATAGCCAACACGACATATCTACCATCACACTTCTATGAGATAGTCGGTGCACCATGCAAAGGCGTAACCTACGCTTGGTTGATCAAAATTTCCATGTTTGTTTCTAATGGAAAGAACCTTAAACTTAATATTATATTTGAGGGAGTTTATGTATGTACATATAATTTATCCGATAACCACACACACACATATATATATATATATATATATATATATATATATATATATATATATATATATATATATATATAATGTATCATGGACATGCTATATCCCACAATGTAAACTAGCTATAAAACAAAAAGATGGTTATGTCCATACTAATATAATTCCCTCATGCCACAAGGAATTACTACCACCTAGGTTATCATCACATCACATGCATGAACCTACTGTCGGTATAGATTTGTGCTTGCCAATCTGGGTTGAGCGGTTCAACCCTTAAACTGGCCGTCTCGCCTCCTGGTCGGTCTTCTTGTATCCTGAAACAATCGGTTGGCCTCCTATCCAATTGGTGTCTGGACTCCTTCCAAACGGTTGGTTGGACCCACCATCCAATCAGTTCATGCCTCCTCTAGTCTGCCTTACTTGATCTTCCAGGTGGTCATCTTATCACATGAAGCGGTTGGCTCGCATGACATGGATCATCATCTTCGTCCTTGTAGAAAAAGAAACTATCCTATTTCTATTATATTTATTACACGGTAATGAGAAACCTCAAGTTACGTTCGAGGGGAGCAGGGGTAGGAAATAATTAACTTTACATTGTGAATAAGAAGGTAGGGGCTCAGTATGCAATCTGTGACAAAATAGGAATAAAACAAACCATTCAACCCCCACATATATTTGGGTTCTTGACCATAACCACACTACACATCCACCATCAAAAATACTTTTAGGGCGAAACATATAAATTGCATATATAAATAAATAAATAAATAAATAAATATATATATATATATATATAGAGAGAGAGAGAGAGAGTCAAGCTAGAATACACTCAAGTGTACAAATTGCACGGATAGACTCAAGTGTGTTTGCATATCAAGACTGTTTTTTGCAAGATGTAAACTATTGATCTTCATTGTCATACTATAATTAGGTTACATACAAATTTTGAGCCCATTTAGATGAGTGTAAGTCACTCATCCGAGGGCAGCAAAATTGACGTACGAAACTAATTTGAAATACATAATTTTTACGGTCATTATAACATGACCTATAAATGTTCAAATGTGCTCAAAAAATTTATATGAGTTATTCACAAGATGATTAAGAAGATCATCAGATTAGATTTTTGAAAAAAATATTGCATCATAGAAAACTACTCGAGTGTATTCTGCTCCGGATACACTCGAGTGTATTCTAGCCTGACTCTCTCTCTCTCTCTCTATATATATATATATATATATATATATATATATATATATTAGTTTGGGATTATATGTGGTCTTTGATCAGACATGCACATTAAGCATTTTAAGTATTCACATCGCATGCAATGAGTAAATGATAAAATAAAAAATCCAATCATATCGATTATCCTAAAATATAGTAAATTGATGTGATACTAACACTAATGTTGGGAAATACGGACACAAAGTAAGGCAACAAAAATAAATTTTTTATCTATCTGTATTCCCAAAACAATAAGATCATGTCAATAACTATAAAATAGGAAAGATTATTTAACGAGTTCATACCCGGTCCAGATGTACGTGTTTAAATAATTTGCTGTCCCAAACTTGTTATTTCTACCACACCCATCCCTTATTAGTTTTTTTAGGATTGGATTTTTAGGTGAACATATGACAAGATTTTTTGGACACAATCCAAACAACAAGTTTGTGACAACAGACTTGGAGGTGTTATGCACCTTCCAGACAACAAAGCTCTGTATGGCACAATACTTATGTAAACAAATAATAATCAATATCAAATTTTGAGGAACATTACATAACTGAGATGAAAGGTAGACAGACAACAAGCTGCACTGCCAACCTTTTCAGAATGGAAAAATTTATCCTCCGAAACATAGCATCCATAGACTTAGGGGTCATAACATTATTATGCATAACTTTTTGAACTCTCTTAAGAATCTCCACATCATCTGGTGCTAAAAAACCAAAGGTGTAAAAGCCGAAGGGAATAAACACATGTTGATTGTCGATACACGCTTTTTCATGCTTGACCTAGTGACCCGCCAAATGTAGTGCTACATTTGCAGCACACTCTACCTGAGACGACTGCTTTTTTGGTGGAGTGTGTAACTATGAGAGTGGAGAGAGGGAGTAACTAGAATGAGGGAAAAAAGAGACAAGAAGTGGATGGAAGGAGAGAAAAAAGAGGAGAGAAATATTTATTTCACTTATAACTCGAGTCTGTAATGATTTTCTTGATGAGATAAAAGCAGCTAGGCTCCTTGAAATATGTTCCAACAAGACCAACATCGAGATAATTTTGAAAAATATAATACACAATTTAAAAGAGAAGAGATAAGTGGCTGGAAGAAAAGAGAAAAAAAAGAGGAGTGAGATATTTATTTTTCTTATAACTTCCAATCCAGAATGATTTTTTGGACGAAATAAGAATCCCTAGATTTGTTAAAAAAAGGTCCAACAAGAGCAATGTCAACATGCTTTTGAGAAGTTGTGTTGTTTTCTCTCATCCGTTGTGTTGTATCATTGGTCTAGTATTTTGTTTTTCTCTCTGTTCCTCATTTCACTCATCACAAATAGAGAGAAAACATGAGGAAGAGGAGGGAAGTAGTGTCATTAATTGATTTTCTTTTGTAATCGAGTTGTTATCTTTGATCAAGTGTGTTGTTATTTCTTATCTTTATATTGTTGTCTCTGATCCAATGTTAAGTCTTTTAAAGTGAGAGAGAAAGTATGAGGCATCAGAGGGAATTAGTGTCAATAATTTGTATTCTATTATTATTGAGTTGTTGTCTCTAGTTTGATGTGTTGTTATCTCTGGTCCATTATGTTGTTATTGTCGACCTGATATTTTACTTTTAAAAGAGAAAATAAATATGAGGAAGATGAGGGAAGTAGTGACATTAGTTTATTTTTTTGTAATTGAGCTGTTATCTCTAGCCCGATATGTTGTTTTCTCTGGTCCATTATATTGTTATCGTTAGTCTAATATATTGTTATCTCTGGTCCATTGTGTTTTTATTGTTGTCTTAGTGTTTTTTTTTCTCATGCCCATTTCACTCATTACAAATAGAGAGATAATACGAGGAAGAGGAGGGAAGTATTATTGAATTTGTTTTATATATAATCGAGTTATTGTATCTAGTCCAATGTGTTATCATCTCTAGTCTGTTGTGTTGTTATTGTTGGTCAAGTATTTTATTTTTCAAAAAGAGAGAAAAATGAGTAAGTGGAGGGAAGTAGTTCCATTAATTTATTTATTTTTGTAATTGAGTTGTTGTCTCTGGTCCAATGTCTTACTATCTCTTATCCATTGTGTTGTTATCATTGATCTCTTGTGTTGCTATCTTTGCTCCATTGTATTGTTATGCTGGTCGAATGTTTTAGTTTTCTCTCTGGTCCTCATTTCACTCATTAGAAAGAGGAAAAAATATGAGCAAATGAATGATGTAGCTCTATAAATTTGTTTTCTTATGTAACCCAGTTGTTATCTTTGATCCAATGTGTTGTAGTATATGATCCATTGTGTTTTCATTGTTGCTCAAGTACTTTATTTTTTAAATAGAGGAAATATGAGGAAGAGGAGGGAAGTAGTGTTATTAATTTATTTTCTTTTATAATTGAGTCGTTATCTCTAGTCTGATGTGTTGTAATTTACATTTCATAGTGTTCTTATCTTTGTCGAGTGTGTTGTCATCTTTGGCCCTTTGTTATTATTTTAAGTCCACTATTTTATTTTTCTCTTACCTCCTAATTTCACTGATTAGTTTGATTTTTTAGTCGAGGAAGAGGAGGGAAGTAGTTCTATTAGTTTACTTTTTTATGTAACCGAGTTGTTATCTCTTGTCCAGTGTTTTTTAATTTCTAGTTTGTTGCGTTGTTGTTATTTTTCTCAAAAAATTGACGACATTGGTAAGGTTGGAAAGTATTTTTATAACATATTTTATAATTTTTATTTTGTCAAAAAGTTCATTGTGAATAACAAGTTATAAGAAAAAGAACTCTTTCTCGTCTTTTTTCTCTTTCCTTCCATCCATTCGTCTCACTTCTTTTAGATTACATATTATACTTCTCAAAATTAAGTCAGCATTGTTGTTGTCGGAACGTATTTTTTGTGGAATGTAAATATTTTTATTTCTTTAAAAAATCATTACGATTTGAAAACTATTAGTAAAAATAGATATCTCACTCATTTTTTATGTTCTCTCTCCTTCCATCCACTCCCTCTTTCCCACTCCCTTTCTTTTTCAGCCCACTCTCCTTAGGCAAAACGTCAGGCTGCATTCGGAGCGTGGAAGCTATGAGACAAAAGACGTTTGTGTTATTGTCTCGTTCTGCCTCTTCATAATACATCTCAGATATAAATGCAATGTTTAGATTATGACGTGAATGTACAGGGTGTTTGGCAACACATGCTCAAAGATAGGCTAAAACTGGAACGACAGGTCCCGAGGTCTAATTTCAGTCCCACGTTTAGACTCAATCCTGATTATGAATTTTTACTTATTGGAAAGTCGAACGTCAGTTCGAAACTCGAAGTATGTTTTGGATTACAATTAGTGTCAGTGATATTGATGATCATCCGGTAACCACACATGTTGTCGTTGAGCTCATGCAGGAAATATTGCCCAGTGAATTTAGAGACAGGGGCACATCTCATGCACAACTTGTTGTGACACAATGACGGACACATCCCACGCCACACAAAAAAATATCATCTTGTGTGAGCATCTTGCGCAAGTTAAAACGTTGCAAGATACTAAGTAGTTATTATTTATATGAAATAAGCTTCTCGGATATCGATGCGATGGAAAAATAAGATAATTGTATCATTTTGGGGATGTACATTTGATGTCTGCACGTACTTGGCTCCAAGTATCTAAAAATACATGATTATGTTTATTCATAAAATATATACTTTTATAGAAATTTAAGATCCGGGACCTTCCAGACGTGTTAACTTTTTTTTTTGAGCAATCCAAACATCTTCATTACTGAAAAGCCATACGGCATCTACACATAGGAAAAGTGATTCTGAAAGTACATACAACCAAGAGCAGGGCTATCGGATCCCCAAAACTCATATTGGAATGATAATAGAATGCTTCTGCATTGATCTCTTTTCCACTAGGCTGACCTAAGCAACTTTTCATAAGAGATTCCTTCAACCTGAGCATAGATCGGAGATGATAAACCTGCAAATGAAGAATATACAGACCAATGTTTTCCGCCACATGTAGAGCCATAGACCCAGTAGTGAATCCGAACAGAAGAAATCGAGGCCAGCAAGAGCCAAGACTCATAGCTCCCAAACAGAGAGAACAACAACGCCGATAAGCGGCGACAACAACGCCGACGAGCGGCGAGAAACGGGCAGAAAAACCTGCAGCAAAGAAAATAAGAAACCAACAGGGAGGCCCGCGAAGAAGCACGGGGGCAGGGGGTCTCGACTGTCGTAGGGACTGACGATCAGGGCAAGTCGTCCACTCTCCGCTCCACCCCAGCGAGCCAAAGCACCACCAGGACACGCCGCCCAAACCACCAGCGCCGCAGCCTCTAGATCCGAGGCCGAGTACCACCGCTGAGAAGGACGGGTCCTAGACGAAAAGTAGGCAAAAGCTCCGATCGTCGAAGCACCTTGAGACAACTGAGGAAGAAGAAGCCCAGGGGGAGAGGGAACGCTGCGCGTCGGCAGGCAGGCTCTCCCCCGAACAGAGTCTCCAGACGTGTTAACTTTATACTACAACAATGAGGATAGCATATTACATACTGAAGATTACTGCTGATTTTGAAATATATTAGCCGTAGGTAGTACTGGACCGCTCACATGTATTCCAAATAGTTGTATGTTTAACTCTTGTGGCCTCCGGTTGATTTCATTCATTTGAGGAAATGCTATATCCAGTCTCAAAACAATGGCGGTTGACCTCAACTATTAGTTCTCATCAGTGTATAAAAAACAAGACTTATCTTTATCAGAGGCGGATCTAGGGGTGGCAACCGGCGCTGACGCCCCCCCCTCCCAAATCAAAACACACACATTTATACATGTAACATATGAAATATATAAAATATTTTCTGATATAATTTCAATTTAAATGGACGGTCTGGTATCAAGGTGCCATTTGTAGATAAGTTTTCCAAGTTCAAATCTCACTAAAAATAGATTTTCTCGCTTAACACCTCAACCCCCCTACTGATATTTTCTGAATCCTCCCCTGCCCACACCACAATCTTATCTTCGGTTGGCACCACGGGGGTTCAAATCCTTTGTGCCAGGCACAATGTGCCTAGAAAATCCAAGTTGTACACCCCGTCACAAGGCCCACAAGACAAGGGATCAGAAGTTCCCACACTGTGTTCGGATTCTCTATTCTAGGGAGAATGCGTGCAACAAATCCCGATTATACATTTTGTCATGGGCCCCACAAGTCAAGGGATCATATGTTATGGGAACAGAGGTGGGCACAGAGTACATGTATAGATGATTTAGAACTGCATCGAGTTCAAATCCTCTGTATCCGGGACAATGTGCCCATCAAATCTTGATTGTATATTTCGTCATGGGACCCACAAGCCAAGGGATCTGATGTTGTGGGCACATAGGTGGGCATAGAGGACGAGTATAGAAAATTTGGATCCACGCCAAGTTCAAATCCTCTGTGCCCAGAATAATGTGTGCAGCAAATCTCGATTGTACATTCTGTCATGTGGCCCACAAGCCAAGGGATCAAAAGTTGTGGGCACAGAGGACGGTTACAAAATATTTGGACGCACACCGAGTTCAAATCCTCTGTGCCCGAGACAATGTGCCTAGCAATTCCCAATTGTACATTCCGTCATGGGGCCCACGAATCAAAGGATCAAAAGTTGTGGGCACAGAGGATGGGTACTGAAGATTTGACCTCACAAGATGTTGTGAGAACATAGGCAGGCATAGAAGACAGCTACAACAGATTTGGACCTACACCGGGTTCAAATCATCTATGACCGACCCAAGTCAATATTGCCGGCAAATCTCGATTGCACATTCTGTCATGAGGCCTACAAGCCAAGGGATAAGATGTTGTGGACATAGAGGTGGGAATAGAAGATGGGTACAAAAGATTTTGACCCGTGTCGAGTTCAAATCCTCTATGCCTGGGACAATGCACCCATCAAATCCCAATTATACACTGTCATGCGGCCCACAAGCGAAGGGATCATAACTTGTGGGCATAGAGATCAATTACATAAGATTTGGACCTAACCAGATGTTGTGAGCACATAGGTGGGCATAGAGGAAGGCTACAACAGATTTGAACCAACACCGGGTTCAAATCATTTGTGCCCAACCCAGGTCAATCTGCCTAGCAAATCCCGATTGTACATTCTTCCATGAGGCCTACAAGACAAGGGATCAGATGTTGTGGGCACATAGGTGGGAATAGAGGATGGGTGCAGAAGATTTTGACTCACACCGGGTTTAAATCCTATGTGTCCGGGACAACGCGCCCAACAAATCCCAATTGTACATTCCATAGTGGGGCCCACAAGCTAAAAGAACAGATGTTGTGGGTACATATGTGGGGTATATAATATTTGTCCCCACACCGTGTTCAAATCCTTTGTGCCAAGGATAAGGTTCACATCAAATCCCAATTGTACATTCCTTCGTGGGCCCACAAGACAAGGGATTAGATGTTGTGGGCACAGAGGTAGGCCTAGAGGATGGGTACAAAAGATTTGGACTGTCACAAGGTTCAAATCCTTCGTGCCCATAAAATCCCGATTGTACATTCCATCATGGGGTCCACAACCCAAGGGATCAGATGTTGTGGGCACTGAGGTGGGCCCAGAGGACGAGTACATACGATATGGACATGTACTAGGTTCAAATCCTTTGTTCCCGGGATAATGTGCCAAACAAATCTTGACTGTATATTCCTTCATGGGGCCCACAAGTCAAAGGATCAAATTTTATGGGCATAGAAGTGGGCATAAAGGATGGGTACAGAAGATCTAGACCTCCACTGGGTTCAAATGCTATGTGCTTGGGATGAGCACAGAAGATTTGGACCTCCACTAGGTTCAAATCCTTTGTGCCTGGGACAATGTGTCCAACCAATCCATATTGTACATTTTGTCATGGGGCCCACAAGCCAAGGGATCATATGTTAGGGGCATAGAGGTGGGCACAAAAGATGGGTACATAAGATTTGGGCTTGCACCAGGTTCAAATCCTCTGTGCCCAGGACAATGTGCCCAAAAAATCCCTATTGTACATTCTATCATCTAGCCCACAAGCCAAGGGACCAAATGTTGTGGGCACAGAGGACGGGTACATAAGATGTGGATCCAGACCAGGTTCAAATCCTCTATGTGCCTGAAAAATTCCGATTGTACATTCTGTCATGGGGCCCACAAATCAAAGGATTGGATTTCATGGGCATAGAAGTGGGCATAAAGGATGGGTATATAAGATTTGAACCTTCACTTGGTTCAAATCCTCTGTGCGTGGAACGAGTGGAGAAGATTTGGACCTCCACTGGGTTTAAATCCTCTATGCCTGGGACAATGTGCCCAACAAATCCTGATTGTACATTCTGTCATGGGGCCCACAAGCCAAGGGATTAGATGTTGTGGGCACAAAGTTGGGCACAGAGAATGGGAACTAAAGATTTGGACCCACACCAAGTTCAAATCATCTATGCCTAGGACAATGTGCCCAACAAATCCCAATTGTGCATTCCGTCATGGGGCCCACTAGATAAGGGATCAGATTTTGTGGGCATAGAGGATGGTATAGAAGATTTGGACCCGCACCAGGTTCAAATACTCTATGGCTAGGAAAATGTGCCTAGCAAATCCGGATCGTACATTCTGTCATGGGGCGCATAAGCCAAGGGATCAGATATTGTGGGCACAAAGGTTGGCATAGAGAATGGGTACAAAAGATTTGGAACCACATCGGGTTCAAATTCTCTGTGCCCAACAAATCTTGATTGTACATTTTGTAATGGGGTCCACAAGTTAAAGGATCAGATTTTATGGGCATAGAAGTGGGAATAAAGGAAAGATATAGAAGATTTAAACCTCCACCACGGTCTAATCCTCTATGCCTAGGACAATGTGCCCAATAATTCCCATTTGTACATTCCGTCATGAGGCCCAAAAGCCAAGGGATTATATTTTATGGGCACAAAGGTGGGCACAGAGGACATGTCTATAAGATATGAACCCACACAGGGTTCAATTTCTCTACCAACTGGACAGTGTGCCCAAATCTTGATTATACATTCCTTCATGGGGGCAACAAGCCAAGGGATTAGCATTGTGGGCACAAAGGTGGGCATAGAGGATTGGTATAGAAGATTTGAACCTGCACTAGGTTCAAATACTCTTTGGTTGGTACAATGAGCATAGAAAATCTAGATTGTACATTCTGTCATGGGGCACACAAGCTAAGCTATCAGATATTATGGGCATAAAGGTTGGCATAGAGAATGGGTATAAACGATTTGGAACCACATTGGGTTCAAATCCTTTGTGCCCGGGACAATGTGCCTAGTAAATCTTGATTGTACATTTTTTCATGGGACCACAAGCCAACAGATCAAATGTTGTGAGCTCAGAGGTGGGCATAGAGGATGGGTACAAAAGATTTGGACCCAAACTGGGTTCAAATCCTCTGTGCCCCGAACATTGTGCCCAACAAATCCCGAGTGTACATCTATCATGGGGCCTGCAAGTCAAGGGATATAATGCTGTCAACATAGAGGTGGACAAAGAGGATGCGTACAAAATATTTGGACCCACAACAGGTCAAAATCCTCTATTCGTGGGACAATGTACCCATCAAATCCCAATTGTACATTTTTTATGGGGCCTAAAGCCAAGGGATCCGATATTATGGGCACAGAGGAGGGCATAGAGGATGAGTAGAAAAGATTTGAACCCACACCTTCTTCAAATCTTTTGTTCCAGGGACAATGCGCCCAACAAATCTATATTGTACATTCAATGATGGGCCTTGCAAGCTAAGGGATTATATGTTTTGGGCATAGAGGTTACATAGGGAATGCATACAGAAGATTTGGACCCGTACCGATTTCAAATCCCCTCTGCCCGGGACAATGTGTCTAGCAAATCATGATTGTACGTTTCATCATGGGGCCCACAAGCCAAGGGATCAAACATTGTGGGAAAAGAGGTGGGCATAGAGGATGGGTATAGAAGATTTTGTACCGTACTAGGTTCAAATCCCTAGTGCTTGGGACAATGTGCCCAGAAAATGCTGACTATACATTCTGTCATGGGGCCCATAAGCCAAGGGATCAGTTGCTGTGGAAACAGAGGTGGGCACATAGGATGGGTACAAAAGATTTGCACCCAAATTGAGTTCAAGTTCTCCGTGCCCGAGACAATGAGTCCGAGAAATATCAACTGTACATTCTCTCATAGGGCCCACAAGTAAAGGGATCAAATGTTGTGGGCATAGGTGTGGGCATAGATAATGGACACAGAATATTTAGACCCATGCTAGATTAAAATACTCTATGCGTATGACAATATGCCAAGAAAATTTGGTTTTTACATTTTGTGATGGGGCCTGTAAGCCAAGGGATCAGATGTAGTGGGCACAGTGGTGGGTACAGAGGAAGGATATATAAGATGTAGACCCAAATCAATTTCAAATCCTTTGTTCCTAAGACAATGTTCCTGATCAATTGTACATCCCGTCATGGGGCCCACAAGCCAAGGGATTAGATGTTGTGGGCATAGAGGATGGGTATAAAACATTTGGACCCAGACCAGGTTCAAATCCTTTTTGCTTGGGATAATGTGCCCAACAAAACAAGATTGTACATTTCTTCATGTGTCCCACAAGCCAAGGGATTAGATGTTGTGGGTGAATAGGTGGGCACAAAAGAATGTATAGATGAATTAGACCCACCTAGGGTTCAAATTCTCTATGGCCGAGGCAATGTACCCAACAAATCCTAATTTTGCATTCTGTCATGGAACTGACACGCCGAGAAATCATTGTTGTAGGAACAAAGGTGGGAACATTAGATCGGTAAAGAAGAATTGGATCAATGCCAGATCAAATCTTCTATGCCCGGGACAATGTAGCTATCCAATCATGGTTGTACATTTGTAATGGGGCCTACAAGCCAAGGGAGCAAATGTTATGGGCACAGAGGTGGAACATAGGACAGGTACAGAAGATTTGGACCCACACCTGGTTAAAATCCATTGATCCTAGGACAATATTCCCGTCAAATCCCAATTGTACATTCCGTCATGGGGCCCACAAACCAAGGGATCACATGTTGTGAACACAGAGGTGGGTATAGAGGGTGGGTACAGAAGATTTGGACTGGAACATGGTTGAAATCCTCTATGCCCAGGACAATGTGCCCAACAATCCCCATTGCAATTCCGTCACGTGGCCCACAATACAAGGGATATGATGTTGTAGGCACAAAGGTGGGCACAAAGGACATGTATAGAATAATTGGACCCACATCGGGTTCAAATCATCTGTTCCCATCACAATGAGTGATACCCTTTGCCGCACAAAGAGAGATTACTCAAAATAATGCGTGGAATTATCACTAATAACAATATTACCACAAAACATGGTAAATTAAAATCAATCACATGCCAGGATCTCAAGATCAATAAAAAACAATTGGAGCCATAACTATTGCCACTGTATTTCATTCATATCAAAAGGTATTACACTTTATTGTTCACTGACTCTTTAACCACAACTTGTTACATATAATCATCTACTAACGTATACAAGCTATGTCTGTACCACTATGGCTTACAACCAAAAACTCAAACCAATGTACAACATTCACAAAACTCTCCCAAGGACTTGAGTGTACAGGGATAACATGTAGGACTATATTACTAGACACTAACTGTACATCTATGATACAACAGATACAACTCCTCTTATTATCAGTTTTATCCACACAATCTTTGTCTCATTCTATCCATCCACCTAAAAAAATGGATCCCAGAGGACGAGACCAAATTCCCAGCGAGAGATATAACTCTCCGCCAACATCTATTATAAGCACTGATAAGAAAAAGCAACAGATTCATGTACATGATATAAGCCAAGCAATTATCATTATTCAAACAGTTCAAGTATCTATAACTGAGCTATAAATCATCTTATACCTTAAAAGGTATATGAAGAACATGTACAACTATTATAAAATAAACAATGTAAGAAATACAAGGGGGTTATCCAATTTTATTCATATATGATCCTAAGCAATAATACTACACGACTGAGTTACATCTTTAATTATTATGCCCTGAGGATTTGTGGCATACCACTCAAATCCAACTGACCACTGATAAGTCAAAATTAGTACCATATAAGATCAATGGAATAGGCAGACTCGATGATCATCACCAGAACTACCCGGTCAGCTCTAGTCTGCAATACAATTGCATATAGTCAAACTACAAAGACAACAACTTATAGCCACAACTATAGTCATGTAAAGACATCTCATAGTCAAAGCTATGATTCTGCAAAAAAACTAGCCCATCTTGGTATATGGCACAACGCTAGAGAATAGGATCACGCATGGCCATTCTATAATTAAACATCATATCACTGATTCGACAATTTAAGGATTTAGGGAGATATCTCCACTTGTACCCGCATATTCAACAGTATTCTCTCTGAGTTTCCCGTAGGAGTTACACGTTTCACCATCCAGTAAGATACTGACACAGAAGATGGATCTATGGTATAGGGAAACTACATGATTAAGGTTTCACTTTATTAGTTACGCCAATTTGGTGAATAAAGGCTACATCATACAAGTGGACATAAAAACCCTAATTCAATCTAACAAGCATAACTATGAAACAACACCAGAAGTTATAGAATGTATAAGGTGTGAAATTGTCACATCATCTCAGGGAAACACTGTCTCACTACCTTAAACAAGGCCACCAACATCACTATCTATTAACACTACCATATCAAACAAGTCATTATTAACACATCACTAGGGATAACAATCCCTCATCACATCACTGGAGGATACACCTCTTATTAGGCATTACGCCTTCACTAGGTCATAAGACCAATCACATTATTCTTAATACTCATTGTATCTCATCATGCCTCATCAGGAATATAAGCATTACCTATTTCCCATCACATATACATCATAGAAATCATTAACTATGACAATAATTTCATTTACAGGGTTAACACTATACAAATAGATAGGGAATACTCATTGTTATCTCATCATTCCTCATTAGGCATATAATCATCACCTGTGTCACATCACATATATACCATAGCAATCATTATCTATGATAATCATCTTACCTACAAGGTCAATGTTATACAAATTGAGAGAGAAAACAACTCAACAATTTAAACACTTTTAGGCAATGTAAGAAATACATCACATGTCCCCTCAATTTAGGGTTAGGGTTTCATGCTTAACCACATAGATATCCCAGAACATTATTTATTTACCAACCTCCCATTTTGTTACCTTCCACAAGTTTGGGGTGTATTAGGGATTTGCAGTATAGATTGTAACTATGTGGGCACATTCACATATTTACAAATTTGAGTGTACCTCATCAAGACCCATGGCCATCATCTAGTATCATTTAATCCTCTTTAAAGTATTCAAAAACTATGAGATTCAATTAACCTACAAGGTTAGAAACATACCAGTAGGAGGGAGGAAACATTATAAGATGATAATCACTTCAAGAGAGAAAAATAAACACATCACATGACCCAATATTAGTGTTAAGGAACATGATTAAGCTTTCACTTGATTAGATATTCCAATTGGGTATCTTTTAATGCATCAATCAAGTTGCAATGTATTAATCGTAAATAGATTCTAAAAAAATCAAGGATAGTGTACAACTTCAAATGATATAAAATGTACAAGGTGAGAACTTGTATCATCATCAAAGACACTTGTATCATAATTATTACATGGTCATCAATATCACATCACTATGGGGTATCAACCCCTCAATTCTATCTCTAGAGGATTTCACCTCAAACTGTGCTCAAGGCACTCACAGGTCATAAGATTCATATTACATAAAACATGTGCAATTAATATCACAATATATCTAAAAAATGATGTATGCTTATAATCACCACCCTATACTGTACAAGGTTCACCATAGCATTCTCTTAGTTGTGCACATTCATCTCACTTGCAAAGTTAGGGTTTCATACATAGGAGAGAGAAAACTCTATTATAGAACAATAATCTCCAAGTAAAGTAAGCACATACATCATATGAACATTGGATTAGGGTTAGAGTTTATATGTAATAAATTAGAGTTTCATATCACTATTCACCCTCTAAACCCTAATTCCATCACCTCCCACATTATTGGAGAAGTCTAGAGTCAAGCACTATGATTAGTGATTAACCATTCAAGTTCACATCATCTCATATAGATCATTGCACTATGTATTGACCATATATACATACATGAGTATAAGTGTATCGACCCATCACTATAAATGTGTTATGACCTAGACACACTCAATGTGTCATGAATGCAACACTATGTTTGGACCCAAGAACATCATGGTGTAGTGACCTAGGGGTGTTATCCTCAAAGGAATTGAGTGTCTCGCCTCAAATTCAAAGTGTTTCGACCTCCACACATCAAGGTGTTTCAACCTTAACCATTCATGGTCTCAACCCACAAGGGGAAAGTGTTTCGATCTCAACCACATGTGGTGTATTGGCTGTAACAAATTTCATAGTCTAAGCTGTCATCTTTACATGTGTTTCGACCCTAAACATAAAGGTATCGGCCATAACACTTTCATATGGTCGCTACCTTCATTACCCTAAAGTGTTTTGACCCCTTAGCAAGCATGGTCACAACCACATATCATACTATTTGTTGTGACCTCATGAAACCTTATGTTGCAACCTAAGTGGTGTCTAGCCTGCTACCAAACAGGTTGTAACACCTAGGTAGAAAATGGGGAACACCAAACATTTAACCCAAGTACAACCCTTTAAAAGGGTTCTCTTCAAACCCTAGTACAAGATCATAGAAGATCATCTTAAGGATCGTGCTTAACGGTGTGGATTTCAGGCTTCTCACACATGCAACTGTCATCAAAAACATCATTTATACTAAATGAACGCATTAAAAATAGAACAAATAGTTCCATAAACAAAGAACAAGAGATCATCACTCATTTCTCCAGATTCACCCAATCGGGTACAAGGATTTTAGGGTTTACAAGAAGTATACATCATTTTTAAGATTCAACATAGTTCAACCTTAACTATCATAGTTCCTCTATTAAAATAACATATTTTAGGATCAAGAACAGCAACATACGAACAACATATAATCAGGTTTTAAGTGGCACATAATAGAGGAGGAAGGAGTTATATAATCTGCCTATAGTTGATGATCTAAGCCTCCTTGATATTAATCTCCAATGAAGAAAAGGAATCCCCAACTAGATCCAAACCTTTAACCACCAGATCTCCTTTAGAAAGAGAGGAACGCCATGGTTAAAGAAAATTCCAAGGAAAAGAAAACCCAAACCCTGACTTCGAACAAAGGTAGAAGATGAAGAAACCCTAGGTTACAACATGATTTTTGACCCAAGAGAAGAAGAAATCCCCAAGAGGTATCACCATGGACCATCCACATCTCTCATGGTTGAGATGTAGGAAGAAGAAGATAAAGAAGAAAGGGGAAACTAGATCCAGGGCTCGAATCACTTACCAAGAGAAGAGATTCTCCAAGAAACCACCACCAAGAAGATGATCTAGCACCAAATATACCTCATGCAAGATGGATCAGCCACCCTAGCTTCAAGATCTACTCCTTCTTCCTTCTAAATCTCCAAGGTCGGTTCATGTTCAAGGGAGGAAGAAGAGGAAGTCAAAAAGTCTCTCACACATGAAGAGAAAGTGATATATACCCCAAGGGAGAGAGAAAGATGTTGGTGATGTGTCACCATTCTAGATCATCCAAGGACACATATCCTTCAACCTCATGGTCTATCCTCTCCCACATGAAAAAATACAACCATCTCATATTTATCCAGAAAGTGTAGTGACCTCCAAGGCCTCTACCATCATCAAGGTCGTAACACTTCATCCATGTTCACATTTATTTCGACCCAAAACCTAAACTAACAAAGCAAGGTCGAAACACTAAAGAATAAGGTTTTGTTTTGGCCTCTAGGTTGAAAACACAACCGTTAGGGATGGTGCTGTAGTCTCTACCATCACCCAAGTGTGAGGTAATGGTTGCTACACCCAAACCCTAGCTTAGTCACCACTTACACATGGTAATCCTAGAAATCCTAGAACATCGTGAAGTGTTCCATCATCAAACATGATTCAAATAAGGCACCCCATATCACTATCTTCTCTTTAATGGAGACAAAGTACAAGGATCACTCTCTACATGTGACATTTTTCAAGTTAACCCTCGCTTATGGGTGAATTACAAATTAGTCTAAAACAAACACTTATATAGCAAAAATGGTTCAAACCTCAATCAACCAAATCGAAACCAAAGACCTATCACATGATATTAAAGCATTTATAAAGATTAAATTAAAGTTAAGTATCTCATTATACACAGTAAGCACAATACATCATTAATCTAGGTCAGGGGACTTACAACCATAAACCCTTAACAAGGATTTTGTCCCCGAAAGCCTACACAAGAAGAGATGGATAGTTCCCATGCATCATGTCCTCAAACTTGCACATGGAATCCTCTATGTTACAATTATGTCATTAAACTTTAACCAGCATGATGTCCTATATCCAAGATTGACACAAGATTTGTCACATAGGAAACACCCACAACATAAAAAGATGACAATTTTAATTTATAAGTTACCTTCTCAACTTGTAGCATTACAAGATAAGGTTCACAAATCTGGAAATTGAACATATCTATCTGAGGAAAAAGGTAAGACTACAAGTTTAAGGGCATTGACCATCAAACTCTCATTATTAGAACCAAAGCTTAGTACTATCGACTTCATTATAAACCATTGGATGTTGTAGCATTCATTCACAATTATTGGATTAGGTTTAACATTTCAAAATACTGGTTGATATGTAGGTTTAACCCTTTGATCATATAACCAAAGGAACCATTAGTTTAGGGATTAATTAAAGCAACTCATCATACCTAATCACACCATCATGCGGTAACCTGAACTGCCATCGGTTGTGAAGTATCATGTTACCATTGGTGGATGGGGCTAACACTACCATCATTGAACACTCTCAGATGTTAAGCTTAAAATAACCGTTAGTTCATGCCATCTTTAGGCACACTAAAGAATATAATTGTACCTTCTTAGCAAATAGTGACAAGAAATATTTTCTACTCAAGGTATCTATAATCGAAACCATTCCTTAATATTTCACAAAATATTATATAACTCTTTTCCCAAGCAGATCTTGCAACTCTCTATTTAACTCTTTCCTCTTTTATTATACCATTATATATGATGCATAAACCCCTAGCATATGATATATGTACTATAGGTTGGGTACCTCATAACTAGATTGATCCCAAAGTCAATCTTTCTAGAAATTATAACACTTAATTTCTTATCATAAAAGATATCCTAAATCTTACATACAATTAGAAACTCATGGATACTAGGATTTCTCACCTTAGTATCCATCACATATGCTAAAACCACATCGCATCCCTATCCCATCAACTACTTAGCTATTAGTGTTGATACCAAACACATTGGAAGAATATTCCTAACATCGTGGAAGATCCATTAAACATGGTTATTCACAGACATCACCATCTTGGATCTAAAGTCAAAAACCAACTGATACTTTTTTAAAGTATCCAACTCAAGGTCACATCAAAATCATGCACATCAATTGACATAAGGTTCCTTGAATGTCAATTCCCTAGAAATAAAGAATAATAAGAGAACATTCTTCCCTAAAGACCACAACACTTCCCATGGATTGATGACAAGGGGAAGGGGTTACCCAACTCTTGGTTTATTTCATAGGTCTACAACTGCTCATGTGTCATTTTAACTTATTTCCTCTGGGTTTCCTTACCATCAGCATAGGAATTGTAAAGATGTATACATATTATTACTCCTTTATTACCAGTTAATCATTTTCATATATATCCCCTTGTTTTACCATGTTTTACAACTTCACATCAAGAGATATATCATTATTTTTCACATGTTCTTTCTTGAGCATGGATTATCTCCCTTATTCTCTTTAACATATTATGATAATTGCACCTAACACTTTCTTATACACATAGATTGGCCTGAGATTAACTCAGGTTCCACTTTATTCATTCATGAGTTGTTTTTTATTTTATCCTCCCTTCATACTTATCTCAGAAGTTCTCTCCACTATATGTGGATTTTATACCCTAACTTTCCCCATTAGCAGAGATTTATCTGTCTCTTACTTTCAAAAATTTCCTAATATTACAACTTCAGGAATCTCTTATAGATTACTTGTGCTCAGTTTTAGGTTTCAGGGTGTCATATCTTTCTCTTTTAATCATCAGACATTTAATGTTTATGCAGATTATGATGTGATTCTCATTTTATTTAGGGTAAGATGGAAGTATTAACACCATGATTCATGATTTTTTATGCCCTTTAGAATGTTTCAAAGTGACTACTGGAACAGAGTAACCAGAAATCAATCAATCAAGAGTTCCATACTTGCCTTCCCTTCAACATTTGAATACCTGACCAGGGTACTCAAGTATTGAGGTTAGGAAGTATGCACCTGATTTTATATCACATTTTCAACTTAGACATCATTCTAGTCCTAGTCCTAGTGTCTTTGTAGACTCAGTGAACCTATAGCTCTGATACCACCAAATATGGAGATTACTCAAAACAAAGCACTGAATTATCACTAATAACAATATTACCACAAAATAGGGTAAATTAAAACTGACCACATGCCAGGATCTCAAGCTCAACAAAACACAATTGGAGCCATAAACGGTTACTAATGTATTTCATTCATATCAAAAGGTATTACACTTCATTGTTGACTGGCTATTTAGCCACAACCTATTTCATATAATCATCTGCTCACATATACAAACTATGTTTGTACCAAAATGGCTTATAGCCAAAAACTCAAACCAATGTACAACATTCACAAAACTCTCTCAAGGACCTGAGTGTACAAGGACACCACATAGGACTCTTTTACTAGACACTAACTGCACATCTAGGTACCAGCAGATATTATAAGTTTTATCGACACGATCTCTATCTCAGTCTTTCCGTCCACCTGAGGATACAACTAAATGATATAAGCTAATTAGTTATCATTGTTTAAGTAGCTCAAGTACCTACAACTTAGCAGTAAATCATCTTATACCTTGAGAAGCATATGAAGAACATGTACAACTGTTATAAAATAAACAATATAAGAAACACAATAAGGGGGTCATCAAATGTTATTTGTATATGACCCTAAGCAATAATACTACATGGCTGTGTACATTTTTAATTATTATGCCCTGGGTATTTGAGATGTACCACTCAAATCCAACTGATCATTGCTAAGTTGAAATCAGTACCATACAAGATCAATGGAAGAGCCGGACTCCATGATCATCACCAGCACTACCCGGTCAGCTCGAGTCTTCAACGTAGTGATATATAGTTAAACTGTAAAGACAACAACTTATAGCCACAACTATAGTACTATAAAGAAAATAACTCATAGTCAAATCTATGGTCTTGTAAAATAACTAGCCTGCCTTGGTACATGGCACAACACTAGAGAATAGGACCACACATGGCTGTTCTATAATAAAACAACATATCACTAATTCAACAATTTAAGGATACATGGAGATATCTCCACTTGTACCTCCTTTGAGTTTCCTGTAGGAGTTACTCATTTCACCATCCAGTAAGATACTGACACTGAAGATGGATCTATCATACATGGCAACTACATGATTAAGTTTTCACTTTGTTAGTTATGCCAATTTGGTGATTAAGGCTCCATAATACAAGTGGACATACAAACCCTAATTCAATCTAACAAGTATAACTATGAAATAACCTTAGAATATATAAAATGTATAAGGTGTGAACTTGTCACATCATCTCAGGCAACACTGTCTCACTGCCATAAACAAGGCCATCAACATCACTATCTATTAACACTGCCATATCAGACAAATCGTAATTAACACATCACTGGGGATAACAATCCCTCATCACATCACTAGAGGATACACCTCTTATTAGGCATTAAGCCTTGACTAGGTCATAAGACCAATCAAATTATTCTGAATACTCATTATATCTCATCATGCCTCATCAGGCATATAAGCATCACTTATTTCCCATCACATATACATCATAGCAATCATTTACTATGACAATCATTTCACCTACAAGGTTAACACTATACAAATATACTCATTCTTATCTCATCATGCCTCATCAGATATATAATCATCACATAAGTCACATCACATATATACCATGGCAATCATTAGCTATGATAGTCCTCTTACCTGCAAGGTCAACATTATACAAAGAGAGAGAGAGAGAAACACAATGTAAGCAATACATCACACATCCCCTCAGTTTATGGTTAGGGTTTCGTGCTTAACCACATAGAGATCCCAGAACAATATTTATTTACCAATCTCCAGTTTCATTACCTCTCACAAGTTTGGAGTGTATTAGGGATTTGCATTATATATTGTAACTAAGTGGGAACATTACATATTTGAGTGTACCTCATCAAGGCTCATGGACATCATCTAGTATCATTTAATCATCTTAAAAGTATTCACAAACTATGAGACTCAATTAACCTACAAGGTTAGAACCATACAAGTAGGAGAGAGGAAACATCATAAGATGATAATCACTTCAAGAGAGAAAAATAAGCACACCACATGCCAAATATTAGGGTTAAGGAACATGATTAGGGTTTCAATTGATTTGATATTCCAATTGGGTATCTTTTAATGCATCAATCAAGTTACAACATATTAACCCTAAATAGATTATATAAAAATTAAGGATAGTGTACAACTTCAAAAGATATAAAATGTACAAGGTGAGAACTTGTCTCATCATCACAAGACACTTGTATCATAATTATTACATGGTCAAAGTATCACATCACTATGGGGTATCAACCCCTCATTTCTATCTCTATAGGATTTCACCTCAAACTATGCACAAGGCACTGAACATGTCATAAAATTCACATTACATAATACTTGTGCGGTTAATATCACACTATATCTCAACAATGATGTATGCTTATAATCACCTCCCTATATTGGACAAGGTTCACCATAGAATTTTCTTACCTATGCACATTCATCTCACTTGCAAAGTTAGGGTTTCATACATAGGAGAGAGAAAACTCTATTATAGAACAATAATCTTCAAGTAAAGTAAGCACATACATCATATGAACATTGTATTAGGGTTAGGGTTTATATGTAATGAATTAGGGTTTCATATCACTATTTACACTCTAAACCCTAATTTCATCACCTTCCACATTATTGGAGAGTTATATAGTCAAGCACTATGATTAGTGATTAACCATTCAAGGTCACTTCATCCCATATGGATCATTACACTATGCATTGACCATATATACATACATGAGTATAAGTGTACTAACCCATCACTATAAATGTATTATGACCTAGACACACTCAATGTGTCACGACTGCAACACTATGTTTGGACCCAAGAACATCATGATGTAGCTACCTAGGGGTGTTAGTCTCAAAGGACTTGAGTGTCTCAACCTCAAAATCAAAGTGTTTTGACCTCCACACTTCAAGGTGTTTTAACCTTAACCATTCATGGTCTCAACGCACAAGGGGAAACTGTTTCAATCTCAACCACATGTGGTGTATCAGTTGTAACAAAGTTCATGGTATAAACCATCATCTTCACATGTGTTTCGACCCTAAATATAAATGTATCGTCCATAACACTTTCATAAGGTCGTTGTATTCAAAACCCTAAAGTGTTTTGACCCCTTAGAATGCTTGGTCACAACTACACATCATCTTAGGTGTTGCAACCTCATGCAATCTGACATTGCGACCTATGTGGTGTCTAGCCCACTGCCAAATAGGTCTTTACATCTGGACAGAAAATAGGGAACACCAAATGTTTAACCCAAGAACAAGGACCCTTAACAAGGGTGTTCTTCAAACCCTAGAACAAGATCATTAGAAGATCATCTTAAGGATCATGCTTAAGGGTGTGGAAATCAGGCTTCTCACATATGCGACTATCATCAAGACCATCATTTATACTAAATGAACACATCATAAATAGAAGAAAATAGTTTCAAAAACAAAGAACAAGAGATTACCACTCATTTCTCCAAAATCTCCAAATCAGGTACAAGGATTTAGGGTTCACAAGAAGTATACATCATTTTTAAGATTCAACATAGTTCAACCTTAACTATCATTGTACCTCTACTAAAAGAACATATTTTAGGATCTGGAACAACAACATACAAAGAACATATAATCATCTTTTAAGTTGCACATAATAGAGAAGATAGGAGTTATATAACCCGCCTATAGTTGATGATCCTAGCCTCCTTGATCTTAAGATCCAAATAAGAAAAGGAAGGCCCAAATATATCCAAACCTTTAACCACTAGATCTCCTTCAAAAAGAGAGGAACACCATGTAAGAAAATCTAGCGAAAAGAAAACCCAAACCCTAACTTCAAACCAAGGTAGAAGATGAAGAAACCCTAGGTTACAACATGATTTTTGACCCAAGAGAAGAAGAAATCCCCAAGAGGTATCATCATGGACAATCCACATACCTCATCGTTGATATGGAGGAAGAAAAAGATGAAGAAGAAAGGGAAAACTAGATCCAGGGTTTGAATCACTTACTAAGAGAAGAGATTTTCTAAGAAACCACCACCAAGAAGATGATCTAGCACCAAATCTACCACATGCAATATGGATCAGACGCCCTATCTTCAAGATCTGCTCCTTCTTGCTCTTCAAGCTGCAAGGTCAGTTCATGTTCAAGGGAGGAAGAAGAGGAAGTTGAAAAGTCTCTCACACATGAAGAGAAAGGGATATATACCCCAAGGGAGAGAGAAAGCGGTTGGTGATGTGTCACCATTCTAGATCGCCCACGGACAGATGTCCTTCAACCTCATGGTCTTATCCTCTCCCACATGCAAAAATACAAAAATCTCATATTTATCCAGCAAGTGTAGCGACCTCCATGGCCACTACCATCATCAAGGTCACAACACTTCATCCATGTTCACCTTGTTTCGACCTAAACCCTAAACTGACAAAGCAAGGTCAAAACACTAAACAACAAGGCTTTGTTTCGACCTATAGGTTGTCTAGGTCAAAACCACAACCCTTAAGGATGGTGTTGCGGTCTCTACCCTCACCCAAGTGTGAGGTAACAGTTGCTACACCCAAATTCTAGCTTAGTCACCACTTACACATGGTAACCCTAGAAACCCTAAAACATCATGAAGTGTTCCATCATCAAACATGATTCAAACAAGGCGCCATATGTCACCATCTTCTCTCTCATGGAGCCAAATTACAAGGATCACTCTCTACATGTGACATTTTGCAAGTTAACCCTCACTTATGGGTAAATTGCAAACTAGTCCACTTATATAGCAAAGATAGCTCAAACCTCAATCAAATTGAACCAAATTGAAACCAAAGACATGTCACATGGTATTAAAGCATTCCAGAAGATTAAATTAAAGTTGAAGTATCTCATTATAAAAAAGTAATCACAATTTAGCATTAATCTAGGTCAGGGGTCTTACACAATGTGCCCTAAAAATCCAAATTGTACATTCCATCATGGGGCCCACAAGTTGAGGGATCAGATGTTGTGGGCACATAGGTGGGAACAGAGGATACATAAAGAAGATTTGGACCAGCACTGGATTCAAATTCTATGTGCTTGAGACAATGAGCCCAACAAATCCTAGTAGTACATTCTGTCATGGGGGCCACAAGCCAAGGGATCATATGTTGCGAGCATAGAGGTGGGCACAAAGGACATGAACAAAATATTTTAAAACACGCCAAATTCAAATACACTATGCCCGAGACAATGTGCCCAACATCCAATTGTACATTATGTCATAGGACCAACAAGCTAAGGGATCAGAGGTAGTGGGCACAAAGGTGGGCATAGAGGACGAGTATAAAAGATTTGGACTTGTACTGAGTTCAAATCCTTTGTACCCAGGATAATGTGCCCAACAAATCCTGATTGTACATTCTGACATGGGGCCCAGAAGCCAAGGGATCAGATGTTGTGAGCACATAGGTGGGAACAAAGGATGGGTACAAAAGATTTAGACCTACACCGTTCAAATCCTCTAGGCCTGGGATAATGTGCCTTGCAAATCCCGATTGTACATTCTGTCATGGATACCACAAGTCATGAGATAAGATTTTGTAGGAACTTAGGTGGGCACATATGATGAATATAGAAGATTTGGACTTGTACCAAGTTCAAATCCATTGTGCCCAGGAAAATGTGGCCAATAAATCCCTATTGTGCATTCTATCATGATATCTACAAGCCAAGAGATTAGATGTTATCGGTAAAGAGGTGGAACAGAGGACATGTACAAAAGTTTTTGACCAACACCAGGTTGAAATCCTCTATGACCGAGATGATGTGCCCAACAAAATCCCAAATGTATATTCCGTCATGGGGCCTACATGCCCAGGGATCAGATGTTGGGGCACATATGAGGGAATAAAGGACAGGTATAGAAGATTTGGACACACACCGTGTTCAAATCCTCTATGCCCGGGACAAGGAGCCCAATAAATTGAAATTATACATTCTGTCATGAGGCCCAAAGCCAAAGGGATCATATATTGTGGGCACATAGGTGGACACAGAGGATGGGTACATAAGATTTGGACCCACACTTGGTTCAAATACACTATGCCCAGGACAATGTACCCACTAAATCTCGATTGAACATTTTGTCATGGGGCCCACAAGACAAGGGATCAGATGTTGTGGGCATAGTGGTGGGTACATAGGATGCGTACATAAGATTTAGACTCGCATCAGTTTCATATCATCTATGCCCAATACAATGTGTCTAGCATATCTCAATTGTACATTCCATCATCGGGCCCGCAAGCCAAGGGATTTGATGTTGTGGGCATAAGGTGTGCACAGAGGATGGGTACAAATGATTTGGACCTAGACAAAGTTCAAATTCTTTCTGCTCAGGATAGTGTGCCCAACAAAACTAGATCATACATTCTTTCATGGGGTCCACAAGCCAAGAATTTGGATGTTGGAGGCATAGAGGTGGGCATAGAGGATGGGTAAAGAAGATTTGAACCCTCACCTACTTCAAATCCTTTGTGCCTAGGACAATGCACCTAACAATACTCAATTGTACAATCTGTGATTGTTGGTTATGTATGTCCAGAGAGCCAATCATGTGATGATTGTAATGACATAAACATGTAAAAATAGTTTGATTATTAATAAAAGGAAAGCTTCTGATTTATTTTGTTTAATTTAGTTATAAGTTAATAATGTAACATTATAATTGTCTAGAGAATCATAGTACTTGATGGCATATGTAATCAAGTTACTAGCCTTTTGGATGAGATCATACATATGTTAAGAGTACATATACATATTCTCATTATATCCCTGATCGGTTGTTATTGTGGAAGGTTGATAGACAACAATGACACATAAGATCATAGTGTGAGCTGGTTGATGACTAGATCTCATTAGTCGTGATATGGGATATCAAACCAAGCACATAGATACATGTTAGAGAATAGTGTATCAGACAGACCCAGAGTGAGACTGACACATGGAAGCCATCTTCATGAAAGTCATAGTCAGGTCTCACAGTGATTGTGTTGGTTGTGGTTCTTAGACCTGAAATCATTACATTCATCACATGTCATTGGGTACGTTTTGACATTGTCAAACACAGACCTGAAACATGGGTTGTTATAAAGGTGTTGATTGGGTGGCTTTGTCACATGGAGGTAGACTGTGAATGATAGATATGGGATTTGTCCGTCCTATTGGAGTGTGATGTCTTAGGCCTCTTTATTAGCGAGACTAAGAAAAGCATGGCCATGTGCATGTGAGTCAATATGTGTTATTGAGCTTACATATATCTCAGATAGTCTACTCTTGGTTCAAGAAACAAGATTGAATAATAATGAGGGTGACTACTCCAAGCCTCTAGTTCAATTTGGACATTAGTGACAAAGGAACTATACAAACACTACAACACCATACACAGATTGTAGATTGAAGTTGTTCTCCAACTTTCCATTTACTTGGGTAACATTGATGTGCAACTAGTCACTGCTCATTGCTTGTGATGTCATAAGTTTTATGGACATTCACTGCCAACATAATATGGGACCTATAGAGTCACACACATAGGTCTTGTCCTAGAAGAGGAGTTCATATCTCAAACGACAATTGAATTAAGTACTAAAGTGTTTAGGTATTTGATTCACGCATCAAATAGAATGACAACACTACCAGACACCTATCTCAAGTGCTGAGGCAACCATCAGGAGTGCCAAACGGTCGTCTCAAGTATTGAGACGGGCGCTTGGGTGGCATGCATGCTGTGAGTTGAATTTGGATAAAGAACAAACTGAATCAACCAAATTGGCTCGACTCGGGTCACCAGACGACTATCTCACCTGGGCGAGATGGTTCAGTTTGGTCAGGGAAGGTTCTAGATGTTTTCCTACTCCTTTTGCTTAATACTTGTTTTACAAGAAAATTAATGTCTAACATTGATGGGAATTGATTTGCCAAATTTGTGTACAAATTGGAAATTGCAAAATGACCATCTCACAGTGCGAGATGACCATCTCACGTGCAAGATGACCATCTGGATTTACCAAATGACCATTTCATCCGAAGCAAGTTGCGAAAGTTCCACAATTGTTGTGAAAATTTGAGATGTTCCCGTCCTTTCCACTCATGCACATTAATCCCGTACTAGATAGCAACTGGGAACCTTGACCCTGGACTCTACTATATTTAGAGGGGTATTGGGGGCTTCCCAATGCACAATACAGACAATATAGAATCAGTTGCTCTGATAAATGTTGTCCGATCTAGTTGTGGTAACCATGAGAGCCCCAGGCAAGTCCTACCTGACTTGGCAGGGATAGACAAAGGGAGAGAAACAAATGAGTTCGTTGTCATGGGAGCAGGATGGTGACTAGTACGCTAGAGGGAGGGACAACTCCTTCTTGTCTGATCCAGCAGGATGACTGGAGTTCTAAGCAGTTGATGTAGACTTCTCTAGAGGCGGGAGGCCATTGTCTACCGCTAAGGAGGACATCGTCAACCAACAGTCCATGATGAGAGGAACTATCATAGAAGATGATGTATGAGTCTGGTGTCCTAGGAGTACTCAGATGAGTCCCAGTGCAAATGAGATTTAGAGTTGTGCATCTACAAAGAGGAGGATTTTCGTTGGACTTTCTCCAGGATAAGGTATACCCTGATAAACTATCCTACTTGTCTTATAGTAATTGACATGTTCCATTGGATAAGGGGAATATGGTAGATAAAATTTTTGTTTCTGCTGGCTATCTCATAGCCATATTTCCCTACAGTGATATCAGAGCCGACGTCAATTTACTATATTATGGGATAATTGATATGATCAGATTTTGGTTTCGTCATTCTATTATTGTGTGCGATGCGAATACTATCTTGTCAAATCCAAACATCACGATAATTCCAAACCAATATATATATATATATACATATATACATATATATATATTAGTGTGTGTGTGATATATGCAATTTATATGCGTTGCCCTAAAAGAGGTTTTGATGGTGGATGTGTAGCATGGTTATTGCCAATAACCCCTATACTTTGTGCATGGTTTTATGGCTGGTTGATCCTCTTATCTCGGTTTTCATACGGAGACTCTATCTTATCTTCCCAACGTAATGTTAATTCTTTCCTACCCTTGCTCCCCTCGAATGTAACTTGAGGTTTCAAAATTATTATGTAAAAGAAGGATAATTTACTTTCCCGATATGATGAAGATGAAGGGCGGTCTGATGATGACGAGCCAACCTGATGGAGGACCATGGAGGACTAGAAGGACAATATGAATTGACCTCCTGGTAGACCCAACTGATTATCTAGAGGAGCCAGTAGATGGTGGACTGATGTAACTAGACAACTGGTGAGACGACCTAACAACCGGCCAAGAGGCAAGCCCGTCATTCAAGGGTTGAACCGATCAACCCATATTGGCAAGCATGGATCTTCATCAACAACATATTTTTGCATGTGATGTAGACCTAGTTGATGTAATTCCTTGTGGCTCCAAGGGATTACATTAGGCTGGCCATAACCCTTACTTTTGTTTATTGCATGTTTTCATTGTGGGATATATCATGTATATGATACGTACCATATATGTGGTGATTGAATAAATTTTATGTATATACTTATAAATACAAACTCCATCAATTAAAATATCAAGTCTTAGATGCTTTCAAAAAGCAGCACACATGAAAATCTTGATCAACTAAGCATAGGTTCTGCTTCCGCGAGGTGCGATGTCTATCTCATTGAAGTGTGATGGTAATTATGTAAGTTCCACCTCTACAGGGCACATTATTATCGTGTCAACTTTTAGGTTAGGCTTGGATGGTGATTGTAACGACCCCGCCTCCCGATAACCCCCAATTAAGGGAGACCAAGAGGTCAGAGCCATTATCCCAATTAACATGATCAAATGTTCGACAAATAATCAATAACAATTATCAAATTTTACCAACTAAACTGAAAATTGGTATAAAATAAAACCTTGCATACCTTTTTAAAACTTTGGTAAGCTATTCTATCCACAGCCTGGATTCATTCTATCTAATCCTCCTACACTTTATTTCTTATTTCCACAATGTGTCGCTTTACTGTTTGTTCTTTCAATTGTTGTACCTAAAATGTCAACAAACAAAACGTCGGTCAGCATATAGGAATATGCTGGTATGTGGGAACAACCAAAACTTCACAAATATGGCTAACAATTTAATTATCACAATCAGGGTAATTAGCAAACCAATTTACATTTTCAATGTATCATTCTCCACCGCTTTTGCCCTAACCCTGGAATACCCCTCTAGAGTTTCTCTTTTTCCATTGACTTAAGGCCACCTTCTCAATCCCAAGCTTGGTGCCTGGGGGTCACTTCTCATGGTGCCCCATAGTCATGCAACATAGACCACCTTCTCATTCCCAAGCTTGGTGTCTGGGGTCACCTCTCATGGTGCCCATTGGTCTACCCTCTTGGGCCTGACCTTTATGGCATCTTCCATCAGGGTGGCATGTAGGTGAGAGAATACACATGTATTTATAATTGTGATAACCATAGTGAATTTATAATTACAGTATGAACATCCAAACTATTTAGTTTCAATCAATGCGATTAACCGTCTGGGAAACCTTTGAGAAAACTAATGCGATTAATCATAATTAACCACATACCTGTCAAGTTGTCTTGAATGCATAATTAATCCAAACAATCAAGTAATCTAGAATCAAGAAAGCAAGCACAATTCAGTCCTGAAATAAACATCCAATATTTTCTATCATGGATCATGGTATCCAAGTCTAATAGACCTAATCATGCCCTAGGGTTACTAGCCCTTTTTAAGGTTTCGACCATAATTAGGGTTTCATTTCCTTTTTACCACTTTTATTTTACTTTTTTCAAAATATCCATCAAACCCTAATTATCTTGTCTTATTTTCCATTAAGATCCGTAAGATCAGGTTTGGACCACAAAAACCCTAATTTTCGGATTACTATATCTTTTCTTCCCTTTTTCCTCACTTTAGGGTTTCTAAGGGTACTAATTACATTATTAGGTTTAAAACCCTAAAATTTGCAATTCCATCATCAAAATAGGTTAAAATCTTACTTTATCATTAAACAAGTTAACCATACTTGAATTAACCTAATTGCAGTACTAAATCTATCCTTGATTAACACACTACTACAGAAAATGCTTTTTACAACAGTTCCTTTTCTCAATTTACAACAGGTGTTAACCGTTGTATTAGATCGCGTGGTCTTATGGGGGGTGCTTTACACAACATGTGATCGCATGTTGTAATAGATGTATTTTATACAACAGTTGAAACATGTTGTCTTTTAAGGAATGGCCTGTTGTAATATGGGTATTTTACACAACATGTGGTGCACCTGTTGTAATATATATTATACAACAGTTGAACAACGTTATCTTTCACGAAACACACCCGTTGTAATAGGGGTATTTTTTACAACATGCGGTTCACCCGTTGTAATATATATTATACAACAGTCGAAGCATGTTGTCTTTCACTAAACACACCCGTTGCAATAGGTAGGTCTATTACAACATGCAGTGCACCTGTTTTAATATACATATTTATACAACAGTTGGGAGTATGTTGTCTTTCCATACATTTAACTGTTGTAGTAAGATTGTTTAGACAACATGGTGTATGTCTGTTGTAATATACACAATTTATACAACATGTTATGCATGTTGTAGTTCACTAGAAACACCTGTTGTAATAGGTGTATTTTTTCCTGACAAACTTATTGTAATAGGTGTGGATAACACAACATGTGTTGTTTGTTGTAGAATCATACATTTTACAACATATTATTAACTGTTGTCTTTGATTAGACTTTGAAAGGTCATATATCACACCAATTGTATTGATCAAATTAACCATATTATTAATAAATTATAATAAATATGCAATTATACTTTTTCATTTCACAAACAAACACATAGTTGAACAAAATTTCCATCAAACCTTGAAAGAAACTCGTACTTAATTTAATTAATATTAAATCATCCATACAACAATTCAATAATGCAAAGTACTGAGTATCCACTCTAGAATCGAACTGAAAACTAACTAAAAAAGTTTCACACATTGGTCTATGGTAAAGAACAAATGTCTCCCCCACATGTCACCTAATCTTATGTGTTCTCAAGAACACATGTCGCCCACTTGTTTCGGACCTCATCGATTTCTTCTTGGTTGAAGCAACGACCAATATACTTCGGATAATACTACAATCATATGACAAATATATCAACATATTGTGATATTTTCAATTTATTTAGAAATTTGAACAAACTAAAAGAATATAATGTTAAATAGCTTACACATTCAGGAATATTTCTATTTCTCACATCAAAGATGTCTTTCATATACTTCAACACATAATATCCACAATCTGTATTGTTCGGCTGCTTTGGACACTATACAAAATAAATAATAATTTGTTATCCAAATAATTGTGAGAACTTGTTAGCAATTGAGTAGTATCTTCTTCTCCTTTTCTTCTTTCTTCCTCTGGATTTCTTGTGTCTTGACCTCTTCTTTGTACCATAACTATCATCATCAGACAATTCATCTTTAACATGCTTGTGTTTGGAGACTTTCTTTTTCTCTGCTAATTTAGAAAATGTGACCATAAAATGTCTGGAGGAGCCCATTTCGAAATATCAAATTGTTAAGTAGACTAGGCATAATTGTACACTTTTTCATTTAAATTCATTCATCCTTTAGGACATCTACTAGCCAAGATATGTGCAAGACAAATGATACATGTAACTGAACTCATCATTATCCACGTCCTTTGATTCCAGCGCCCTGTCGTCAACTTCACCACAGTTCACAATCTTGATAGGCACAACAGGTCTGGACTCGTCGGTCTCCACATTTTCAATATCCTTTAAAGTATCATGTCCTTGAATAAGCTTTCCAAAAACAACATGTTTCCTACGAATGGAAGTTGGTTTAGACAACATGCCAAATGAAATTGAATAGAACACAGAGACCTAAGAATGAACACAGGTTCTAACACAAAGAAACTAACCCATCCAAATGAGGGGCTACCTTGAAAGTGATGAAAAATTGGGAACCATTCATATGGCTGCCAACATTGGCCATTGATAAGATGCCAGGTCCTTCATGCCGTAACTTGAAGTTTTCATCTGATCAATATATTAAAATACAAAAATATCAAACCATCCACAGTTTTATACATTGTACAGATAAAATAGCAAATCAACCAGCATCCTATTCACCCAAAATCGTCTGAAAATATAAATCTGACTGAATATAATGAAGCAACAACAAAGCTTAGTAATACACAATGAGATTGGCTACTGATTTCTCAGAAATGCTATGGAAAAGAATATAGCAATTTAGCATACATATAAACTATAGAAATCAAACATAATGTATATGTAACAGAGTATCATTACAAGTGCTAGAAGCAAGGGGTCAAGAGTTTCAAACATCAGTGGCAAATAACCAGGCAAGTAATCACCTTCAAATTTTCCTCCATATATGCTCTCACCTCCTCTTCTTGAAAGCCACAGAACCAATGAGTTCAATGAAAAGAATCAACTGTTTATTTTCCTAGAAATAATGAAATTCACATGTTTTGTTCCATCATGTATGAGAGCATCAAATCATTTAATGGATGATCAATTCAACCCCAAACTGAATTGACATAATTAGTATTGATTGCAAATCGACAGGAGAAATACATCAGATTCCATAAATTTAAATTGCAAAAAAGTGAACTTGAAGTTACCAACATACATATAACATGTCTCTGCATATTATATAAGGGCACTATTATACTAAAAAGAACCAAATATCAAAGGCATAAAAACTCAAATTAAAAGTACCCCCTAGGATCCAAGTGAACATGATCATCCATTGTGATTCATGCACCATCGAGAAAATGAAAGACTAAAGAGTTAAAGACAAAGTTTCCAACATATCAGGGACCAAACCAAAAAGATCATGGGTCGCATGTCTGTGCAAAATGTAAACGTGTATACTTTACCTCTATATAAAATAACTTAAACCAAATAAAATTATATACCGTCTAAAAGTTTTTTTGTTAAATATTATATATCATCATAACTTACAACTTATTTCAAGTCGAGAAAAACATGAAGAAACATCAAATAAGCTAAATACATTATAATATTCATATTGAAGTCTTAGGTAACAAGGATGGCAAAAAATCTGCTGTAACTGGGTTCACAGCAGGTCAACTATGCAACAAACCAATGTCTAGGATTCTCCCAAAAACCAGTTCAAGGAGATCCAGTCTAATTTTTTCTACAAGTCTCTTCTGCCATCCGATCTGGGCACTAGAGAGAGAGTTCTTGGAAAATTTGCTAAAAGGAAGGAGTACATACCGTCACCCTTTGAGAAATCTCCTCCCTGCAGAAATAAAGCAAAAGGGGCAATCAAACAGCTACAATGGTGAAATCTATGTACATTACAACATCGACCAGACATAGGCGAAGCGCTAAATATACATTGTATTGATAGCTCAATAAAATACAACCTTAAAAATAACATCACAAGAAAAGCAGTCGTGACCATCATCCCTGTATCATACAACATAAAGAGGGGTAACTGACTAAAATACAAACACCATTACATATTTACTGCCATTTTTAAGTCAATGAGCTGGTAGATGGACCTAAATATTATCATGGTAATTAAGGCGGGTGAGAAAAAGGAAAGCAAAGACATACCTGTGGCATGAAACCTTTAATGATGCGGTGAAAGAACGTTCCTTTGTAATGCAGAGGCTTTCCAGTTGACCTTCCAGTTCCAATCTCGCCTATAAAGGAGAACATCGTACCATTAGGTATACTCTTGTTCTCTATATAAATTTCTTGGTAAAAATTACAGACTTTGAGAGGGTATAGCAGGATTTAGCTTATAAGAAGCAACCATCACTACTGAGATAAGAAATGAGGGCTGGAGATCCTCTTCCAACCTGAACCATTCTTGGCACCCACCTACCAATCACTCGTCATATTTCCTACATGACAGTAAAATACCTATTACAAGTGAACCAATGAGAGGCAGTAAATGGAACCTGATGAATGGTTCCCTTTTATGGCATACTGTTAGGTGGACACGTTCACCAGAAATATCGAAATAATGGCCAGCCAGCAATTGGATTGGGTAAATGCATGGACGCGTTCACCAGAAATATCGAAATTTTTCACTTTCTCAGGAAACAAAAAAACATAATTAAGCGTTGAGAAGGCAGACAGTGGAGAACCTCATGAGAATACAAGAGGCCCAAGAAGAGATGAATGTCAAGAGTCCCACTGTCCAGTCAGATATTGGTGATAAAACTGGAGACAGGAATGGGAATCAAAAACATCAAAATACAAAATGATGATGTTAGAGATATTCACATTTATATTGTAGAGAGTTGGAAGGAAATATCATGACCTTCCACTTTACCTTTGGTTGGGGGTTAAGAAACAAAATTGCTCTACTAATTAGAGAGAACTAATTTGACTATTCAAGAAACAAATTCAAGTAGACATCTCAAGCCTAAATGCATAAGAAGCCACCAAGGAAGACAATGATTGGTAAAAAGTTCAATAATGAAGATAAAGTTCAACTTAAATTTGATTTTCCTTCTTGACCTTCCAGAACCTGGCTAATTCCTATGCATTACGATTATTTATGGCAGAAACACAATAACTACGCAGATCTTTGTGAGGTAGATCTGTGTGGGAGTTGCACTTCAGGTGCAGGGTAGGGAAGACACGACTAACGACTGTTGGTGGAAACTAGATGGGTTTATCAATTCAACAAATGAATTGATAGATTGAGTGGTTTTTTTATCATTTCAAAGCATGTAGCAGGTCTGTAGAGGAACTATACCGCCCTTGCCACTGGTCGTTAGTTCTACCAGCCAATTTGGTTTTGACATCATTGGTGTTTATAGTCAACATAAAGCTTGATGTATTCTGCAAATTGAAATAATAGGATATCTCTTACTCAGATTTAAGTATTATGTGTGATGAAGGATAAAGTTCAGACTTATTTGTTAAGAAAATATTAAATATCAAAAATCGAAACAATAATTTTACCCAGTTCCCTATAAGATACACATTGTTTACCCAAGACCAGGGCAGAAACTTTTAAATAGAGCTCCATCATCTGGTCAGTATACTGCAAAAATACATACTTTGTAGACTCTGTTGACCCAAGTTTGTTGATGATAACTTCCAAACAACCACAAGAAAGGCCTTAGAACTTGTTATTCTTCTCAGACTTGGTCTCAATAGTTTGGTGAAGTTCCAACTTGATAGCTGCAACCAACTGAATGACTGTAGGGATGGTCTCATCTATGGAAGAATGAACAACTTCATTTAGTGTCTCATAAGTAGAAGTTTGGAGAAAAAATAGCAACTGCATGACTGTAGAAGCAGTCTCATATGTGGAGGAAAAAAGCTTCTTATCAGTTTTGAATTGAAACCAAAAAAATCATATTATAGTTTACCTTTTGTCTTTCATTCAGGCAAGCCCTGAAACATTTTTCAGACAACCAGTTCAGTTAGCTCATTCATATGGTAGGAGATCGAGTGTCCAGGTCACGATACAAGAGAAATAATAACCAAAGATATAAAGTCCAAGGCCACCATTCCATCTGCACCTAATCAATATTTCTACATTTTGTTCAAATTGGAAGCTTT
Source organism: Alisma plantago-aquatica (assembly GCA_963693085.1). NCBI lineage: Eukaryota > Viridiplantae > Streptophyta > Magnoliopsida > Alismatales > Alismataceae > Alisma > Alisma plantago-aquatica. The sequence goes on from OY856409.1 coordinate 1,994,973,325, forward strand.
TTGAAAGCATATGATGTACTGATAAAAACATGTACTACAACTAGAGTGACTATATATCCCCCTCACTAATACCTTTTTCACATCTATCCACATGCACCCTACTCCTCTATTCTCCACTTCCTATATATGCTCATTTTCGAACCCCTTATTTCCCATTACCTCTGTCATCTTGGTCCTTCGTAACTTTTCTTGATGCTGATACAACAATAAGTAATTCAATGCTTGTTATTACAGTCAAAGCAGCAAATAAAGATGCAGAGGAGGAAGAGCTGATGAGAAGGTAGTGGTGAGTAATGGATGGCATGATGGCGAGAGAAGGGGGTGGTGATGAGAGAAGACCGAAGAAGGGTGACAATGTTGGTATTGCAAGCAGGGGGTAGAAAAGCAAAAGAGTAGTGCGCAAGGACAGTCTATGGTAGGTAGAGAAGACATAATTGCTCAGACTAAGTAGGAAAAAGAGAATTTTCACCCCGAACTCCTATATATGTCTCTTGATAAAACGGTCAAAGAAACAAAATCATGACCTAGAATGTAACTATAGAAAACACTTCAGTAAGGTGCAACAAGGTCAAGTTCACATCTCCCTAATATTATATTTTATTGTTTAAGATCGCATTGTTGTTCTCTTCATTTTTGTTCCCAATGTAGAAAGATTTTGACCCTTGCTTTATATCCATGATATTTGCAGGACATGTTCTCAATTCAGCTTGCACAGATTCCTATGTAACCTTTTGTAATTGAGTTACAACAATGAATATGATTGCTTGCATTGCTTTACAGGCTACTGACTCAGTGAAACTGATGGCAGTTGTTACTGGATTATGTAGAGACACAAAGTGTATGTTACAAGTGGGTTTCATTCACAGATACTCCATCCATAAAAAATTGTCCATAACAACATCTAATCAGTAAATAAGATCTAAATATGTATGCAAGCTACACATTCTATATGTTAATATGCTATATTTAGAAGTTTGATTGTTGGTTATAACAAATAAATAAGATCTAAATATGTTTGCCTTTCAGGTCATGAGTTCCATCATTTTCATGTTGGAACATATATAGATATTGCTCAGGTCATGAGTTGCTGAAGTTACACCCAAAAAATTGGTGAGAGTTGCAGGCTGTGGTCTCTATTTCCTTCGCAAAGGATTCACTATGGAAGCAACTTACAACAAGCAAGATAACGCATTTGACGTGTCCTTCCCAAAGGATTCACTATGGAAGCAGCTTCCAACAAGCAAGATAACGCATTTGACGTGCCATATTCAGCCATGTACCCTTGGGCAAGAAAACCATGTATTGGGGTTGGGTACCCCGACTTGGTCAAACAAGTGTCCAGACAGTTATTTGCATCCTCTAAACCTTGATTTACATAATATGATACATGAATGTTGCAGATTTTAGGATCATGCCAGTCAAATTTGCATCGTTCATGTTCATTTAAAATCTGTTTCACCACAAAACTAAACTTGAAATCTGTTTGAATGCCCAAATCTAAATCAAGGAATTGATCAACCACTTCCAGTCAAACAAGTGAACAATAAGTAAATAGAAATAAGCCAATCAGCCGTTCAAAACATGTTACTATCTATTGTTACCTTATAAACGTAAAGCAACACGATGAAAGAATTACTAAAATCTTTAATCAGAGATATTTCCATCACGAAGTCGTGAGGAAATTACCACAAAAAGAATAATATATGACGAGTAGTTGTATTGAGAAAATGACGAATATTATCGTAAAAGTTGGATAAGAAGGATCAATTTTTGCCATCTAACGTGATGCTGTCAGGATAATGACCAATTCGAATTCATAGGCCAATATCTCCGCAACTCTACTCTCTCTGTTGGTTACCCCGCGTTCTCGGTGTCAATTCTAAATATCTTCAAACAGGCTCTTGAGGTTGCCACATTTTTTATGGATAACACATTCGTCAATTTCCAGTTGGCTCCTTCTGGCGAGTCTGAAATATCAGAACTTGAGATTAGACATGGACTAGGAATACATGATAACTAGATCAAAAAGTGTATGTGTAGTAGCAATATTGGCCGCTCTGGTGTTTTTTCTCCCAAAGCTTGGTGAGTTTCGTGCCTCATGGAGATTTTGAGTAGCTCTGCCACCGGAAGGAGAAAAAAGATCTAACTGAGAGTGTGTTCAGGGGATATGAGGGTAGGAGAAGAAGGTGGGAGGGAGAGAACACGATCCTAGGAGGGGGGCACTGTCAGGGCGAATGGGGGCGGAGGAAGTGAGGGATGAAGAGCCGGTGGAGGAGGATAAATTCGTGACTGACAGAGAAGATCCACGTGTGATTGGGGAGGAGAGTGGAGAATTGCTGCGTGATATTGGGATGACAGACTAGCGGACACAAATGAGAAATAAACTCAAGAAAAATAGTTGGCGCGAAATGTTAAAATTTTCAGAGGTGTTTGAACATTTGAGTAGGGGTAGGGGAGAGAGACTCGGGAAGGGTATTAATATGTCACTGATTGGTATATGTAGTCATTTTATAGCTATTACAAACAACTACAATTTCTTTATTTACATATTAAAAGTTTGCAAGGAAAGATATATTCTAACTACAAATTTGATATATGTAGTTAAAATAATTATAGGTAAATAATATTTTTTTGTAGTGATATATATATATATATGTATATGTTTTATTTATATAGTTTTAAACATCACTATATAATTTTAATATTGTATCCATTAATTTTAAATACTCTATCTGCATATATAAATATTATGTATTAATGAAATATAAATGCAGATAGAAGTATTTAAAATTAATGGATACAATATCAAAATTATATTGTGATGTTTAAAACTATAGAATTAATATATATATATATATATATATATATATATATATATATATATACACACACACACACACACACATATATATATATTATACGTGAATAATTGAAAAATTCAGAGAATTATGTGAATATGATGTGTTGTTTAACTATGGTCTTTTACAATATGTATCTATTACAACAGGTGATATCATGTTGTGTAATTATAGTATATTACAATGGTTTAGTTTACGTTGTGTAATGGACGTCTATTACAGCGATGTTTTATGTGTGGATATTACAACAGGTTACAACATGTTGTGTAATTATAATATATAACAACAGGTTGGAGTCTGTTGTCCCATGTTGGGATATAACAACGAGTTTTAATATGTTGTATTGTGGTGGTCTATTACAACATGTACCAAATACAACATGTAAAGGTCTGTTGTATAATTAATACATACTACAACGGGTGAGTCTGCGTTGTGTAATGATGGTCTATTACAACATGTGACTATTACAACATGTCAAAATATGTTGTGTAAATAACATCTTTTACAACGGTTTTGAATATGTTGTGATACTACAACCTATTACAACACTTTAGCAGTTGTTGTAGTATCCTCCTATACTACAACGGGTTTGGCATGTTGTAAATGACTTGTGTTGTATAAAATATACAATATACAAAACAAAAATGGGCTTGTTGTGATAAGTATACTAACTACAACACAATCATCAGAACTGTTGTCTATCTCCCATTGTAAAAAGCATTTTCTGTAGTAGTGACAATTAGGGTTTCTAACCACAAATTAATACCTTTTCCATCCAAATTAGATACTTTTGCAAAAAGAGACAGATTTAGGCCTTCAAACTATTTTTTATGTATTCCTCATATTTTTCTGATCATTTTTATGTATTAAAACTTTCCTCATTCGAGTTTTCTATCAAAAGATATGATTTTAACAAGAAAATTCCTTTTTCTAGTTTATTTGCTAATTTTGAAAAAACAAGGATCACTAGATTCGTGATCCATTGGTCCACTCAGGATCCAACGGTCAAGGACGCACACGCCTTATCTTGTGATTAAAAGTGAGACAAAGGACAAGCCTGCCCTTACCTTAATGAAGACGCCATAGGGGTAGTTTAGTAAAAGTGCTGCTTATCATCTTCAAGCTCGCGATTCCCCTGGTTTGCGATCCAGTGCTTGCCGCGGTCAACCTCAGAGTTGACTCTAGGAAACTTGCTCCCCCAGCCGCCAGTGGAGACCGCCGCACCTCCGCCGAGCCACACCGAACTCGAGGGTGCCCTTGGATTCACCAATGTAGGCTGCAGTTGATGGGACAAAGAAGCCCCCTCTCCGGTGGGAAGTAGGTCTAGGTTGGAGGTGAAGGTCGAGGTTCTTCTCGCAATCAATCCTTCACACTAACTTGACTCTTCCGTCCGAACACGATGGGATGACCTGGGTTTTCGCAGAGGGTGTGTAGCCCCTCATATATATAGGCCTGGTCGATGGTGCCCCTCCCAATTTGGGGAAACTATCCCACACATGGAAACTAGGGGAAACCAGGGATGGTTCGGACCGACGTTGTCTCTCGATTCTAATGGGCATCTCATCTTTCCAAAACGTGGCCTGAGGAGAGAGATAAAGGTGCGAGAAGATTGCAGGTTTTGACTCGAGCTAGAAGATGATCCCTTGATCATTTGATCGCCATCCAACGGCCATCACTGAGCATGACTCATTCCTGGGCTGGGCCTAAGGTTTCCCATTCCGATTTCAAATCACATTATAAATTGATTATCCCTTTGTTTTTATAAAATCAATAACTCTCTCCTCGTTTATCCTTTCTCAATAAAATTTTAGGAGAAAGTCTTTTATGACTTAATCTACTAGTGTATGAAATTTGAAACCAAAACTCGAAAGGAAAAACCCTTTTTCTTCATATGCAAGTCAAGGACTTATAAGGCATATTTTATGCATATTTCCTCTCTCTTAATCTTTATTTTCTTTATTTTGCTTCCTTTTAGCATTAGGAATATTATGGATACGAAAATCCATCAAGGATAACTCAATTATACCTCTTTCCACTTATTTTCCACATTTTATCATTATTTTTAATTTCTTTCTTAATAAAGCAATACTTAATTGTTCTTTTCTTTTCTTATTGCTTTATCCTTGCAATTTTGGACTCCTTGGGACCCAAGGAACCCAAGAGGCACGAAATCCACCTTTGGATTACACTCTTTTTCCTTCTAGAAGTTTCTACATTTTTTTTCTCCATTTCTTATTAATAATGGAGTTTCTTTTGTCTTTTCCGTGTTATTGGGCCCAATAGCCAATAAAGCCCACAAATAAATCAACAAGGCTATTTTAAACGAAATTCATGCATTCAATCAAAAGACATCATTATTTGTTCATTTATCTTTATTATGAGAAATTACATTTCTCACCCAATAATCCCAAAAAATTGGGGTTGTAACATCCTTCCCCTCTTATAAGAATTTTGTCCTCAAAATTCCATCAAGCAAACAACAATTTAGGATAAGCCTTTCTTATGTCCATCAGGGCTCCCATATGGCATCACCCTTTCCATGGTGCTTCCCAAGAACCTTCATCATCTCATATTCTTCCATCTGAGTTCTTTCTTACCTTGGTGTATCGTACCCTCATAGGTGACTTAGGACATTTCATCCTCTCAAAAGTTGATTAGGTTCAGGGCTCAGCACATGGCTTGGGTACCTCACATAGTTCTCTAGATCAGACTCATGGAACACATTACACATCATGTTATCCTGAGGGGAAAGGCTAAACACAACCATCTCCACCAATCCATCTCAAATGGACCCATATATCGGGGACTCAACTTTCTCAGCTGTAGCTTAGAGGGGTCAGATTTTCACATCACATACACTCCCACAGTGAACTACAAGTCATTCTGCTTTGCATCAGCTCACGACTCATGTTGCTTCTGGATCCCTCTCAGCCATTGCATGATCAAAGCAAATTCATCTGCACACACTGTGGTTCTTTTCTGACCTTCGTGAGGCCTCCTTCACCAACATCATCTTAATGAAGTGGCGACCGACACAACCTCCTTATAGAACTTCTTGCATCTCGATAAAGGCTATGGTGGTTAACATCACATCTTAAGAACTGACTCTATGTATCACCGTGAATGAGTACACATGCTCTCATCAGACCCTCTCATCTGGATCATATTGTCCATTAGTATGGGGTGATAAACAATACTAATATTGAGTTCTTCATGTACCTACTTCCACCGCATGGAAGTAAACCTTTAGATCATACTCAAGAATGTTTGAACTTGCATCATGGTGTAGTTGAACCGTATCTCTCTCATATGAGTAGTTCAACCCGATCCATCCCTTGACAGTACTCTTTCTTTCTCATGTCATCTAGGTAAGGCGATCTACCATAACCCATATTGTGTCGTGACCTTCCTTGGTCTAGGGGACACTTACCATCCATAGTGATGAACTCCCATTCCCTCACGGGGACTCTTTATCCTTTATATCAATACACTGGGTTACTGGTATTCATCCTTCATCTCCTGTCATGCTTGGCAACATGCCACTTGCAACATTATCTTTGGCATCCAAAGTACTACTGTCACTTACTATCTTTGTAGTACGGTGTATGGTGATCTTAGAATCATGATCTCCTTTATGTCATGATTCCTCAAGATTGATTCCTTAGAAACCCTAAACCATTCTAGTCGGGGTTTCATCACCTTCTTTTCCAAAGAAGTGCATCTGAGGTTCTACCACCATCCTTTCATTGCATCAAGACCTAGGCTGGCTAACCAAACAACTACTAACTTGATCAACCGATATCGTTGCATCTGAGTGTTTGCCAAACTTATCTTTTTTTTTTTTAACTTAGGGTTAACCTAACAACCTCTTCTAGCCTCTAGCTAAACTAGGCAGCTGCATCTCATCCAGAGCATCCATTACCACTTCACATCCTTAGGGGTTAGGTAATGTTGAAGACATACACCTCCATGTGTTCCACCCATTACCTCATCTCATCTCTAATTATATCTTCATCAAGAAACTCTGAGCTCATTCTCTTGGTTTTCAAACTCAACCTTGTATGACTCATAGCTCATGATAAAAACATCCTTATAAGATGACTACCTTATTACTCTTGATGTTTGTAAACCATCCTCCTATCGTTCACCCCGCAAGGGTATGTTATCATCTATGTCCTCATACTTCATAGCAACGTTCCAACTCACTTCATATTTTATCCTTGGTGTATGTCATGCATACTGTCCTATCTCTCACTCCCATAACAAGAGGAAATAAGCATTTGGCGGCCGTCCAAACACAGAGTTCTTCCTGTTCCAAGAGTAGAGATGGTACATCCCACCTTGCCATTACACCTTTAAATCTAAGTTGAAACGTGCCACATATGTCTCTACATCACAATCATCTCGAAAACTAGTCTCAAACTTACTTGGACCACCACACAATCCTTGGTCATCTCCTTTAGGTCTATAGGGTGCCGATACTTGAGGGGTCATCCCTCTTCCCTTATGCATCCACAGAGTGCCCTACTCATCTGCCCTTTGGGTCCCATGAGTTCACGAAGGTGATCAATCTCCTAACCCATGGCCCTTAGATAATGATAGCTGTTACCTCCCGACCCTATGGTCATGTGCAACTAGGGAATTAGGCAACTCCTACTTCCATCGATCTTATCCCTACCTGACCCTAGGATAGACTTAGGATTCTATTGTAGTACATGTCCAACTGGGAACCTTACCCAAGCCTTCATCATCTCTCTCTGCATTCATGGGCTAACTTTCATCCATTCACAGGGGTCATGGCGACCTGCCAACCTTGGTCAGGTCCCATATCGGTTACCTCCATGGTAACACATCCACATGCACTTAGAGATTGTAATCTATGGGTCTACATGTTCATTCTCATACCATGTACTTTTCACTTAGCTTCTCAAGATCCTATGAGACCTCTTTAGGTTTCCTTAAAACCCACAAAACTGGTATACACCCTACAAAAGGGTCCCTCTCCCAAGATGGGAGGAAACTACACCTGGATAACAAAGGTCACAAACGTCCCTATGTTTAGGGTCTGCATCCACATGAGTATGCTTAGCCCTAGCAAGCTACTAAGGCACAAGCAGACACCTATAAAACCATGCTAGGTCACACTTGTTCTCATCCTCAACATTAGACCAAGTTAGCTGTGAGGGGTTCATCAAACATACCTTTAACTCAAGGGGTTTCCTTTTCCTCTACACATAAGGAGTACCATGCTCGAAACTATAGAGACTCAAATCTCATCATGAGCATCAGGTACACTACTTCCCCTCTTAGGCCTAGGAACCCTAGGTTCACCTTTTGGGTATCCAACTTCATGCTCAACATTTAAACCATGAACCAAACATATCCAAGGTATGCCATGTACTCCCATGATCTGTTTATTCGAGAAACACCTCAGAGTTGATCCCTCCTCAAGGACAACCAACTAGGTATAAATCCTCACAACTGGTTACTCATACCTCCTCAGGGTCTAAGGCACTCTTTGTCTCATCTCAACAGAGGAGAGAGAGAAAGGTGCGATAAGATTGTAGGTTTTGCTGATCTTTCCTTTTCTGACTCGAGCTGGAAGATGATCCCTTGATCATCCGATTGCAATCCAACGGCCATCACTGAGCGTGACTCATGCATGGGCTGGGCCTAAGGTTTCCCATTCCGATTTCAAATCACATTATAAATTGATTATCCCTTCGTTTTTATAAAATCAATAATTCTCTCCTCGTTTATCCTTTTTCAATAAAATTTTAGGAGAAAGTCTATTATGACTTAATCTACAATTGTATGAAATTTGAGACCAAAAATCGAAAGGAAAAACCCTTTTTCTTCATATGCAAGTCAAGGATTTATAAGGCATATTTTATGCATATTTCCTCTCTCTTAATCTTTATTTTCTTTATTTTGCCTTCTAGAAGTTTCTACATTTTTCTTTTCTCCATTTCTTATTAATAATGGAGTTTCTTTTGTCTTTTCCTTGTTATTGGGCCCAATAGCCAATAAAGCCCACAAATAAATCAACAAGGCTATTTTAAATGAAATTCATGCATTCAATCAAAAGACATCATTATTTGTTCATTTATCTTTATTATGAGAAATTACATTTCTCACAAAATAATCCCAAAAAATTGGGGTTGTAACAATGATTCTCAGAGCGTTTGGGCCCAGAGGCATGCAGATGATTATGGCAAGGGGTTGCACATATCATCTATCCATAATTGCATATAATGCAATTGGAAAGAGTTTCCTATCTTGATGGTTCACTGTGTTTGCGGTGTTGATTGGGTCACAATTGAATCATCTTGGATCTGGCCCACTAGAATATTGTATGCTGCAATACTCTGAATTGATATTGAGGGCTATAAATTTGAGTAAAATAGTGGGAGTGATAATAATTAAAGAACTAATTATATCATAAAAATTTTCAAATCAAATCAAATTAAAAAGGGTTTTGACAAATGCAAAATTTTTCTCTTGTAGAATCAAATGGCAAACAAATCATCACGTTCGGACAAATTAAACGAGATTTATTTCCATAACTGATTTTGGACCTTGAGAAGAGTTTTGCATGATCCTGAAATACCAGAGCTAGTATCCACTCCAAATTCACCTAAGACTGGCATGGATGCTTATTTAAAGCATAACAATGATGTTGTGAACATCAAGAACCATATGTTGGGATGGTATGAACTATGTGTTGCATAAATAACATGATAAGCATGAAAGGTATAATGTCTCTAAGGCTCTATTTCAGTGAAAACTGATAGATGGAGATCCAACACAGTCCCATCTTCTTAATATAATTAGGCATATGGAGCATCTTGAGAAACTGGGATTTCTTTTTGGTCAAGAGTTGGCCACAGATATGATTTTGCAATCATAGCCTAAATCATATAGTCGGTTCATTGAGTGTTATCACTTAAGCAACATGGTTGGACCATTGTCTAAGTTTCTTGACATATTTATAAATGTCAAAGAACAAATAAAGATGGACAAATCTGTGATGGTGAGCAGCAGAGTTGAGTCCAAGGACAAAGGCAAAGCCAAAAAGAATTTTATGGCTAAATTAAACTCTAAATCTTCTGCACTCAAAGTTAGGAGAAGGATAAGGGAACCCAGGAAGATGAAGCAAGGGATAAAGATCTCTACTTCTGGGGTATACATTATTGAGATTAACTACACTACTTATTCATCATGATTACTTGATACAAGATGTGGATCACACATTTGCTCATATGTGTAGGATATGAAAAGAAGTAGACCTTCAGAGAAAGGTGAGATTGAACTGTGTGATGCTAATGGTGAAAGAGTTGCGGCCAGTGCAGTTAGAACCTATGAGTTAACTCTACAAAGTGGGCTTGTAATAAAGTTAGAGAACTGCTATTACGCACCTACCATTAATAGGAACATCATATTTGTATCTTGTTTGGACAAAAAAGGATTCAAATTTCTTTTAAAGAATGGAAGATGTTCTATTAGCAAAGATGGGATCTTTTATGGCAGTTCCCCAATGTCTTATGGTCTATCTTGATAGATATTGTGAGAACCCCTTACACTAAATGAGATTACTCTAAACATAAAACACAATCAATCACCAATCAACCACATACCCACAAATATGGGTAAATTAAAACTGATTTCAACATTAACAACAACTTAGAAACATTTGCATAAGAGCCCAATATCTTTCTTGTATCCATACTATACCAATAATTTGATACAAATTGTTCTATCACCTTAGCTACAACATATCTACACATGAGAAAAATATATGTATATGCCACATAATAAACATTAACATGCTAACAAAATTCTGATTCGTTTGAAACACCATATACAAAATTTTGCTGCCTGGACCTAAGAGTACAAGGATGAGTCTAGGACACACTAGACATCTAATCAACTTTCCCAAAGATTCATTACTGTACTTCCTCCTTACTTCCATGATTCTATTGTCATCATTGACGATTACCTAAAAAAATGTGGCGAACCACAAGGGTGAGACCCATGTCCCAGCAAGAGATATAACCTCCAACAACGCATATTGATTACAACATTTTAAATAGTAGATAACTAAGCAGTTGGAGTATTTAATATTCAATTGAACAGATTGAACTATTCAAGTATGCTAAACAAATTAAGCAATTAATCTTAGCAACAAGTATGATCATCAATGCATATATAGATAACAAATCAATCCATTTCTTTGGATAGATATCTACTCAAATATCATAAAATTGCATCTAATAACAATCATTATCATTAATCTGACTATCATCATATTCCTTGCTAACAACACAAGCAATCTAGTAGCATTAGCACCCCTGACATCATAAATATGTCTAGTAACATAACATGTCTATCAATATTGGTATCTCAAATAAAGGGAACATATATATATCATAAGTAGAACTAACATCATAACACAATGAACTGCATAGGCATGATTAGCAGTTTAAGCATTTCGAATTACATAGGCATGGCTAGCAATATTAAACATAGCTAGCAGCAACATCTTAACCATCAGTATCAGTATATTTGACAACATAAGCAGGTTTACAACATGATCATAACTACATCATAAGTATATCTATTATCTCTTATTGTACTATACATGATCTCAGTGAAAAGAAAGCAAACAAGGGTTATCATCCAATATGAAGCATTGTGTATAACCCTAAATAGATATGCTACACGGCTGTCTTACATCTTTTATTATGCCCTAGGGAATTTGAATCGTACCATCCAAAGTCTAACCGACCCCTGTGAAGGGCTATTCAGTTCCGTACAAGATCTAGGAGTGTCGGTATCCTAAGATCTCTTCCCCTCGGTCAGTACAAGTAAAATGGCAGTGACATATCAATCAAAGCTGCCACCACAGTGACATATAGTCAAGCTGTTAACTAGCAGTCCTCCCTTGGTACATGTCATGGCACTAGAAACCAAGGTATAAAAAACCCTCTAATCCGAGGTACAACCGCAGTTGTCCTCAATCACATCAGATGTATGAGGCATGACCATAGCCATCCTCCACAACCTACATTGTGGATGACATGAATATATCCTCAACTTGCCACCCCCACATACTCAACATTATGCGCTCTGAGTTTCCCTTAGGAATACTCATTTCACCATCCAGCAAGTTCTGACACTGAAGACGGCTCTACGACATAGGGCACTACATGATTAGAGTTGAACTTGATTAGTTATACCAATTGGGTGAATTAAGGCTGCATCAAACAAGTGGACATACAAACCCTAATACATTTCTAGCAAGCATATAAATATCACAACTTTTAAAAGATATAAAATGTGTGGAACATAGTTTGTCATCTCATCATCACACGGTACTATTCACTTGCCATTCATGAGACCACACTAGTCATCATACTATCACAAGATATAAATCCTTTTCACAATATCACAGGGTATCAACCCTTATCAACATAAGAAATCTACACCTCATTCAGGGCTCAACCATACCCAAAGGTCATTAAGACCATCATACTATCACATGATATAATTCCTTTTCACAATATCATAGGGTATCAACCCTTATCAACACAAGAGGATTACACCTCATTCAGGGCTCAACCATGCCCAAAGGCATTAAGACCATCATATTATTCCCTACAAGATCATCATTATCTTTGCATGCCTTATAACAAGGCTCAACAACATCACTTACATATAATACACCGGATCAACACAATATTGCATTAATGAGCTAGGAGATATTCATAAACAATCATAGTAGGGTTATATTAACATTAAGAACATTCCTTTATTACATTAACATGCAATGAATCTAGATATGATTAACCCTCATCATATTCATAATGCACATGTTTAGCATAAGAAAGTATCAACCATGTGTCTATGATAACCACCAATTAACATATTAAGGTTATGATCATATCAAGGAGGTTATTCCACCATCATTCCATCATATAAGAATTTTAATCATGAATACTCATATTTATCTATTTACATTAGAGTTAGATTCAACAAGATAAATTATATTAATGTTACTAATCAACACTTATACCCAAACCCTAATTCACGACATATCCATTGGATCATGGATGCATAAGGCAAAGCATCATGAACACACCAAAAGCAAGTGCAAAAACACAAGTGGACGCGTCGCGTAATATAGACATAGTCTCAGTGACTACTACTAACAACAGTGCGATCAACTAGGCTAGTTGAAATAGTTAAAGTGGTTTTTAACAAAATGAAAGAAAATGAAAGAGAAAACAACAATGGTTGATTCAATTATGATGAAGTTATTTAGGTTTATCGGTTTCACCACGGGCTCTTGTTGTATATCATTTTTACCAAATTAATATAAATCCCATTAATATCCTAGATAGAAATCCTGTAGCCCGAATTGTTCGCTCCCGCGATACAATCCACTAACTAAGTCTAAGCCAATTCCATGTCAATGGTAATTTTATTCTTAGATTAGGTGCATTCTTGAAAACTCTGGGTTCTTTCTACTACCCATACGTCACCTATTCCAAGGAACGCATCAGGCAGTGTACAAGTTATGGTTTTCTAACCGTTAATCCTCCTTCCAAAGTGATTATTGGTCTAATACCTTATCGATGTGGATCAATCAATGACAAGTCGTTCAAACCCACACTTATATATCCAGGAATAAAGAGAAACTTATACTAAATTATGTAAATAGTTAATACAACGATTCCCCCGGGCTACTCCCAAGTCCTAAGGAACAGAAGGGTTTAGCCCCGCATGGTTATCAGTTGAAAATACATGGAAGGAGAGAAGAAAAACATAGGAAACATGAAAGAATTCATGTAACCCCTGGAAAGGGGATGTTCCGGATGATCCTTCTCGAGAAACGTGTGATCTGCAGTCTTCCGGCGGCAGAAACGCCTGTCAAAGGTACTCGAATCATCTGGTTGTCATCCTTCAACTCCATGCTTCTCTCCCTCTCTCTGGCTGTCATGCGGTGCAACGTGATATCCCTTTAGGTCTCAGCGGCATCCCTTTTTGTCCTAGGTCACTTACGGTACCACATAACATGGACCGTTGGATTGGGGCGGCCGATTTAGATTGCTGAAATCCGACAGAGTCGGTGGCACCAACATCATCAGACTTTTGTCGATCTCTGGCTGAGTTGGTGCCATCGACTGGAATGTCGATGGCACTGAGCTGAGGTGAATTTTCTCCCTTTCTTGTTGAAGCTGACTCAGTGGCACCGACTTTAGGAGTTGATGCCATCGACTCTTTTGGTTGACCGCATTCGTCGCTATAGGTATAGGTAACTCAGTGGCACCAACTTTAGGGGTCGATGCGATCGACTCTTTTGGTCGATTGTAGCCTTCTCGCTGATCTTATTTCGGTGGCACCGACTCTGCTTTGTATATAAAATACCTGAAAAATGCAGAAAAACATATATAAGTCTGAGGAATATATAAAATCATATAAAAATGATAAAATAAGCTTAATTTGATGCAAATAGAGTGTACATGCCAACAATAGTGATTTATGCGAATATAATCAAGAAAGTGACAAACAAATACACAAAACACGTATAAAATCGACCTGTAAAAGTGACTCAAAACCCGTGCATCAAACTCCACTGAGATGAATCTTTCTCTTTCTCGAGCAACAATACCTTTGGAGCTGATTGAGATAAGTCAGCTAAATGACATCATGCATAAGGTACATCCAAAAAATCCCCACTTTTCGGTCCTCATTCCGGCCTTCATTGACCCCTGAACACTAGCTGCCCTATAGACGACCAAAAATCCCTATCCAAGATGTCCTCCCCCAATCAATGAGACACTATCAGTTAGAGCAGTTAACATGATAAATTCTTCCAGTTCATACTTGATGCATCGTGTGATCTCCTATCTACGTTGCTCTTTTCTCTACCTACCATCTACATGGAAACAATTCTCCTGATAGAATAATGAATGAGGAGACAATTATTTGAGTGGCCTACCAATAAGAGTACGGGTGGTTGAATTAGGTGGCTGCAGAAGAATCATGAGCACAAAAAATCATCCATGAAATAAAAATTATGATAAACCTATGATGATGAGAATTTAATAAAATGCTCCTAATGCCTAATCATTGTGATGGAATGATGCATGCAACTATCATTTCATCTCAAGATAAGACAAAATATCTATAAAACTAAATCTTATGCTAACTTTTCTTTATAATTGATTAGAATTGTGCCCTTGAACGTTCAAAAATATATAAATACTTTTTTTTAATTTAAGCCCCCTCTTTCATGATAAACTTGCTTTGGGCTTCTAATTGCACTTCACCTTAATTTTTTTTAAGTGTTTTTTTTCAACGAATGGGCACAATCTCTACCATTTTATTAAGAGAGAAGAAGCTAGACAAGATTTTATGCAAGAAGAAATGTCATGCTTATGCAATTAGATGAACAAAGGTGTTATGCACTAAATGACATGCACCATGAATTTGTTGTTCATGTTTGATTTTCTATATATTTTTTTTGTATGTGCTAATGCAAATAAGAATAAACAACTACTATGCAAAGTCTATTATGCAATGTAAATGTAAACAAAAGAAGAATGATAACATGTATTCAATCCTCATATGGTGGGGTGTGAGTCAAAGGAATGTGGTGGTTGAGATCACACAACTAAGAGATAGAACCTTCAGAGAAAATCATATGTCCCTCTCTAATGACCTGTGTACAGGGTAATCAAGGGGTTTCTTTCTTAAGTTTAAATTTAAGGTCACGTTAGTGTTTGATCAGTTTAGGGTCAGCAATCCTTGTCAATCACTTTCTTAGACAAATTAGATGGTCATTTATGCTTTAATATCCTAAAGCTAACTTACTCAAGCACTTCCTTAGTTATGTGACTCTCTTACTCACAAGATAAGCTCACAAATTTTAAATTTTAAATTTACTCACAAAATTGCACCCAACCCAGAGATTGATATTTTCACAAAAACCATGCATTTACTTCTCCACATATTACACTAGATAGAATGTGGATCCTACATAACAGAAAAACTAACAAAAACTAACATTTTTTCTCAAAATGAAGCAAATAAAATAAAAAATAAACTAAGATAATAGAAAATAAAAGCTAAGATAGGAGTTGTTTCGGCACCCCCCAAGCTTGAATATGATAATGGCCACATAGTCAATATCCTAACTCAAGAGGTAGAACAGTGATACCCGACTCAGAATGGTGGTGGTGGTGGTGGTGGCTATGTGGGATCCTGGGGAGGAAACATCCCCTGAAAGGTCAGATCAAATGGTGGCAGGTTTGACGACACCGTGTAACTTCCAAAATACCCCTGCCTACAGTAGTTATCAAAGAAAGGATGCTGATAAGCTTCCATCCGCTACAGACGGTGATGTAAATTCTCTTGGTTGGCCAAGAGAAGGCGTTCATTTTCATAGATCGCCTTCTGGTTTGTATACAACCTACCTTGCACGTCCTGAATGCCAGCCACAGATTGGGTTTGTTGTTGTTGATGCATCTGGATGTCCTGCAGCATGTTATACATACCCGCCATAGAATAGGCAACCTCTCCTTCTTGAGAGGGTGGTGGGGCATAAGATGATGAGGCATCATAATGGTGAGTATGCTTCCTTAGAGCCACTCTATGTCGCACAAGAATGGTGGCCTCCACTTCCTCCACGTCGTCGCTTGCCGCATCTTCCTCCTCAGCCTGAGCTTGTTGTTGTCCAACATTGTCATCATCACCCAGAGTCGGCCATCTATAGTGTCCAACTCCCCTGATGTTGAATACGGGATCAGGGAGTCGATGCTAGTAGAAGGTATCATCGACCGAGCATGTGGAGTAGATGACACCGGCTTCCACAGTGATGAGGCCGGCTTGCTTGAAGTAGAGGCGGTCGATGTGCAATCTTCTTTCTCTGGATTGCTGACAAGTCGGTGGCACTGACTTTTCGGCGGGATCAAAACTTTAGATAATCCTTGTGGATGCATCTGGGCCATAGATCAAGGTTGCCCACGGATCAGTGTGTCTAGCGATCGGTGGCACCGATAGTGGGGTCGGTGGTACTAACATGACGATCGACATTTTTTCTTCATGCATCGACACACACCTGGGACCCCATGCCGAGTCGGTACCACCGACTTGTAAGTTGATGGTACCAACTCAGTTTATCAGTTAAACACGTCCGAGTTCTACACTTTCTTCAGAGATACCGGTGGCACCGACTTGGAAGTCAGTGGGACCGACTCATATCAGTCGATATGCCCATCTCTCTGACCGTGACTCGGTGGCACTGACTTGGAAGTCGGTGGCACCGACTTAGCCACAGCCTGCACACTAAACAAACGAGTCAGGGTATCGTTTTTTACAATTTTTTTTTTTAAATAAGTACTATGAAACGACTTAAAGAAAAATGCACGAAACAAACATCCTAATGGTTGGGTTGCCTCCCAACAAGTGCCCTTGTTTAACTTCCTAGGCTAGACAACTCTAAATCTCAATATCAAATGGGGGCGATGAGTTTCATCTCATCCTCCTTTCTAGTGAAATCTTCCCAAAAGTAGTGTTTCAATCTCTATCCATTCACTAAGAAGGTTCTCTCCCCCTCTTTGATTCTCACAGCCCCATGTGGGAACACTTCTTCTATGATAAAGGGTCCACTCCATCTAGACCTAAGTTTCCCAGGATGCAATTTTAGCCTAGAATTGAAAAGAAAGACACTCTCTCTCAGATAGAACACTCTCCTCTCTATATGCCGATCATGAATTTGCTTTGTCCTTTCTTTGTACAATCTAGCATTTTCATAGGCATTCCATATTAGTTCATCAAGTTCATTCAATTCCAACCTTCTCATCTTCTCGGCTTCATCAAGATCAAAATTTAGCCTTCTCAATGCCCAATGAGCCTTATGTTCTAATGCCACAGGAAGATGACATGCTCGACCATAAACTAACCTAAAGGGTGTGGTTCCTATGGGTGTCTTGTAGGCTGTCCTATAGGCCCAAAGTGCATCATCCAATAACTCACTCCAATTTTTTCTACTTGATGACACCATCTTTTCAAGGATCTTCTTAATCTCTCTATTTGATATCTCCACTTGTCCTTGAGTTTGTGGGTGATAGGGTGTACCCACCCGATGCGTCACTCCATACTTTCTCAAAAGTGCCCTAAACTTGTGATTGGTGAAATGAGTCCCCCCATCGCTAATGATCATCCTAGGCACTCCAAACCTGTAGAAAATGTGATCTTTGACAAATTTGCATACAACTACGACATCATTGGTGCGGGTTGGAATTGCTTCTACCCACTTCGACACATAGTCAATGGACAACAAGATATAAAGTTAGGAATTAGAGGACACAAAGGGTCCCAGAAAATCTATTCCCCACAAATCAAAAACCTCTACCTCTTGTAACACATTCAAGGGCATCTCTTGCCGCTTGGATATGTTACCAGACCGTTAGCACGCGTCACACCTCCGCACAAAGTCTTATGCATCTTTGAACAACGTTGGCCAATACAAACCACTTTCTAGAACCTTTATAGTTGTCCTAGAACTAGCGTGGTGCCCTCCTGTAGGTAGTGTGTGATAGTGTTTCAACACACTCTCATACTCACTCTCTAGCACACATCTTCTCAAAATACCATCCCTGCATTGTCTCAACAAGATAGGATCATCCAAAAAATAATAACACAGATAATGGAAAATTTTTCTTCTTTTCCTGATACCCCAATCATTAGTCAACTCCTTGCAAACAAGATAATTCACAATATGCACAAACCAAGGGTCCTTATGATTAAGAGCAAATAATTATTCATAGGGAAAGGTCTCTAGGATGGGTATGTCAAGGTCTTTCTCATCTACCCTCTCTAGCCTAGATAGGTGGTCATCCACCACATTCTCAACCCCGACCTTATCTTTCACCTCAATATCAAACTCTTGCAATAAAAGGATCCAACGGATAAGTCTAGGCTTGGCATCCTTTTTCTGTAGCAGGTACTTGATGGCTACATGATCCGTCCACACCACCACTTTAGCTCCTACAAGGTATTACCTAAACTTTTCAAAATAAAAAACAACCACCAAGAGTTCCTTTTCTGTGGTGGTGTAATTCAATTGTGCATCATTAAGAGTTTTAGATGCGTAATAAATGACCGTAGGGACCTTGTTGAGACAATGCCCTAACACAACCCCTACCACGTAATCTGATGCGTCACACATCAACTCAAACGGTTGGCTCCAATCCGGAGCCTGTACAACTGGCACGGATATGAGTTTCTCTTTCAAAATCTCAAAATATTTTAAACACCTCTCATCAAAATCGAACTCAACATCCTTTTCCAAAAGCTCAGATAAAAGCTTAGCGAGTTTAAAAAAATCTTTAATAAATTGGTGATAAAACCTGGCGTGGCCTAGAAAGCTCCTAACTGCCTTCACCGATGATGGTGGAGGGAGTTTTGATATCACCTCTATTTTAACTAGATCTACCTCCAATCCCTTTCTAGATACCTTGTGGCCTAACACAATGCCCTCGCTAACCATCATGTGACATTTCTCCCAATTAAGCACTAAATGGGTGTGTTCACATCTCTGCAAAACTTTGTCCAAACTTTTCAAGCACTCTCCAAATGACATCCCATAAATTGAAAAATCATCCATGAAAACTTCGAGACATCTCTCTACCATATCCGAGAAAATTACCAACATACACCTTTGAAAAGTCACAGGTGCATTGCACAACCCTAAAGGCATGCGGCGATAGGCAAAAGTGCCATAAGAACAAGTGAAGGTAGACTTCTCCTGATCCTTAAGCTCAATTGAAATCTGATTGTAACCCAAATATCTGTCAAGAAAACAAAAGTGGGAGTGACCAACAAGTCGCTCTAAAATCTGATCTATGAACAGTATCGAGAAATGGTCATTAAGGGTCGCAGCGTTCAACCGGAGGTAATCGATGCAAACACACCATCATGTCATTAATCTAGTGGTGATTTGCTCATTAGATGCATTGGTAGTGACAGTGATTCCCCCCTTCTTAGGAACTCCCTATGTCGGAATTACCCACATAGAGTCACAAATAGCATAAATAATACCTACAAATAGTAGCTTTATTACCTCCTTCTTTACCACCTCTGTCGTAATTGGATTTAACTGACGTTGAGGTTGAATGACCAGCTTCATGCCCTCTTCTAGGCGAATCTTATGTTGGCATAAGGTGGGAGAAATCCCCTTGATATCAGCCACGGACCACCCAAAACCACCTCGGTGGTTCTTTAACACCGTGATCATTTGTTCTTCTTCCGAAATACTCAATAATGCCGAGATGATGACTAGTAGATTCTCCTCTACTACTAGAAAAACATACTTCAGATGAGGCGGAAACGACTTGAGCTCTAACTCAGGCGGGCCTAGAAGTGATGACACCAAAGGCGGTGGTAGTGGCCCTAAGTCCTCAAAATGCTTCATGTAATGGCATGGCAGCACCTTCAACAGCCGCACACACTCCTCCCTTGACCGGTCCAGAACGCAATCATCCCTTATGTTCATGAGGCAAGCCTCTAGAGGAAGCTGTAGATGGACCTGAAATATGGAATCCTCTACGTCTTCATCCACAGTAGACAAACTCACTTCCTCTTCTCTATCATCTGGGTATCCTATCACTTTGGCAAGTGAGAGAACCTTGGTGTTCTCCATGATGTCCACAATAAGTGTACCCTTATCCACCTTTGTCATAACATGTGCCATGTCCAGAAATGGTTTTCCCAAGAACAAGGAAATATTATTATTCATGTACTGCACCATATTGCACTGCTCCTGAGAATCCGATGATTTGGAATTACCCGACATGGTTATCTCAAACTTGTCGTCTTTAATCCCCATAGTCAAGCGGCCTCTTCCCATCTCTAAAATCATGTCGGATGTAGCTTGGAAGGGCCATCCTAGTAGGAGCTCGTTTCCATGCTCAGCTTGCATCTCCACCACTACAAAATCTACAGGAAAAACAAACTGGTCCACCTTGACAAGCACATCCTCGCAAATGCCATACGGTGTAACTACCGAATTATCTGCCAACTGTATCGTCATGCTGCTCTTCCATGATGTTTTGAGACCAAGCTTCTCAAAAGTGGATAGGGGCACCAAGTTAATTCTTGCCCCTGAATCACAAAGTGTCTCACCAAACTTTGTCTTCCCGATATAGCATGTGATGTTGAAACAGCTGGGATCTTGCCTCTTTGGTGGAAGCATACCTAAGATGAAGGCACTAACTTGCTCTCTTAAGACAACTACATTAGAATCTGGAATCTTTCTCTTCTTGCTAATGATATCTTTTAGAAACTTATCATATGAGGGTATTTGTTCAATTGCCTCAATTAATGGTATATTCACAGAAAGCTTCCTAAAGTTGTCCAAAAACTTCTTGAATTGTTTATCCTTCTTTGTTGCCTTCAAGCTATTGGGATATGGAACTGGTACCGTCTGTGTCCTCTGATGTGGTGGTACATATGACGTCCGCTTTTCAGGCTCAGCTTCTTTCTTTTGCTCCTCCCTTGTGTTCCATGTCTCAGGTTCTTCTTGCACTTGCTCTGGCACTGAGTCATTACTGTCAACATGCTTGATCACCTCATTCTCCTCATATTGTGGGGTAAATGTCTTCTTCCCACTTCTCAATAGTATGACTTTGACCTGCTAATTCCCCGTTGGAGTGTCAGTATTTCCTAGAAACCCCTGCTAAGAGGGCTTCTTCAACTCGGCCACATCTGCTGCAAGCTGAGATAATGTCATCTCAAAAGTTCTCATCTGTGCACTGTGGTTCTAGAGGTCCTGCTGAACATTATTGAGTAACATGTCATTTTGCTTCACAATCCTTTTCAAGATGTCATTAGTGCTCTCTTCTGCCACTGGACGCTACTGTTGCATTGGCCTCTATTGATTCTACTGATCCAGATCCTGCAAGAAGTTGTTTGGATCCTTCCATGAGAATTTGGGGTCCTTCCTCCATTTTGTAGTCATTATTGCGGTATCCCTGCTAACACATGTGTTTCACATGCTCTTCCTCTTCAGAAACACAATCATCCTTCTCAAGCAGATTCTTTGCAATAAGGTACAACTTTTCATTCAACGAAGAAATAACCTTGGACTCCCCTATGCTTTTGATCTGCTCTGGATTGTCTCTCTCGTTTCCCCAAGCCTGATTCTTCACCATGTTCTTCAAAATCTCCTAATATGTTGGTGGTGGGTTATTGAGGAAGAATCTTGAGCCTGCACTGTCTAGAGTAGTCCTTTCACTTTTTCGCATCCTAAAATAGAACATCTTCACTTGATTTTCCAAGTCTATCCCGTGATGTGGAACCTTCCTGAGAATTATCTGGAAATGCTCCCACGCCTCGGAATACGATTCAGATGCATGCTTTTTGAAGTTATGGATATTCTTGATCAGTTCATTTGTCTTCTTTGGAGGAAAATATCTTTCAAAGAAGGCCTCCACCATGTCATCTTGCATCTCTATCGACTCTTTAGGCAGGTTGTGTAGACATTCCTTTGCTTTGTCATCCAGTGACGATGGGAACAACTTCTGATAGATGGCGGTTTGAGGAAACCTATCGACCTTCACCATATCACTGATTTTCACAAAATTACTAATATGCACCACTGGGTCTTCATGAGTGTTCCCATAGAATGCTTGTGACTTGACGAGTGCAATCAAACCTGGATCATCTCGTACTGAGCCACATTCACGTGCTGCTTTTTTATTGGCCCTATTTGTGCCGCTGAAGAAGATGCTTTTATCCTTTCCCAGATAGTCCTCTCTGCTCCTGGGTTACCGTCCCCCATTGCTTGTTGCCTGGGTGACAATGGTATGCCTTCTAGTGAATTTATTTGAATTGGAGCCTCGACAGCCCCTGGAAACTCAGGTGGAACTTCTCCGTAGTCTGTGGTCCTCATTGCCACCATACATTAGTACCTGAAAGATTAAAAATAGTTAGCCAATGTACCTTAAGAGAGATAATGCGATAAATGAGTATGAAATGAATATATATTTTTTCTTTTAAAATTAAATTGCACAAAAATTTAAAAGTGGCCTAAAGTGGCCGACTGCATCACTCATAGTGCTGAGACATCGTCGTCTCCCCGCCAACGGTGCCAAAAACTTGAACATGCCAAAACCAAGCACAAAAACGCAAGTGGACGCGTCGCGTAATATAGGCCTTGTGAGGCCCGAGTCGAACTCAGGGAGACAGTCTCAGTGACTACTACTAACGAAAGTACGATCAGCTAGGCATGTTGAAATGGTTAAATTGGGTTTTAACAAAATGAAAGAAAATGAAAGAGAAAACAACAATGGTTGATTCAATTATGATGAAATTCCTTAGGTTTACCGGTTTCACCACGGGGTTTCATTGTATATCATTTTTACCAAATGAATATAAATCCCAATAATATCCTGGATAGAAAGCCGGTAGTCCAAATTGTTCGCTCCCGTGATACAATCCACTACCTAAGTCTAAGCCAATTCCATGTCAATGGTAATTTTATTCTTAGATTAGGCACATTCTTAAAAACTCTAGAGTTTTTTCTACTACCCGTACGTCACCTATTCCAAGGAACGCGTGGGGCAGTGTATAAGTTATGGTTTTCTAACCGTTAATCCTCCTTCCAGAGTGATTATTGGTCTAATACCTTATCGATGTTGATCAAGCAGTGACAAGTCATTCAAATCCACAGTCATATATCCATGAATAAAGAGAAACTTATACTAAATCATGTAAATAGCCAATACAACGATTCCCCCGGACTACTCCCGGTTCCTAAGGAACAGAAGGGTTTAGCCCCGCATGGTTATCAGTTCAAAATACATGGAAAGAGAGAAGAAAAACGTAGGAAACATGAAAGAATTCGTGTAAACCCTAGAAAGGTGATGTTCTGGATGATCCTTCTCGAGAAATGTGCGATCTGTAGTCTTCTGGTGGAAGAAATGCCCGTCAAAGGTACTCAAATCGTCTGGTTGTCGTCCTTCAACTCCGTGCTCTCTCCCACTATACTCAGACTTAACTCTTGTGGCAGATCTACTCTGATGCAATGACCTTCTTCAAGTCCATGTGATATCCCTAAAAATTGTGAGTAGAGGGGTGAGCCTACTCACTCAGTGAATGAGTACTTCGAAGAAACAGTCTAAAGCACGAATATAATTACATATATACTTTTGAGCAATTGGTATCAATTATAACAGTAGTAAGCTTTAAAGAGTCTAATAATTGACAATCATAAATATGCCAGGATACTCTAAATATCTATAAGAGTGAATCAATATATGAAATGCTTGATTGATCATAAAGAGAACTAATAATTCAGAAACATACAAAGAATAATTGAATAACTGTACACACTTGTTTGACCTCTCATTCATTTTATTATGCCCTGATCATATGCAGTGTACTCTACATATGAAGACTCGTAGTGCACTACGATCACACCGTACAAGACTTAGCGGACACACCTGCGAAATGCTAAGTCTGACTACTCTCCTGGTCTGCAACAGGGAAATGGCTCTCTGGCCTAAACTGGACTCCTCCTCTAACATGAGCACACATGCAGAGAGTCAAGCCACCTCTTGGCTTTTCTGTACTCTAGTGCCACCAGGACTTCTGGTTGATGTTGGACACTGCAAACTATAATTTAAGGAGACTTCCACTAGGGCTTCATCCCCTGTGCCACCTGATAGCACGTTCCGACCCCCGTATACTGGACGCTTCCAGGGTTAGGTCGTTTCACCCCTAAGGCGCAGAGCTCACATAGGGGTTCTACGGTGTTCAGGGCTCCTAAGTCTATTATTTTATTATTCCTAGAAAGCCCTTTTCTACATTGTACCCTTCTCTTACTTATACTTGACTCTGGCATCTCTATGGTGTCGCGTCTACTTAATTGAAGTTATAATACAACATGTATATCATTCTAAACTTGGCATAGCAGTATATTCAAAACACTGTAATATACTGAGTAATCAACATACTATACATGCATGCAGACTAAAATTCTTAACTAAACATATTACATGTCCACTTGGCACATACACACTAGAATCATGCAATTTATCATCTTATTACACTAATAAGAGTTAATTACTTGACATACGAGTAATCGTCAATAGCACTTGCAACTTATCTGTAATTTCTCAAAGAACGTGCATATCAACCCAAATTTTGAGTTGTGCATCTCATAACTCAACTAAGAGTTAATTACTTATCATGAAAAGAATTATTAATAATAACTGAGAACATTGATATCATAATTAAGAGTTAATTACTTATCATGAAAAGAATTATTAATAATACTGTAGGAAGGAAATAGCAGCTTACAGTTAGCTTTTCTTTTACTCTGTAATTTTTTTTTTGTACAGCTTCTTGTAACCGGTAGTGTAACATACTAAATTTTGGTGCAAAATTTAAATACTGAGCTATGCTATCTTATTCTTCAAAAATTGATTTTTTTTTTAAATTCCACCTTCTATGCACCCCATTCGAAATACCTTGAAATGTGATCGTCAAAATGCCAATTTCCCTCATTTGGTTTAGTCATCCCACTAGACCCCACTCAATTAATCGAACTCTATTAGAATCCTTGGCCTTGAAATTGTACAAAGTAATATTATTATGCTTAAAATAGCAATGCTTGAATTAATAACGAGATTAACCTATTAGACCACCCTAGAGACACGTTGTCATGGGGAGAGGACTGACCATTGAAGTCAAATGGAAAATTTCAAGAGAAACGGACCTTAGAATAGAGGAATATAGAATTTCAAAATTTGCTAGGAAAATAAATACAAGAAGAGAGTCCAGTTTCCTTTGGACTTATGGACTATTAATTAAAACGAGCCCGCTGTTTCCCCTCCCCGCAGTTTTCGGTTGCCTCCTCCCTTGCTTCTAGGGCGCCCCAGGCACCGGGTGCCTACGCAACGGCAAAACGGCCACACCCTCGGCGCTCTTTACTCCTCAGCCCCGTTTTGACTCCTCGGGTCCTCCCGCTACACTGACCTCTCCATTAAGGGCAACTGAAGGAAGAAACGGCCGACGCGCCAGGAACCGCAGATGTAACGGCTGACGCGCCGTCCTCCCGACGCCGCTCTACATGTCCTGAGCCCGCCTCTATGAGTGCAAACCCTAGTGGTCGCACTCCTACATATACCCGGTTAGCCTACCTGCTGAGGCATAGCGCCTCCTGTCCCCATCGTCTCCTCCTTGTCAACTGATCCCAGCCGCGACGGCGCCCTACAGAGCATCGGCGTTTCCCGAAGTCCGAACTTCCTCGATCCCCCTTCCTCTACACGACGGGCTGTAGAACACCACCTCAGCGTGCCAGCAAAATCCCAACCGTTTCGCATCCTCCAGCGTCTCCCCCTCCGAGCTGCTGTACCCTGGTTACAGCGACAAGCGCCGACACCTCCGGCAGTTACGGCTGCAGTAAACCGCACTGCCTTACTGTCTTCAGTGGAGAGTTGGTAGTCGAAAACAAGTCACCTCCTCGACCACCCAAGTGCCACCATACATACCTGTAACCTCCGTCTCAAACCGCAATTCCGGCAGCTGCAACCTGCAGCTCAGCAGCCACGACGCCAGCCCCAAATCTGACGACCACCACCACCACTCGGTGGCTAGGGAAGAGGAGGGACTAGTAGGCTGAGTGACGATCTTCAGAATAGGAGCAGCAAACGAGTTCCTCCATGTTCCCTGCGTAAGACATCGGCATCGACGAGAGGTACCAGACCTCCCCCTCTTCTCTGTTTAATTCAATGAATACGGGTAATGAGGCTAGTACGGAACCTATACATTAACCGGAAACTATAAACTATACTCCCTAATCGCTGGAGCTGCTAACAAATTTAACTAAGATATAAATACGTATATGCATGATCCTATAATTGGTATAGTCAAACCGCAGCTATGTATGCATATCATGATCCCTATATACTTTAGTCTTACCAAGTAAATATGAGTACATATACAACGTAGTTAATGAAAGGGAGAAAATGATCAACTACGTAGAAGGATAGAATATCAATTAATTCACATGGGTTAGGATCATTTACCTTAAGTTTTGTACTAAGCATATAAAATTATTTGCTCTTAAACTATACGTAAGAAGGTGGACATAAGTAGTATTATGTAATATGAAAATCTAATCTACTATGAACAATGAGTAATGAATCATATAACATTTGTGCACAAAGGGATAACAAGGGGTAAAATGGTAATTTCACCTAATGAGAAGTTAGGAGATAATTTCAAAGCCAAGGAATGCACAATGACCTGGGTTATTTCCCCTTTTTCTAAGAATTGAAACTTCCACACCTGTTGAACTCTAATCGTGGAAATTATTGGATTTTTCTTGGATTTGAAGGTACTAGATTCTCGATTTTCATATTGAGTTATTTATTTTCCCTCTTGAATTCTATATCGATTGCTTGGTGGTGAATTACATACTTTTTATAATCCATTCCCATATGTTGAAATTTCACCACACCCAATTTATTATTGTCATTGATAAATATTATGATAGCACTGAAATTGATCTTGGAGTTTTGACTCCCTGGACTTTGGTCCATTCTGGGCTTTGGCCCCTTTAGAGCTTTGGCTCCTAGAGGTTGGGTACGTCCCGCCGCCCTGTGCACAGGTTGTAATGGATTAGTGGTCCCCCAATATACGGGTTAAAATAGCAGACTACCGTGTCGTTCTTTCATAGATGATTGAACATATGACATTGTAGTCATAACAAAGAGATGATATGACAGTGCTCAATCTAATACTGAAATCAACCTTTGCAAGTATATTATTATAATTTGACATCTGGATCATTTTGCATAGCCTTGTGAATTCCATTTTGATAGACAAAATTTGATACTACCTTGAATCATAGTTAGCACCTATATGTTGCAAATGACTCAATATAAGAATGTAGTACCAGCAATTGCTGACCCATTTTTTTCTCTTGGTCCATGTCGTGGATTATTATCCCTTTTGGGATATTGCATGGATAGAAGGACCTGCTCACTTGGAGTCTTCTTCTGTGGAGTACTGAGAACAAGCAAGGAGCATGGCAAGGTGCCCTTTGTGTGGCATTGTGCATCTATCTTTCTTAAGCTTTTTGATGTAGTCCCTCATGTGGACAATTTTGTTATTTTCTGTTATCTTATGTATGCCGAGGAAACAAACACTATGTTCCTTATTGTTGATGTTATTGAGAACTTTGATTATCATATTATGTTACTCATGGTTTGGAAACTATGTCGTTACATGAAATGGTATCAGAGCCAGGTTCAACAATCGGCATCTTCCTTGCTCCACTCTAGGAATTCTTGTAGAACCCCATATTGACATCACTCTCTCTTTACTACCCTATAGGAAACAAAGATTGTTTGATTCTGAGGATGAATATGAGAGCTCGAAGCGGAAGAAGGGATCTTCATCCCACAAGAAGAAGTATAGGACCCCCTCCCCTGAACGTTCTGAAGGGCCTCCTACTCCCAAGAGTGATCCTACCACCCAACTAGCCCAACTTCAAACCATTTTAGGGACAGCTATGAAGGGTCTTATTGACAAGAGCACTGGCCCAAGGGAACCCAACGTTGCTGATTTCATCAAGCTGAAACCCTTAGAATTTCTAGGGGAAAGTGAAAAGAATGTCATAGAGAAGGCTGAGGATTGGATGTTGTCCACCCAAGACATCCAAGAGGGCATGAGCTGCCCTGAACACCTATGGGTGAAGTTTGCAACCTTTGTCCTGAAGGGTTCGGCAAAAGTGTGGTGGCAAAACCTAACCCACACTCAACATGGGGAGACCACCAAAATGCCTTGGGAGGAGTTTCTGAAGCTATTCTGCCAACAGTATATTCCCCAGTCCGCTCTAATCAAGAAGGAAATGGAGTTCAACTCAATACGCCAAGGTAGTGACACGGTGGCCGAGTACCTACGTCGCTTCACCCTGTTGGAGAGATATGCGACCAACGTCACTGAACAAAGAAAGGTACAAGTGTTCATGAATGGGCTCAATGCACACCTTGGCGACAGACTGGCTCCACAATTCCCACTCACCTTTGAACAGTTGGTGTCTAAGGCGCAGTTCACTGAGATGCACCGTCAGGAGGTGGGATATTCTGCACCTACAAGGAACAACAACAATCAGAATCGGGGGGACATCAACACCACTCCAACAACAATGGTCAACATCGTCACAACAATAACCATCATCGTGGCAACAACAATAGCAATGGAAACTGATATAAGCCTCCTAATATTGTGGCACGTCCCACTCAAGGGACCCACCCCTTTTGTCACAATTGTGGCAAGAAACACTCTGGGGAATGCTATCATCCTACTCCTCTCTGTTACAATTGTTTCAAACCCGGCCATCGGCAGATGGACTGCACCGAACCTTGAAGGTCAAACAATGCTCAACCCCGTCAGGGTAAACCCCCCAACAACTTGGCTACAAGAAAAAACTACCAGAACAACAAGCCAAAGCCAACCGAACAACATAATGGGAGATTATTTGCTATTACTACTGAAGAAGCCACAAACAACAATGAGGTCATCGAAGGTATGGTTTCTATTATGGGCCAACCTGTGAAGGCTCTTTTTGATTCTGGATCCACTGATTCCTTCATCTCTATATCACTAGTGAAAGTTTTGAAATTAGAGACAATTTACATGGACTATATTCTGAATATCAATACCCCTAGTGGACGTGTAAAAACCACGTGTCGTAAAATCCTCCCAATAGACATCTCTATTGTTGGGAAAGATTTTCCCGTTAACCTTCTCTTACTCGACATGGTCGATTTTGACATCATTCTAGGAATGGACTGGTTGTCCATTCATCAAGCTCAACTTTTATGTGGGAAGAAGCAAGTTGTTCTTGTCCACCCTGACGGTGAACAATTAGTAGTCACAGGACATCGAAAATACAATAATATCCTTATCTCGGCAATGAAGGCCCATAAACTAATGGACTCTGGATGTAGGGCTTTCCTCACGGCAGTAGTAATTGAGAAGGAACCCTTACACATTGAAGACATAGATATCATAAGAGAATACCATGATGTGTTCCCCGATGAACTTCCTGGGATTCCTCCTGAAAGAGAACTGGAGTTTAACATTGAACTTTTGCCTGGAACGTCCCCCATCTCAAAGGCCCCATACCGCATGGCGCCGACAGAACTAGTAGAACTAAAGAAACAACTACAGGAACTCTTGGACTTGGGTTTTATTAGACCTAGTGTGTCACCTTGGGGTGCACCTGTGCTCTTTGTCAAGAAAAAAGATGGATCCATGCGAATGTGCATCGACTATCGCATGCTAAACCAAGTCACCGTCAAGAATCGGTACCCTCTCCCAAGGATTGACGATCTCTTTGATCAGTTGAAGTCGGCTACAATATTCTCCAAAATTGACCTCCGAAGTGGCTATCACCAAATGAAGATCAAAGAAGTTGACATTCCAAAAACCGCCTTCCGAACTCGATATGGGCACTATGAATATCTTGTTATGCCCTTCGGGTTGACGAATGCCCCTACTGCGTTCATGGACCTCATGAATAGGGTCTTCAAGCCTTACTTAGATTCGTTCGTGGTGGTCTTTATTGATGATGTACTCATATATTCTGAGACACTTGAGCAACATCGGGAACATCTGAAGATTGTGCTGAACACACTCAGGGAACATCAATTATATGCAAAATTCTCTAAATGTGAGTTTTGGCTCTCTGAAGTAATGTTTTTGGGGCACATCATCTCAGCTGGTCATATAGTTGTCGATCCTGCAAAAGTTGAAGCAGTTCAAAAGTGGAAGGCACGTCGAAACCCTTCCGAAATTCGTAGTTTTTTCGGCCTAGCAGGCTACTATCGCCGCTTCATTCTAAACTTCTCCACAATCTCTCTCCCTATGACCAAGCTGACCAAAAAGACGCAAAATTTGTATGGACACCAGAATGTGAAGCAAGCTTCCAACAGCTAAAGCGGTGCCTCACCTCAGCTCCAGTCTTAACACTACCCACAAAAGGCAAGAATTATGAAGTCTTCACTGACGCCTCCCGACATGGTCTGGGTTGTGTCCTTATGCAAGATAAACATGTCATAGCATATGGTTCGCGTCAGCTAAAGCCAAATGAGGCGAACTACCCCACCCACGACCTCGAACTTGCAGCTATTGTGTATGCTTTAAAAATATGGAGACACTCTCTCTATGGAGAACAATTCATAATTTCTTCTGACCACAAGAGCCTCAAGTACCTACTCAAACAGAAAGATTTAAACCTTAGACAACGACGATGGGTAGAGTACCTGAATGACTATGATTTCACAATCTCTTATCATCCTGGAAAGGCCAACGTAGTCGCGGATGCCTTAAGCAGGAAGAAAGCTGCAACATGTGCAGCCATGAGATTGACTGAGTGGAGAAATCTGAATACCCTTGTAGAATGGCAACCTGAAAGGATGTCTGAACTAGAAGTCAAAATGGCTAACCTCTCAGTTACTCCTAGTTGGATTTCTAAAATCATAGAAGCCCAAAAGAGTAGTCCTGAATTAGAAGAGGTCATGAAACTAGTAGAGAAGACCCAGACAGAAATGCAGATTGGCTTGGATGGAGCTATTCGTTTTCGTCAACGACTTTGGGTTCCCAACATTGTTGACTTAAGAGAGAGGGTTTTGAAAGAAGCCCACTATTCCAAATATACCATTCACCCTGGAACGAAAAAGATGTATAAGAACCTCCAACGTTCATTCTGGTGGAAGAACATGAAAAATGACATAGCTGAATTTGTGTCTGGATGTCTGACGTGCCAACAAGTGAAAATAGAACATCAAAGACTTGGTGGCCTCCTACAACCCCTTGAAATTCCTGAATGGAAGTGGGATGAGGTCACGATGGACTTCGTCACTGAATTTCCTAAGACCAAACAAGGCTATGATGCAGTATGGGTCATCATTGACCGACTCACAAAGTCAGCTCATTTCTTACCCTTCAAGACTACAATGAATGTATCTTCCATGGCTGAGTTATATATTCGAGAGATAGTTCTCTTGCATGGGATTCCAAAGATGATTGTTTCTAATCGGGATCCAAAATTCACTTCTAGACTCTGGAAGCAGATTCATGATGAATTGGGTACTCGATTGGCCTTTAATACCGCCTATCATCCTCAGACGGATGGACAATCTGAGCGTACTGTCCAAATCCTAGAGGACTTACTCCGTTCTTGCGCCATGGATTGGAGTGGCTCTTGGGATAAGTACCTCCCCTTAGCTGAATTTGCATACAATAATAGTTATAAGGCCAGCATTGGGATGCCTCCATATGAAGCCTTGTATGGTAGACCATGTAGATCACCCTTACATTGGGATGATGTGGGTGAAAGGTCTTTGTTGAAATCTGAAGAACTACAATTCTATGTTGAGAAAGTTGACCTGATTAAGAAAAGAATGAAGGCAGCTCAAGATAGACAGAAAATGTATGTTGACCAACATAGAATGGATAAAAGCTTTCTTGTGGGAGAATCAGTATTCCTGAAAGTAAAACCCTTGAAGTCTATTGCCAGATCAAAGATCAAGGGCAAGTTGAGCCCTAGATATGTAGGACCTTTTGAGATTCTTCAATGATTTGGAGAATGTGCATACAGTCTAGCTTTACCTCCATCTTATGATAAAATGCATGACGTGTTTCATGTCTCCGTTCTAAAGAAATATGTCAAGGACCCATCTCATGTCTTGACCATTGAACCTCTGAAAATTCGTAAAGATCTAACCTACGAAGAATACCCGATAAAGATCCTTGACACGAGAGTTAAGCAATTGAAGAATAAAGATATCCAATTAGTGAAGGTGCTTTGGAAGCACCATGGTCTTGAAGAGACAACCTGGGAACTACAATCTGAGATGATGAAGACGTACCCCCAACTTTTCACTTAGTCATGGATTTCGGGACGAAATCCCCTTTTTGAGGAGGTGAGTTGTAACATACTAAATTTTGGTGCAAAATTTAAATACTGAGCTATGCTATCTTATTCTTCAAAAATTGAATTTTTTTTTAAATTCCACCTACTATGCACCCCATTCGAAATACCTTGAAATTTGATCGTCAAAATGCCAATTTCCCTCATTTGGTTTAGTCATCCCACTAGACCCCACTCAATTAATCGAACTCTATTAGAATCCTTGGCCTTGAAATTGTACAAAGTAATATTATTATGCTTAAAATAGCAATGCTTGAATTAATAACGAGATTAACCTATTAGACCACCCTAGAGACACGTTGTTATGGGGAGAGGACTGACCATTGAAGTCAAATGGAAAATTTCAAGAGAAACGGACCTTAGAATAGAGGAATATAGAATTTCAAAATTTGCTAGGAAAATAAATACAAGAAGAGAGTCCAGTTTCCTTTGGACTTATGAACTATTAATTAAAACGAGCCCGCTGTTTCCCCTCCCCGCAGTTTTCGGTTGCCTCCTCCCTTGCGTCTAGGGCGCCCCAGGCACCGGGTGCCTACGCAACGGCAAAACGGCCACACCCTCGGCGCTCTTTACTCCTCAGCCCCGTTTTGACTCCTCGGGTCCTCCCGCTACACTGACCTCTCCATTAAGGGCAACTGAAGGAAGAAACGGCCGACGCGCCAGGAACCGCAGATGTAACGGCCGACGCGCCGTCCTCCCGACGCCGCTCTACCAGTCCTGAGCCCGCCTCTATGAGTGCAAACCCTAGTGGTCGCACTCCTACATATACCCGGTTAGCCTACCTGCTGAGGCATAGCGCCTCCTGTCCCCATCGTCTCCTCCTTGTCAACAGATCCCAGCCGCGACGACGCCCTACAGAGCATCGGCATTTCCCGAAGTCCGAACTTCCTCGATCCTCCTTCCTCTACACGATGGGCTGTAGAACACCACCTCAGCGTGCCAGCAAAATCCCAACCGTTTCGCATCCTCCAGCGTCTCCCCCTCCGAGCTGCTGTACCCTGGTTACAGCGACAAGAGCCGACACCTCCGGCAGATACGGCTGCAGTAAACCGCACTGCCTTGCCGTCTTCAGAGGAGAGTTGGTAGTCGAAAACAAGTCACCTCCTCGACCACCCAAGTGCCACCATACAAACCTGTAACCTCCGTCTCAAACCGCAACTCCGGCAGCTGCAACCTGCTGCTCAGCAGCCACGACGCCAGCCCCAAATCTGACGACCACCACCACCACTCGGTGGCTAGGGAAGAGGAGGGACTAGTAGGCTGAGTGACGATCTTCAGAATAGGAGCAGCAAACGAGTTCCTCCATGTTCCCTGCGTAAGACATCGGCATCGACGAGAGGTACCAGACCTCCCCCTCTTCTCTGTTTAATTCAATGAATACGGGTAATGAGGCTAGTACGGAACCTATACATTAACCGGAAACTATAAACTATACTCCCTAATCGCTGGAGCTGCTAACAAATTTAACTAAGATATAAATACGTATATGCATGATCCTATAATTGGTATAGTCAAACCGCAGCTATGTATGCATATCATGATCCCTATATACTTTAGTCTTACCAAGTAAATATGAGTACATATACAACGTAGTTAATGAAAGGGAGAAAATGATCAACTACGTAGAAGGATAGAATATCAATTAATTCACATGGGTTAGGATCATTTACCTTAAGTTTTGTATTAAGCATATAAAATTATTTGCTCTTAAACTATACGTAAGAAGGTGGACATAAGTAGTATTACGTAATATGAAAATCTGATCTACTATGAACAATGAGTAATGAATCATATAACACTTGTGCACAAAGGGATAACAAGGGGTAAAATGGTAATTTCACCTAATGAGAAGTTAGGAGATAATTTCAAAGCCAAGGATTGCACAATGACCTAGGTTATTTCCCCTTTTTCTAGGAATTAAAACTTTCGCACCTGTTGAACTCTAATCGTGGAAATTGTTGGATTTTTCTTGGATTTGAAGGTACTAGATTCTCGATTTTCATATTGAGTTATTTATTTTCCCTCTTGAATTCTATATCGATTGCTTGGTGGTGAATTAGATACTTTTTATAAGCCATTCCCATATGTTGAAATATCACCACACCCAATTTATTATTGTCATTGATAAATATTATGATAGCATTGAAATTGATCTTGGAGTTTTGACTCCCTGGACTTTGGTCCATTCTCGGCTTTGGCCACTTTAGAGCTTTGGCTCCTAGAGGTTGGGTACGTCCCGCCGCCCTGTGCACAGGTTGTAATGGATTAGTGGTCTCCTAGTATACTGGTTAAAATAGCAGGCTACTGTGTCGTTCTTTCATAGATGATTGAACATATGGCATTGTAGTCATAACAAAGAGATGATATGACAGTGCTCAATCTAATACTGAAATCAACCTTTGCAAGTATTATTATAATTTGACATCTGGATCATTTTGCATAGCCTTGTGAATTCCATTTTGAAAGACAAAATTTGATAAACTTAGTCTATTGAAATATTAAAATCTTCATTTTGATAAACTTAGTCCACTAAATAG
Organism: Alisma plantago-aquatica; assembly: GCA_963693085.1. NCBI lineage: Eukaryota > Viridiplantae > Streptophyta > Magnoliopsida > Alismatales > Alismataceae > Alisma > Alisma plantago-aquatica. The sequence goes on from OY856409.1 coordinate 1,995,008,739, forward strand.
TTCTTACCGAGGATTGATACTACCTTGAATCATAGTTAGCACCTATATGTTGCAAATGACTCAATATAAGAATGTAGTACCAGCAATTGCTGACCCATTTTTTTCTCTTGGTCCATGTCGTGGATTATTATCCCTTTTGGGATATTGCATGGATAGAAGGACCTGCTCACTTGGAGTCTTCTTCTGTGGAGTACTGAGAACAAGCAAGGAGCATGGCAAGGTGCCCTTTGTGTGGCATTGTGCATCTATCTTTCTTAAGCTTTTTGATGTAGTCCCTCATGTGGACAATTTTGTTATTTTCTGTTATCTTATGTATGCCGAGGAAACAAACACTATGTTCCTTATTGTTGATGTTATTGAGAACTTTGATTATCATATTATGTTACACATGGTTTGGAAACTATGTTGTTACAGGTAGGTACACTCTATACCTACCCTTTTTCCTTATATCAGTAAAGAGGCACAACACCCTAAGTTCACTAAAAAAAATGAGAACATTGATATCACAGTACTTGATTCATTGAACACCCTACCCTTAGGGTTTCATTTAATCACAACAAATGCTACAAAGAAAGGTGTAATACATCTATCACGTACTTTTCAAATCTTGACAACACATGATACCTGGGATCTCAAACCCTTATCACATTACTGGGAATTCTCATCCTTTCACATAATTATCATAATTATGGATCTGGGTATTCAAACCCTTAGATCATCACATAGAATTGTTACCTCTGTAACAGGTAACCATTACCTCTAGGTCCTTAGACCAAGGTATTCATTTCACTGGTTGTACAAGTATTCTCATGTCTCACAAAGCCATCACACATCTTGTCACCTCTCACTAGGCAACAACTTATTCCCATGACTCCCATAAAGATTTCATGCGACATAAACATTCACTGAATAAATACTACTATCAACAAATCATATAAAATCAATATATGTATGAAACCTTAGAACTGAGCTGAATTTGGGTTTCCATGCCATTCACTGGGATATCATGCATCAATAATAACATTGAATAAATAAAGTTTATTATGTCAAGAAAATCCCTTCAAATGGATTTCACGATATCTATTCATAAATATCCAACTTTCCTCACATCTAGGGTTTCACCCTCTTCACTGAGATACCAAACAAACACTACTCACTTTAAATGAAATCCAAGATAGTATCTGACATATATCTACTATGAATTTAGATAAACAATTATTCAAAACCAAGGGGATCTAGATAAGAAACTTTCTCTATTTACTTATTTAATAAATTTCATTCATAGACAAATTCCCTATATTTCAGTTTACTCTTATAACCTCTGTGAATACTTTGGGAATTCTCATTAGAATGCATTGCATACATTTCTAATATGATTTTATCATCTGAAATTCAATCAAACAAAGGAAGAATCTATTTCATATCATTTTGCAACAACTTAGAACAAATAGACAATTCAAGGCTTGTCGTCACATACTAAGCAATTAAAGATTATGGTTGATTTGGCCAATTTTCGTGCAATATACTATTTAAAGGAAGTTTCCACTCACCCTAAGGTGTGAAAACACCTTAAAAATGTATCCCATATCTGAAAATATCTAATCCATATCAAATCCCTAGCAATTCACCCAATTCTTCTTCCTTTCAACTCGGAAACCCTAAAAATGAGGGATTATGAAGAAAGAGTGAGAAAAGGGAAGTTTTGATACCATTTTAGATCAAATCAGAGGAGGGACGGAATTTTGACATGTGATAGAAGATTCACCATGAAACTATATCCAAAAAAGCTAAACTTACATGATTTCATCATTCCTTGGACCACAAAACCCTAGGTCAGCATCTCCATGAATTTATCCTCTCAAACCCTAACTCTCTCTCTAGGATTTCATTTATCTGGATTGAATCATGAATTATGTGAGTTCTTTGTGTGTTAGGTTGACCATATAGAGCAATTGAGCTGCTTAGGTTAATTGCACATTGACCCCTCACTAAAATTTTTCTTATTTCAGCAGATTTTTCTATTATAAAACAATTTCTGTGAATTCATGTATTTCAGAGATCAAATTATGATAATTTATCATATTGTGTATAATTTAGTTACAAAGCTTCAGTTAAAATTTGAGATCATTTCAATCTTCCATTAAATAAATAAAAATCAAATCGTGCATTGCTGTCTAGAATTCTGTAGAAATGTTAGTTAATGTAATTCATCTACTGATAAGATTTAAATGCATGAAAAAATTATGAAAATTTACATGTTATTTATGAATAATTTTTAGATCCCCAGTTAAAATTTCAAGTCATTTGGAGTTACCAATAAATAAATAAAAATAAAACACTACACTGATGAAAAGCACTCTGTCAGCATTTTGGTCAAAGTATAGTTCGACCGAGAACCACATTCAAAGAACACTCAAATATTCTGAAATTTTTCTCCAATATGCATGATTGAGTTATACATATCATATCCAAATTCAATTAAATATAAAAATTTAGAAAATATGAAAAATCATTTACCACACTGCTATCCTGATCAAATTCCATACTCATGTACCATCAAAGCCCTAATTTCAGCCAATTAGGGTTTATATTTCTCAATCCCTAATTTCTCAACCAATAGAACACTTAACATTCTTATTATGTTTAAAACATCATAATTGAATTATCATCATTAATTAGATTTAAGCAATGATCAATCCAATTAAGCATATAATCATCCAGGTAAACCCTAGTTTACCAATTAAGCTCAGATGTTGTCATAACAATTCTCCCCCCTTAAAAAGGTTTTGTCCCCAAAACATAAATATGCAGGTAAAGTACATTAAAGGTTTTTTTAAGCTTCTGAAATCTTACATGTCATTATATTCTTGTATTTCATACTTGAATGCAGTTTTCAACATTAAGTCCTTTATTCCTTTACTAAATCATAACATGTTTGAAATAGTTCTCAATGATAACAAACAAATTCTCTATGCCACAATTAATCATAGGATAGAGAGAGAAACAACCATTTCAATATTTTCATATTCTTGAGGTGTTACCTCAACATCGATAATCTAATCCAACTATCTCAATTCATACTGCTAAATATGTACTATTGTTATGTATTACCTCTAAATCATGAAAGAGAGTTCACCATGTTCTTTTGAATTTTACTATTGTGCTACTCAAATAGCAAAACAATCTTGAGTTAAAAGACTAGATTCAACAACAATTATACATTAGTACTCACGGCATCCCCATTGGATCATGGATGCATAAGGTGAAGCATTACCATCACATTCCATACTATTCTAAAGTATGAACCCACACATAATTCAAGATGTAACCATCAGGTTATAGTATACTAGGGTTTCAACAACAGTAATAGAGTACTCCATAATTTTATTAGTCATTCAAGGACTATTCATACCCAATTACCATCACTTAGTTATATTAAAGCTAGGTATAACAAGCTACACCTCATTAGGGTTACATATCACTACAATATGGTTATCATCCCTTCTATTCATATGAGTGAATAGGTAAGACTTCCTTATTCAGGGTAACCCTCCATTTGTTCCATCATCATTCAACCCATATCACCATACCACAATTGTATAATACTAAGATGGATTACTAGTATGAATGACTTAAACTATCAGACACCTTTAATTAACATATTGCTTGCACATGTACACTGAAATCATACGTAGAACCAATTTACATCCCTTAATATACCTTCAACAAATTATACTTCTAAAAAAAATTCACATATTACTAAAAGCCATTGTTTTCTCTTATCTCTCTCCTCGTTCATTACTACTTACTTTTTTCTACTTATCCTTCTCATTTCAATCCTGTAGATTAAACATCCCTAAAATTGAAACATACAAGGTATGAATAGATTATTCATCATTCTTGCTATTACTGCAAGAATTTATTTCATATCACACTTCACTCATATTGCATTTCTCCTTTTTTTCAAAACACACCTCTTATATTTCAAATATATTTCTTATCCTTTTCTCTAAATCATTTCCATATTGTTTATCTACCTTTCAGATTAGCTAGGATTACTATCAGTTCTAGTTTACTTCTCATAGTGAAAATTTCATGATCTTATTTTATAAAGATGCTAGTATTCAAGGTCAAATCACTAGTGACAACCCTTGAACTACTACAACTCTAAACATTCTAGGGTTTGGCCTTTATCAGTAGCATGACGTTATTGTGGTGTGACTTTGCTCCCTTAATTTAAAATTCAAACTTTGGATCTCACAAGATTTTATTAAAGTCTTCTTTATCTTATCAATTGAATTTTCTTCATCTTAATTTCCATTCAGATAGATTACATTCTCAATTTACCCTTCTAGGGTTTCATCATCATATTGTGTGTCATTATTACATTCACTAGATGCCTCTACCATGGTGATTATGCATCAGATATGATTCATTTTCTTATCAATTCATTCCCAAATTTCTCTCATTAAGTAATATATGGAAGAGAAGACGGTTCTGAGACTTAGAATTCTTATCTTCAAACATCCCATTAATACATTTGCCGTATGTAGGTTTAATTAGTTATCAACAAGGATACTTGACTAACTAGCACTTGATTGAATCTCCTAACCTCTTTATTTTATAATCTATATTACTCCATCATTTCAAACCCTTCCTTACTTTCCATAATCCTCTTACCATATACTACTCTTCCCCCTGTTATCTTTAACTTCTACTTTTCTCTTATGGTCATGTTGGTTATTCATGTGTATGATCATGTATACCATGTTGCACATATTTCTTTTTATCCTTCTACTAATGTGAAGTTGAAATTCTAAATCAATAATCTCTCTACTAGTTTCAACTCATGTTTAATACATTACATATCCTTCATTTTAAATCAAACGGATCATGCATGGGTGAAACATAGTTTCTCTTATATCAAGTTTTTCCTTCCTGATTATAGTCTACCTTTGTATAACTTATTCATTTTGTTAAGCTACACTTTTGTTCTTTTTTTTAGAAACTAGTTTGTTGTTCTATAGAGACTTGGAATCCAAAGGTAGTAAGGATGAATGTATTAAACTTATTAATAATGGTATACATTCCATGCTCTCAATTATATCATAACCTCATTCCTTAATCAAGCTCATCATTTCCAACATTTATCTTTGTTTTAAGTTAGTTTCTTATCCTAGTCTTGTGATTTACATATTTATCTAATTCTCTTTACTTTAACTCTTATGAAGACTCTTCACTTATATTTACTTATCGTATACTTAACTCTTCTCTTCTATTTTTCCTTTGCTTTGGAGTACACAAAAACATTGTACTCAGTTATATAATCCATTCCTCATGATTTATTTTTACTACCTTGGCCCTTACATACTTTTCTCATATCTTTTCCATATTTCATATTTAGAGTTCATATAATATTAATCATTAAACTTAATCTGAACCTTACGTCGTGTTCCTTTATTTCCAATTAAGGATTTCCCATATGAGGCCCCAAAGTTGGATCTCAGATATCAGTTTCAACTGATTCTTAGATATTCTAATCTTTCCCATATGTTTCAACATCTTAGTGTATGTACATTCTCACTATGATGTGGGTCTAATTTATCCGGTGTCTACTCTTATCATATTGTCAATAGGAGTCATTATATCCCAGTAATGCATCCTGCCAGCCAGACTAGGCCGAACCTACAGTCCTGAAGCCAAGAGCTACTTAATATTAACCAACTCCTATTAATCTCAAACATGTGGAAAGAATATCCACTTAGGAAATTTCATTCAAAGATCATTTCTAGTCTACTTGATACAAAGAATGTAATCAATAAATGCTACAACTGCATAGTGTACAACAAATCTTAAAGACCCATATATATTTCAAAATACTAAATATCTGAATTCAAACATATAAGAGCATTTCTATTCATCTCCAATAAAAACAATATGAAATGAAAATTCAAACTCATTTTATATTTATGCTCTTCATTCATGTTACTTATCTTGTTTCTAACCCTAATATTTCTAGGGTTCCTCTCTAGCCCATCCTTCCACTGTATACCTGGCCAGTGTATACATGAAAGAATAGATAGAGTAGCTTGATATTGGTTGATCCAAGTACTCAGATACCGGGCTAGGATATCCAAATACTCAAATCCCCAGAGATAACATCATAACATCTCCTATCTGCCACACTTATGACTCGAACTTACTAACTTAATGGTCTCTGACAACTCATCCTAAGCTCTGATACCAACTTGTTACACCCCGATCTCACAATTACCATTAATCATGAGATTAGGGCATAAATTGAGGATTAAACGTAATACAAAGATCACCTTAACTTTTTCTTCTTTTTCAAACTCTTTGTTTTCTCACATCTAATCACATAAACAAACTTTACAAGAGAATTAAACTTTTATTTCTCTAATATAATCTCAACATTAATGATACACATCCATACAGTCATTATGTTTCTCACACTTCCAAGTACACATGACAAGACAATCATTTGCATTCTCTCTTATTAAGGAAACAAACATAAAAAACATCATTTACAACTCCCTCACATCTATACAAGGACCTAGAGTGACAGGGACCGACTGAACTTAATTATACTCAGACTTAACTCTTGTGGCAGATCTACTCTGATGTAATGAACTTCTTCAAGTCCATGTGATATCCCTAAAAATTATGAGTAGAGGGGTGAACCTACTCACTCAGTGAATGAGTACTTCAAAGAAACAGTCTAAAGCACTGATATAATTACAGATATACATTTAAGCAATTGATATCAATTATAACAGCAGTAAGCTTTAAAGAGTCTAATAATTGAAAATCATAAATATGGCAGGATACTCTATATATCTATAAGAGTGAATCAATATATGAAATGGTTGATTGATCATAAAGAGAACTAATAATTCATAAACATACAAAGAATAATTGAATAATTGTACACACTTGTTTGACCTATCATTCATTTTATTATGCCATGATCATATGTAGTGTACTCTACATATGAAGACTCGTAGTGCACTACGATCACACCGTACAAGACTTAGCGGACACACCCGGGAAATGCTAAGTCTGGCTACTCTCCTGGTCTGCAACAGGGAAATGGCTCTCTTGCCTAAACTGGACTCCTCCTCTAACATGAGCACACAGACGGAGAGTCAAGCCGCCTCTTGTCTTTTCTGTACTCTAGTACCACCAGGACTTCTGGTTGATGTTGGACACTGCAAACTATAATTTAAGGAGACTTCCACTAGGGCTTCATCCCCCGTGCCACCTGATAGCACGTTCCGACCCCCGTATACTAGACGCTACCAGGGTTAGGTCGTTTCATCCCTAAGGTGCAGACCTCACATAGGGGTTCTACGGTGTTTAGGGCTCCTAAGTCTATTATTTTATTATTCCTATAAAGCTCTTTTTATATTGTACCCTTCTCTTACTTATACTTGACTCTAGTATCTCTACGGTGTCGTGTCTACTTATTTGAAGTTATAATACAACATGTATATCATTCTAAACTTGGCAGAGAAGTATATTCAAAACACTGTAATATACTGAGTAATCAACATACTATACATCCAGACATACTAAAATTCTTAAATAAACTGATTACATGTCCACTTGGCACATACACACTAGAATCATGCAATTTATCATCTTATTACACGGATAAGAGTTAATTACTTGACATATGAGTAATCGTCAATAGCACCTGCAACTTATCTGTAATTTCTCAAAGAACATGCATATCAACCCAAGTCTTGAGTTTTGCATCTCATAACTCAATTAAGAGTTAATTTCTTATCATGAAAAGAATTATTAATAATAATCGAGAACATTTATATCACAATACTTGATTCATTGAACACCCTACCCTTAGGGTTTCATTTAATCACAACAAATGCTACAAAGAAAGGTGTAATACATCTATCACGTACTTTTCAAATCTTTACAACACATGATACATGGGATCTCAATCCCTTATCACATTACTGGAAATTCTCATCCCTTCACATAATTATCATAGGTACTGGATCTGGGTATTCAAACCCTTAGATCATCACATAGCATTGTTACCTCTGTAACAGGTAACCATTACCTCTAGGTCCTTAGACCAAGGTATTCATTTCACTGGTTGTACAAGTATTCTCATGGCTCACAAGGCCATCACACATCTTGTCACCTCTCACTAGGCAAAAACTTATTCCCCTGGCTCCCAAAAGGATTTTATGTGACATAAACATTCACTGAATAAAGACTACTATCAACAAATCATATAAAATCAATATATGTATGAAACCTTGGAACTGAGCTAAATTTGGGTTTCCATGCCATTCACTGGGATATCATGCATCAATAATAACACCGAATAAATAAAGTCTATTTTTCAAGAAAATCCCTTCAAATAGATTTCACAATATCTATTCACAAATATCCAACTTTCCTCGCATCTAGGGTTTCACCCTCTTCATTGAGATACCAAACAAACACTACTCACTTTAAATGAAATCCAAGAGAGTATCTGACATATATGTACTATGAATTTAGATAAACAATCATTCAAAACTAAGGGGATCTAGATAAGCAACTTTCTCTATTTACTTATTCAATAAATTTCAGTCATAGACAAATTCCCTATATTTCAGTTTACTCTTATAACCTCTACGAATACTTAGGGAATTCTCATTAGAATACATTGTATGCATTTCTAATATGATTTTATCATCTGAAATTCATTCAAACAAAGGAAGAATCCATTTCATATCATTTTGCAACAACTTAGAACAAATAGACAATTCAGGGTTTGTAGTCGCATACTAAGTAATTAAAGATTATGGTTGATTTAATCAATTTTCGTGCAATATACTATTTAAAGGAAGTTTCCACTCACCCTAAGGTGTGAAAACACCTTAAAAACGAATCCCATATCTGAAAATCTCAAATCCATATCAAATCCCTAGCAATTCACCCAATTCTTCTTCCTTTCGACTCGAAAACCCTAAAAATGAGGGATTATGAAGAAAGAGTGAGAAAAGGGGAAGTTTTGATACCATTTTGGATCAAATCAGAGGAGGGATGGAATTTTGACATAATGAGAGAAGATTCACCATGAAACTATATCCAAAGAAGCCAAACTTACATGATTTCATCATTCCTTGGACCGTAAAACCCGAGGTCAGCATCTCCATCAATTTCTCCTCTCAAACCTTAACTCTCTCTCTCTCACTCTCTAGGATTTCATTTCTCTGGATTGAATCACAAATTATGAGAGCTCCTTGTGTGTTAGGTTGACCATATAGAGCAATTGAGCTGCTTGGGTTAATTGCACATTGACCCCTCACTAAACGTTTTCTTATTTCAGCAGATTTTTCTATCATAAATGGTTTCTGTGAATTCATGTATTTTGGAGATCAAACCTTATCCAAAAAATTTGAGAATTTATCACACTGTGTATAATTGAGTTACAAAGCTTCAGTTAAAATTTAAATCATTCCAAGCTTCCATTAAATAAATAAAAATTGAATCATGCACTGCTATCTAGAATTCTATAGAAATGTTAGTTATTGTAATTCGTCTACTGATAAGATCTAAATGCATCTAAAAATTATGAAAATTTTATAAGCTATTTATGAATAAATTATAGATCACCAGTTAAAATTTCAGATCATTTGGAGTTACCAATAAATAAAAATAAAACACTACACTGATGGAAAGCACTCTGTCAGCATTTTGGTCAAAGTATAGTTCGACCGGGAACCACATTCAAAGAACACTCAAATATTCTGAAATTTTTCTCCAGTATGCATAATTGAGTTATACATATCATATCCAAAATTCAATTAAATAAATTTTTTTTTAGAAAATATGAAAAATCATTTACCACACTGCTATCCTGATCAAATTCCATACTCATGTACCATCAAAACCCTAATTTCAGCCAACTAGGGTTTATATTTCTCAATCCCTAATTTCTCAAACAATAGAACACTTAACGTTCTTATTAGGTTTAAAACATCATAATTGAATTATCATCATTAATTAGATTTAAGCAATGATCAACCCAATTAAGCATATAATCATCCAGGTAAACCCTAGTTTACCAATTAAGCTCAGATGCAGTTATAACAATTCTCCCCCCTTAAAAAGGTTTTGTCCCCAAAACATAAATATGCAAGTAAATTACATTCAAGGTTTATTTTAAGCTTTTGAAATCTTACATGTCATTATATTCTTGTATTTCATACTTGAATGCAGTTTTCAAAATTAAGTCCTTTATTCCTTTACTAAATCACAACATGTTTGAAATAGTTCTCAATGATAACAAACAAATTCTCTATGCCACAATCAATCATAGGATAGAGAGAGAAACAACCATTTCAATATTTTCATACTCTTGAGGTGTTACCTCAACATCGATAATCTGATCCAACTATCTCAATTCATACTGCTAAATATGTACTATTGTTATGTATTACCTCTAAATCACGAAAGAGAGTTCACCATGTTCTTTTGCATTTTACTATTGTGCTACTCAAATAGCAAAACAATCTTAAGTTAAAAGACTAGATTCAACAACAATTATACATTACTACTCACGACATCCCCATTGGATCATGGATTCATAAGGTGAAGCATTACCATGACATTCCATACTATTCTCAAGTATGAACCCACACATAATTCAAGGTGTAACCATCATGTTATAGCATACTAGGGTTTCAACAACAGTAACAGAGTACTCCATAATTGTATTAGTCATTCAAGGACTATTCATACCCAATTACCATCACTTAGTTATATTAAAGCTAGGTATAACAAGCTATTCCTCATTAGGGCTACATATCACTACAATATGGTTATCATCCCTTCTATTCATATGAGTGAATAAGTAAGACTACCTTATTCAGGGTAACCCTCCATTTGTTCCATCATCATTCAACCCATATCACCATACCAAAATTGTACAATACTAAGATGGATTACTGGTATGAATGACTTAAACTATCAGACACCTTTAATTAACATATTGCTTGTACATGTGCACTGAAATCATACGTAGAACCAATTTAGATCCCTTAATATACCTTCAACAAATTTTACTTCTAAAAAAATTAACATATTATAAAAGTCATTGTTTTCTCTTATCTCTCTCCTCATTCATTACTACTTACTTTTTGCTACTTATCCTTCTCATTTTAATCATGTAGATTAAACATCCCTAAAATTGAAACATACAAGGTATGAATAGATTATTCATCATTCTTGCTATTACTGCAAGAATTTATTTCATATCACACTTCACTCATATTGTATTTCTCCTTTTGTTCAAACCACACCTCTTATATTTCAAATCTATTTCTTATCCTTTGCTCTAAATCATTTCCATATTGTTTATCTACCTTTCAGATTAGTTAGGAATACTATCAGTGCTAGTTTACTTCTCATAGTACAAATTTCATGATCTTGTTTTATAGAGATGCTAGTATTCAAGGTCAAATCACTAGTGACAACCCTTGAACTACTACAACTCTAAACATTCTAGGGTTTGGACTTTATCAGTAGCATGACGTTATTGTGGTGTGACTTTGCTCCCTTAATTTAAAATTCAAACTTTGGATCTCACAAGTTTTTACTAAATTCTTCCTTATCTTATCAATTGAATTTCCTTCATCTTAATTGGCCATTCAGATAGATTACATTCTCAATTTACCCTTCTAGGGTTTCATCATCATATTATGTGTCATTATTACATTCACTAGATGCCTCTACCATGGTGGTTATGCATCAGATATGATTCATTTTCATATCACTTCATTCCCACATTTCTCTCATTAAGTAATATATGGAAGAGAAGATGGTTCTGAGACTTAGAATTCTTATCTTCAAACATCCCATTAATACATTTGTCGTATGTATGTTTAATTAGTTATCAACAAGGATAATTGACTAACTAGCACTTGATTGAATCTCCTAACCTCTTTCTTTTATAATCTATATTACTCCACCATGTTTCAAACCCTTCCTTACCTTCCATAATCCTCTTACCATATACTACTCTTCCACCTGTTATCTTTAACTTCTACTTTTCTCTTATGGTCATGTTGCTTATTCATGTGTATGATCATGTATACCATGTTGCACATATTTCTTTTTACCCTTCTACTAATGTGAAGTTGAAATTCTAAATCGATAATCTCTGTACTAGTTTCAACTCATGTTTAATACATTACATATCCTTCATTTTAAATCAAATGGCTAATGCATGGGTGAAACATAGTTTCTTTTATATCAAGTTTTTCCTTCCTGAGTATAGTCTACCTTTGTATAACTTATTCATTTTGTTAAGCTACACTTTTGTTCTTTTTTTTTAGAAACTAGTTTGTTGTTCTATAGAGACTTGGAATCCAAAGGTAGTAAGGATGAATGTATTAAACTTATTAATAAAGGTATACATTACATGCTCTCAATTATATCATAACCCTCATTCCTTAATCAAGCTCATCATTTCCAACATTTATCTTTGTTTTCACTTATTTTCTTATCCTAGTCTTATGATTTACATATTTATCTGATTCTCTTTACTTGAACTCTTCTGATGACTCTTCACTCATATTTACTTATCGTATACTTAACTCTTTTCTTCTATTTTTCCTTTGCTTTGGAGTACATAAAAACATTATACTCCGTTATATAATCCATTCCTCATGATTTATTCTTACTTCCTTGGCCCTTACATACTTGTCTCATATCTTTTACATATTTCATATTTAAAGTTCATATAATATTAATCATTAAACTTAATTTGAACCTTACATTGTGTTCCTTTATGCCCAATTAAGGATTTCTCATATGAGGCCAAAAAGTTGGATCTCAGATTTTAGTTTCAACTGATTCTTAGCTATTCTAATCTTTCCCATATGTTTCAACATCTTAGTGTATGTACATTCTCACTATGATGTGGGTCTAATTTATCCCGAGTCTACTCTTATCATATAGTTAATAGGAGTCATTAGATCCTAGTAATGCATCCTGTCAGCCGGACCAGGCCGAACCTATAGTCATGAAGCCAAGAGCTACTTAAGATTAACCAACTCCTATTAATCTCAAACATGTGGAAAGAATATCCACTTAGGAATGTTCATTCAAAGATCATTTCTAGTCTACTTGATACAAAGAATGTAATCAATAAATGCTACAACTTTAGTTCAGATAGAACAACCGCTTCCTCTCTCTCTAGGGCTGCTCTGCCTTCTCTCTAGAACCCTCCCCGGTGGCGTTGCTGGGGGAGGGAGCATCGTTTCAACGCTTTCCTCCCCCTGGCGCTCATTGGCTCCGATCTCGGCTTCTGGTAGGCGGACATACCCTGACGGCGTCAAAGCGGCTCAAAGTGGATGGAGCTGGCCGTCGGCTGGTGCTATCTCGGCGGTTCGGGGTGAGAGGACGAGGTGTCGCACGAGCGACAATCTGTCCGGGGCTGGGTACGGCTATTTCGACTCAGTCGACACCATCACGCTCAAGCGTGGCGGATGATGAGAAGCTGTCTGTCCTGGATCCTACGATCGTGCTGCTCACTTCTCTGTCTTTCTTCCCCACTCCGAGTTCTGCTTAAGGGCGGCGCACTGCTCCTGGGTGTTGGAGCTTCCTCCACAGGTGCTCCCTGGCAGCTAGGTTCAGACCTGGGCACGGTGGTTCACGCGCGGTGTGGCTTCGCCCTGCGCTCTTGGACGCACCCCAGCGGTCTCTCCGCAAGGACCTGCTTTCCCGCACGAGCCGGACCGCCTTCACCGCCCGCCCCCTGCTGCGCTCCGATGGCTTCTTAGCGGCTGCTGGATTTACTTCCCTTAGATGCATGTTCTGGTGCAGCAGGGCAGTGTTAGCAGGCATCCTTGCCTCTCGCTTGGATCCTGCTGGATCTGGGAGTCGTCTGCTTCTGCTAGCATAGGTGGTCTGCTCTCATGATGTTGCTGGTTGCCGAGACACCTCACAGGTGTTTGAAGGTTTGCCGATGAGTGGCCTGTTGATGCCTTGGTGGAACCTTCAGACCTGGGAATGCTACAGGTAGTGGGCGATTGGTGGAACCCTGTTGCCCCTTCTGCTCATTCATGATGGAACACTCCTAGAGTGTTTGATGTTATGCCTCCATGCAAACAGGGGATGTTTGTGGTGTGGATGGATCCTCGGGGAGCTGAGTGCTCGTGCTCCTTTTCCCCCTTGATCTCTCTGCCTTCATGACATGGAAACATCTTTCAGTTGGTTACTGGGATGTTTCCATGATCGATCTTGTCTCTATCTGCTCGTCTAAGTCACCAAGACACTTATCAGCTCTGCTCGGTGCCTTCGTTCATGATTCATATTTCTTATGTCCACTAAATTCAGAAGATGATAAAACTGCCATGTGGGAAGGAGTTATATGTTGGTTGATTGAAGCTCTGTTTCAGTCCATTCAGTTGTCTTCGGAGTCTTCTTTGAGAAGATGGGTTGTCAGGAGGTTCACCTTCGGGTGCATGTGGGGTGTTGTTGTGCAAATAGCAGTATTCTTTGCTTGGTCTCTGGGCTTGCTTAAAGAAATAACCAGGTCCTCTTGGCGATTTCCTTGCTGGCCAGAAACTCAAAGACCTGGATGATTGCAGTGGAGGTCTCTGCTTTACTGCTCATGAGTTTCTCAGGTTGCTGAAGTGATGTTCTCGGCTGCCCGCGTTGTCACAATTTCAGAGGATGAGTCTAATGCCAGTGTTGGCATGTGTAGTTTGGATAGTCATTTCAGTTCCTCTGTTATCTCTTGAGTTAGTATCACGGGTCTCTTTATTCTTTTACCTAGGTAGATGGCTACTGTGTAGCTTGTGTTTAGTTTGTTTATCTGGTCGTTTGGATGTCTTCATCCTGAGTTGTAATGGGGGCGCAATCTCTTTTGTACCCAAAGTTTTGGTAATATAGTAACACGCTTTTTGGACCGACCAAAAAATAAATGCTACAACTGCATAGTGTACAACAAATCGTAATGACCCATATATATTTCAAAATATTGAATATCTGAATTCAAACATATAAGAGCATTTCTATTCATCTCCAATAAAATAATAATATGAAATTAAAATTCTATCTCATTTTATATTTATGCTCTTAATTCATGTTACTTGTCTTATTTCTAACCCTAATATTTCTAGGGTTCCTCTGTAGCCCATCCTTCCACTGTATACCTGGCCAAGGTATACATGAAAAATAGACAGAGTAGCTTGATACTGGTTGATCCAAGTAATCAGATACTGGGCCAGGATATCCAAATACTCAAATCCCCAGAGCTAACATCATAACATCTCCTATCTGCCACACTTATGACTCTAACTTACTAACTTAATGGTCTCTAACAACTCATCCTAAGCTCTGATACCAAGTTGTTACACCCCGATCTCACAATTACCATTAATCATGAGATTAGGGCATAAATTGAGGATTAAATGTAATACAAAGATCACCCTTAACTTTTTCTTCTTTTTCAAACTCTTTATTTTCTTGCATCCAATCACATAAACAAACTTTACAAGAGAAATAAACTTGTATTTCTCTAATATGATCTCAACATAATGATACACATCATTACATTCATTGTGTTTCTCACACTTCCAAGTACATACGACATGACAATCATTTGTATTCTCTCTTATTAAGGAAACAAACATACAAAACATCATTTACAACTCTCTCACATCTATACAAGGACCTAGAGTGACAGGGACCGACTGAACTTAACTATACTCAGACTTAACTCTTGTGGCAGATCTACTCTGATGCAATTACCTTCTTCAAGTCCATGTGATATCCCTAAAAATTGTGAGTAGAGGGGTGAGCCTACTCGCTCAGTGAATGAGTACTTCAAAGAAACAGTCTAAAGCACTAATATAATTACAGATATACTTTTGAGAAATTGATATCAATTATAACAGCAGTAAGCTTTAAAGAGTCTAATAATTGACAATCATAAATATGGCAGGATACTCTAAATATCTATAAGAGTGAATCAATATATGAAATGCTTGATTGATCATAAAGAGAACTAATAATTCAGAAACATACAAAGAATACATGAATAAGTGTACACACTTGTTTGACCTCTCATTCCTTTTATTATGCCCTGATCATATGCAGTCTACCCTACATATGAAGACTCGTAGTGCACTACGATCACACCGTACACGACTTAGTAGACACACCCGGGAAATTCTAAGTCTGACTACTCTCCTGGTTTGCAATAGGGAAATGGCTCTCTGGCCTAAACTGGACTCCTCCTCTAACCTGAGCACATAGGCGGAGAGTCAAGCCACCTCTTGGCTTTTCTGTACTCTAGTGCCACTAGGACTCCTGGTTGATGTTGGACACTGCAAACTATAATTTAAGGAGACTTCCACTAGGGCTTCGTTCCTCGTGCCACCTGATAGCACGTTCCAACCCCCGTATACTGGACGCTGCCAGGGTTAGGTCATTTCACCCCTAAGGCGCAGACCTCACATAGGGGTTCTACGGTGTTCAGGGCTCCTAAGTCTATTATTTTATTATTCCTAGAAAGCTCTTTTCTAAATTGTACCCTTCTCTTACTTATACTTGACTCTGGTATCTCTACGGTGTTGCATCTACTTATTTGAAGTTATAATACAACATGTATATCATTCTAAACTTGGTAGAGTAGTATATTCAAAATACTATAATATACTAAGTAATCAACATACTATACATGCAGGCAGACTAAAATTCTTAAATAAATATATTACATGTCCACTTGGCACATACACACTAGAATCGTGCAATTTATCATCTTATTACACTGATAAGAGTTAATTACTTGACATATGAGTACTCGTCAATAGCACTTGCAACTTATTTATAATTTCTCAAAGAACGTGCATATCAACCCAAATCTTGAGTTGTACATCTCATAACTCAATTAAGAGTTAATTACTTATCATGAAAAGAATTATTAATAATATATGAGAACGTTGATATCACAATACTTGATTCATTGAACACCCTACCCTTAGGGTTTCATTTAATCACAACAAATGCTACAAAGAAAGGTGTAATAAATCTATCACGTAATTTTCAAATCTTTACAACACATGATACATGGGATCTCAATCCCTTATCACATTACTGGGAATTCTCATCCCTTCACATCATTATCATAATTACTGGATCTGGGTATTCAAACCCTTAGATCATCACATAGCATTGTTACCTCTGTAATAGGTAACCATTACCTCTAGGTCCTTAGACCAAGGTATTCATTTCACTGGTTGTACAAGTATTCTCATGGCTCACAAGGCCATCACACATCTTGTCACCTCTCACTAGGCAAAAACTTATTCCCCTGGCTCCCATAAAGATTTCATGCGACATAAACATTCACTGAATAAAGACTGCTATCAACAAATCATATAAAATCTATATATGTATGAAACCTTGGAGCTGAGATGAATTTGGGTTTCCATGCCATTCACTGGGATATCATGCATCAATAATAACATTGAATGAATAAAGTCTATTATGTCAAGAAAATCTCTTCAAATGTATTCCACGATATCTATTCGCAAATATCCAACTTTCCTCGCATCTAGGGTTTCACCCTCTTCACTGAGATACCAAATAAACACTACTCACTTTAAACGAAATCCAAGATAGTATCTGACATATATGTACTACGAATTTAGATAAACAATTATTCAAAACCAAGGGGATCTAGATAAGCAACTTTCTCTATTTACTTGTTCAATAAATTTCAGTCATAGACAAATTCCCTATATTTCAGTTTACTCTTATAACCTCTGTGAATACTTAGGGAATTCTCATTAGAATGCATTGTATACATTTCTAATATGATTTTATCATCTAAATTTATTCAAACAAAGGAAGAATCCATTTCATATCATTTTTCAACAACTTAGAACAAATAGACAATTCAGGATTTGTAGTCGCATACTAAGCAATTAAAGATTATGGTTGATTTAACCAATTTCCGTGCAATATACTATTTAAAGGAAGTTCCCACTCACCCTAAGGTGTGAAAACACCTTAAAAACATATCCCATATCTGAAAATTTCAAATCCATATCAAATCCCTAGCAATTCACCCAATTCTTCTTCCTTTCAACTCAGAAACTCTAAAAATGAGGGATTATAAAGAAAGAGTGAGAAAAGGGGAATTTTTTATACCATTTTGGATCAAATCAGAGGAGGGATGGAATTTTTACATGTGAGAGAAGATTCACCATGAAACTATATCCAAAGAAGCTAAACTTACATGATTTCATCATTCCTTGGACCGTAAAACCCTAGGTCAACATCTCCATCAATTTATCCTCTCAAACCCTAACTCTCTCTCTCTCTCTCTCTCTAGGATTTCGTTTCTCTGGATTGAATCATGAATTATGAGAACTCCTTATTTTTTAGGTTGACCATATAGAGCAATTGAGCTGCTTGAGTTAATTGCACATTGACCCCTCACTAAACTTTTTCTCATTTTAGTAGATTTTTCTGTCATAAAAAGGTTTCTGTGAATTCGTGAATTTAAGAGATCAAAACTTCTCCAAAAATTATGAGAATTTGTCATGTTTTGTATAATGAAGTTACAAAGCTTCAGTTAAAATTTGATATCATTGTAAACTCGCATTAAATAAATAAAAATCTAATAGTGCACTGCTATCCAAAATTCTATAGAAATGTCAGTTACTATAATTCTTCTACTAATAAGGTCTAAACGCATCTAAAAATTATGAAAATTTTACATGTTGTTTATTATTTAGTTTCATATATCCAGTTAAAATTTCAGATCATTTTTAGTTATCAATAAATAATTAAAAATAAAACACTACACTACTAAAAAGTACTCTATCAGCATTTTGGTTAGAGTATAGTTCGACCAAGAACCACATTCAAAGAACACTCAAATATTCTGAAAATTTTCTCCAGTATGCATGATTGAGTTATACATATCATATCCAAAATTAAATTAAATATAAAATTTGTAGAAAATATGAAAAATAATTTACCACACTGCTATCCTGATCAAATTCCATACTCATGTACCATCAAAACCCTAATTTCAGCCAACTAGGGTTTATATTTTTCAAACCCTAATTTCTCAAACAATAGAACACTTAACGTTATTATTAGGTTTAAAACATCATAATTGAATTATCATCATTAATTATATTTAAGCAATGATCAATCCAATTAAGCATATAATCATCTAGGTAAACCCTAGTTTACCGATTAAGCTCAGATGCGGTCATAACACTTCTTCTTTCTCTTCTTGGCTGAACCCATGGTGTTCCATGGTAGTTCTTGAGTTAGATATTGAATAAATTCTCTTATTTTCCTTTATACCTAGGCTTTGCTCTCTTTCTTGCTTCATTGACCTAGTGTTTGCTTCTTTCTTGGAGGTGGATCTAGCTTGGCCAAGAGGAGTGCTCAAGCTAGGCTTCCTACCCCTCTTGTTCAAGCTACCTTGCTGTTTGGACTTTTATACATCAACTCCAAGGTGATTTATATACATTTCTCCACTGTCATTGCTTACCTCTACCGTTCATGCCCATAGTATTAATCTAAAACATGGTTACAAGTAGAAAGATGACACCTTATTATGGGTTTGTGTTCACCTGGTGATCTTGAGAAGATAACTCTTTTTGGATGAACCCTGACTCTTATTCTTGAGTTTTCCTTGGTGATGGAAGTTTTGGAATCTTGCATGTATATGCAAATTGTTGGTTTTGCTCATGGATTTCTAGGGTTTTAAGTTGGTTTTCCTCCTTGATATAGTACCTAATGGTTTAGTATTGGGTCAGTTTACTTGACTTCCTTGTGCCAACTCATGGCTTTGACTTTGTGGTTGCTTTGTATCTTGTGTGGTCTCTACATTTGACCTCTGTTTTGGTCACCAAGTTTTGATCTATCTGGTCGATGAGGTTTGGATGTCATGTGGGTCTCTAAGAATTGATCTCCTTGAGTGGTCGCTAAGTTCTTGTCCTTATGGGGTCGAAGAGATTTTGAAACTTAATGGTCAATGGGATTTTCTTTCTCTTTGGTCACCAATGACCTATGTTCTCTTCAGTCTCCAAGGTTTGGTATTATGTTCGGATGCCAATGTTTTGATATCATCTTTGGTCTCCAATGTTTCTTACCCCGAGTGGTCACTGAAGGAGACTAGTCTCATCAGTCACCAAGGATGGTGACCTGAGTTTCAACAGTCAATGACATATTTGACCCTTAGTGGTCAATGAGAAACTTTAATCTCCTGTTCCCTATGATTTCTTGGTTTTATGGTCAATGGTGATGATTGACCTAATTACTTTAATGATTGAAGGATATGATAAGATTTAGGGTTTACTTCTAATTGCTGATTTGAAACCCTAATTCATATGCCTTTTTTAATATAATGCCAATTCAAGTAAGTGATGATGACACATAACTTCTTGTGTGATTAGTATGATGATGGAGTACTTTCTCCCTCTATGTTGTTGTAACACTAATTCACTATACTATAAACATTATATCTTTTAAGTGCAATGTTGTATCAACTTGTGTAACACGTGTGGTGATGGAAAAATGAGCCTCGATGAGGCATGGAAAGATAATGATATTCCTACAGGGAATAATGGGAATGGTCTTATGACCTTAGACATGGCTTTGTGCCCTAGTTGAGGTATTATCCTTTATATGATGTGACAAGGACTTGTTCATGTGATTGTATGATGATGAGTATGGCTACATGTATGGCAAAGTAATAGTACCATGTTGTGATGTGATAAACTTTATATTTCATATGTTTTATATCTTTTAAGTTTATAATCTACCCATGATTTTTTAGAACTCTTTTAGGATGTGTACGTAACTTAATTGATGCGGTTGGAAGATACCCAATTGGCATGAAATAATCAAGTGAAACCTTAATCATGTACTGCCATGTGCCATAGATCCATTCTAGCGCTAGGACTTGCTGGATGGTGAAATGAGTTCTCCTTCAGTAGAAGCTCAGAGTCATGTATGCACGTTCACAAGGATGGATGTGGTCATACCTTGACAGGAGAATGGTCGAGGCCATATCTCAGATAATTATGATTCAATATATGTGAAGTGATTGAGGATAATTGTGGTTGTACCTTGGATGTTTGGTTATTTATACACTGATATAACAAATATTGTGACCTTTTAAGGATGGACTAGGTTGTTCACTAGTGTCGTGACCTATATACCAAGGGTGGACTAGGCTATTTTGTAGTTTGACCTTATGTGTCGTTGTGGCAGACTCGTACCAGCCAAGGGAGGATGAGATCTTAGGATTCTCGCTCTCCTAAAATCTTGTATGGAATTGATTTTGACTCAGTAGTGGTCAGTTAGAGTTGGTGGTATACCTCAACTCCCCAAGGCTTAATAAAATACGTAATCCATCCGTGTAGTATTTTTTTAGGTTTAAACATGCTTCACATTTGATGTCAAACATTTCCTTATTTCTTATAATGTTTAGTTGTTATACAATGCGGTAAGAGAAATCAACTGTATAGAAAGTGGTATCCTTACATGTTTCCCTATATGTTGTGGTAGTCATGTTTTACCTATTTTAGTTACTTAACCTTCTTAATCTATTTAAACTATTTATTTATATGAGTCTACTCATCCTATTTAATAATGATATTTGTTGTAAACAATAATCATTGGTTGATAGTTGTATCTTTTGTTGGGACATGGGTCTCACCTCGTGGGTCACCACATCATTTTAGGTGGTCGTCAGTGGTATGGTCAGGATCATAGTGCCGAGGAGGAGGAGCCTGGAGAGAAAAAGAGGCAGAAGGTTGGATAGTGTTGTTAGTTGTAGAGTCCTAGAGTCATCCCTGTACTCTCAGGTCCGATCATGAGATGTTTTGTAAATGATATGTATCTTAACACGTGGTTTGGCAGTGTACCTATGTTTCACATATGGTATGTATTTGTGGAACATCTTTCTTGTATATAGGTTGTGACTTGTGACTGATGCCATTGTTCAGATATGTAGATACCTATTGTGGTATGTGATATGATACATGTTGTTGGACCTTTATGTAATGTTTCTTGGACATGACAAGAATGTTTAAATCGGTTTTAATTTATCCTATTTTCTGGTGCATGGTTGGTTTAGTTGTTGATCGTATGTTTTGTTTTGAGTGATCTTGTTTGGTGTGGCAGGGTGCCACACAAATGATTTCATTGACTGGAAAGCCAATCTACTGACTGGAAAAGCCACTTGAAGATAGATTTTTCCTATAGTCAATAAAGTTCTTTTCCAAATTATATTTGTACATTAGTTTTTGTATTGGGATGTAAAAGATATGTTCATTTTGGTGTGGGATATATCTGGAACTATGGAAAAATATACATGCAAGTTGACTGGTTGGGAAGCTAGTCGAACAATAAGTTAAACCACTCAAAATTATATTTTTCGTGTAGGTAATTAAATTCTCTTTCTAACACATACTTAATCCTTGAATTATGCATTGGGATACAAAAGATATGACCATTTTCATGTAGGCATATATCACACATTGTGGGAAGTTGTGCAAACATCTACTTAGAGAATTTTTGGGTGATCTTGACATTTGGAGTGATTGGGCCATTTTCCTACAAAATCTAAACAAATCTAACAAAAACTCCAATTAAAGAGAGAGAAGCTAAACTAAGACAATTAATTCTAAAACTAGGAAAAATATCAACAAAATATCGCTAAGAGATGATCTAAAAGATGAAAATAAAATGGATAAATATATAATATCAAATATTCAAAACATGAACATTCCTCGTTCTTGAGCAACAAAAAATCATAGACACCTGCCAATTAATATTGACATCTTGTCCTCTTTTCTTGTATAGAACTATTTTTTTCCTTATCACCTTTCATGGACAAGCGACCACAATTTTCTGCAACCAAAAGACACAATTTGTGCACATTTTTTCTACTCAAATTTGATTCACAACTTGTTGTTGTTTCAAGACTTGCAAATAAATAGATGATATAACCCTTTTATTAATGGTACTCCTGCATATTCTTATGAGATTTTGCACAAGACCAGGGAGTGATTATTTGTGAATTGGAGGTATGGAAGATTCCCCTAGTTTGAAATGGAGTGAAGGGAGGTATGGAAGAAGGAAATATCTCCTCTATTTGACTTGAGATCTTTTGTTTTCTTCGTTACAATTACATTGATTGCATTTTTTGGTGTAGACTCTGGCATCTTTTTTTGGTGGTACGACCCTATTAAATTTACAAGGGGTATGGAAGAAGGGGTAGAGGTTTGACACCCCGAATGTGGAGTTTGGCACCTTTTTTTACTTTTGATTTTTTTTTGGAAAAATGAAGAGATAAGAAGGTGATAGAAGAAGTGTAGAAGAGACTGAACTTGTGCATTCCCGTATTTGAAATTTCAATATTCTGGCAATTTTATAACATTAGTTCAGATCCTCCTATAAAGAAAAATACAGAAACTTTACAAGATATTCCACAAATCAAATAAAGACATATTGTGTTTAATTCCTATGTATCTATTAAGGCTTGCCAACTTTTGTAAGGAATAGTGCAAAATAAGGTCTTAGGTGAAAGATGATTTCTAATAGAGGCAGTTATAAAAATATTGTAAGAAACTTACTTCAATCACGGGAATGTATTGATTGTATGCATATAAAAGAACTGACCAGTTATATTTATCCCTTTACTAAAGTAGGAAAATAAAAATTTAAAAAATTTAGAGCTAAACTACATAACATAATGAAAATTACTAAAAAGAGAAGGTAGAACGGGTGGAATGGGTACATACCACCCACCTCCACCCCAAACTTAAATTTTTCCTTATCACGGGCAAAATTTAAATTTGTAATGGAGGTAATAATTTCTCTAAGATCACTAGAAGATCCTGGTAGTACAAAAAAATGCCCAACTAAAGGGGATGTTGATGAGGGTTCGAGCTTTGAATAGAGTATCTTCATGGTGTACCCAGTGATTGGGTGGTCATAGAATCTTAAATAGGTTGTTCGCTTGTTTAAAAATAATTTTGTTTTTTACCCCACAGTCCATCCTGTAGGATCCATAAGAACACCTCTATCAGTGGGGAAAGTGTGGTAGTAGGAAGAAATTGTCCAATGTAAGGGTGGTCCCCATCTAGCGGCCTCCCAATTCACTAAAATGTGAATGTTGGAGGTGGGTACATTTTGTTGTGGCTAGGGTAGTAAGTGAAGGGTCTTCCACATGCAATTTTGATAGTGCAAGATCAGGTGGAGGATCTAGACCAGGTTTCTCTACATCACCTAGATCTTCATGTAGTAGATATGGTGTTGATATGGGAAGAATTGTCTGATCAGCCTAGTTCAATTTTGTATATGGTTGTGTGTCCACCTCATATATCACCCCATCATCATTAAAATTTATGGGGGCAAAGGGATCCCTCACCATGTATAAATGTTTCTCTAATGTATTCATCATACGATGGATGGAACTCATGTTCTATTTCTACTGCATCTGGTATAGTTGACATGAGGATGGTATCATCATCGATGTCATTAAAAAGTTTCTATATCTATTCCTAACTTTCTTATTCCTATAAAGATCATATTTGGCTACTCCATCTTTCTCAGTGGGCTCTCGGATTGGCAGTGGTGTGACTAGGAGGGAGAGTTGTGCTTTTAGTTGAGCTACTAGTACCTGACTTTGTTTGCTCTGGGATATCAACTCAGGTGCCATCATCTTTTGAGCATTAAACGCCTCTTAATAAGGTGAATATTAATTTTCACAATAGTGTTCTACACCATACTCTTCATAATATTGTTGGTCATAAAACTCCTCATTAGAATATTCATATGTGTATCATGATTCCTCTTAATAGCCTTAAAAATTATGATTATAATTTGCATCATATCCACAATGACAAGAAGGTTTGTCATCCTATTTAGCACTGATCTTATGGAGTATTACTATGCATTGGGCCTCCCATTCAGTGCCTATGTTTGGTTTTATGTTGTCTATCATGGCCTCTCTTTGTGTGTCCAATTCCAATTCTATCTAACAGTTGTCTTCTTCTTCACTTACAAGGTGTGCGCCTTATACATCCAAACTTTTCCTGACTACAGTTTCCTTCATATTTCTCTTTGGTTGGTTTGATATTATGCACTTGGTAGAGTCATCGCATATGTAGTTCTTGTGGAGACATCTTGGGACACTCTCGTATCATGATAAAAGGAGCCACATATCTCACATCATACATTTTGTGGTGTCAGCCTCTCTGTTTGATATGGTGCTTGAATCAAGTGCATTTTTAGATAAAAAGAACAAAACAAAAATAATAGGAAATCTAAGATATAAGGAAAAATCGAAACTAAAAAAATTACAGAACCAAATAAAAATTATTAAAAAAAAGACTAAGAAATTATAAACAAAACAAAGAATTACAAAAAAATAGAAAGAAGAAATCTTAATTATTCAAAGCAATGTGGTTCGAAATTAACTCTGTTATACTCCACAACAACTGAGCCAAAATTTGATGTGTCGTCCTGAACACAACAAATTACTAGGGAAGTTGTCACTAGATTTTAACCTTTTAGCAACTATCAATACACTTGTAAAAAAGCAAATTAATTTTGCATATAAGGTATCGATCCCAAGGAACAACTTATTAGGGGTTTATGCAAACCAATTACGATAAATGATGTTTAAATTCCAATATAGGAAGAGAGTTACAACTAAAAAAGAAAGTAAATATGCAGAAGTACACTAAAGGAAATTAAACTCACAAAAGTGAAAGCAATTAATCAAATATCCATTATAGTTAATGGGAGTTGTTGGAAGTTTGGGTTTTACCACTGCGGGCCTTAGTAATTATCTCGACCACTTATTCCTTTTCAAATACATTTTAGATTAGGATCATGTAAATATGTTCCTTTTGGAGATAGATCTCATGGATAAAGCTACTTGTAGACGTGGGGTATCAGTGTTTGGTGGGTCATGTTTTAATTATTCAACAAGTTTCTCTCTGGGGTATCAACAAGAAACTTGTGAGACTCATTTTATGTTTAAATTCATAAATATGGGTTTTCATCATCATAGATCATAATAGTCATGAAGAATAAATGATCAATTCATAGTTCATGTTTATAAATGGACGAAGACACATTTTTATGTATTTAGTGCAATAAAGGTTTGATAAGACAAAATATGGGCTCATAGGGATACTCTTTATGCCCCATCAATGGAAGGACCACTCAATATCTCTTATAGAAGCAAGAATAAGGATAGGGAAAATAATGATCACGTTGATAACAACACATTGCTGACTCCATCTCTCCTTTCCTCGCTTTGTTTCTCTCTGGCAGAGTTCAGAGATGATAGGAGGGTTTCCTCTTTGTGCTTGGACTCCCCCACATTTTATGGGTGTTAGTGAGGCTCTGTTGTGGCAGATTTCCCATTGTTACATTGATAGCTTTTTTCTTGGTCAAAGGATAGGGTTTTAATTATATTTTTTCCTCCATAAAAAAGTGCATGGTCATTGGACAACTTTCCTTTATGCTTGGTCAAGGGAGTATCGTTGACAACATTAATTTCTTAACCTAAATAGAGAAACTTATTGAATTATCTTCCTTTAATATTTTGACCATTAAACTTCTTTGACTCTCTTTGTTGCAGATTTCTTCTACAAGTGAGTCGATCGGATAGAAAGCCAATAAACTAACTGGAAAACCTTCCCGAAAATAAACTTTTCCTATATGTAATAAAGTTTTGTTTCCAAATTATTTTTTAACATTAATATCCACACAGGGATGCAAAAGATATGCTCATTTCGGTGTGTGATACATCAGGCATTATAGGAACATCAGCTGGCGAGTTGACTGGTTAGAAAGACAATTGAACGACTAGACAAGTCACTCAAAAATACATTTTACATGTATATGATTAAATTCTCTTCCCAACACATAATCATTAAATTCTGCATTGGGATGCAAAATATAAAACCATTTTTATGTGGGGTATATATATCAAATACTGTGAGAAATTGTACAACCATCTTCTTAGAGTATTTTTGGGAGATCTTGAGCTTTGGAGTGATTGGGCCATTTTTCTAAAAAATCCAAACAAATCTAATAAAAACTCCAACTAAAGTGAGAAAAGCTAAACTAAGACAATTAATTCTAAAACTAGGAAAATAATCAACAAAATGCACCTAAGAAATGATCTAAAAAATATCCATTTATCACATTTATACATGGAGAACAACCCTATCCCCCATGTTCCTTAGATGCAATAAGTTGCTCCCATGAAACCAACGATATGGATATTGTTGTGGACCACACCTCCAAATGAATCTTCAAATCGTCACATCAATCTTGCTACATAAAGATATAATAATAACAAAAGTGTGCATAGAATCTGTGGGAATAGATGTTTATACACTTTTAGTGAGACAAATATGTCCTACTAAATTAAGAGTTCATGCATCTCAACTAGAAATAGATTGTCTAGAAGCATAACCAAAGACATGAAAAACACTACATGATTTTTCATAAGAGTAAGATTGCTTTGAAGAATAAGATGATGTCATCAACAAATGCTACATGATAAAATGAAGCTTGTTGTTGTGATAGTTTATGAGGTTTCCATCTACCTTCATGAGCTACACTATCGATGATTAAGCTTAAATGATTTAAGGAAAAAAAAATATGGTGATAAAGGATTTCCCTATCAAAGACCTCGAGAAGCCTTGAATCCAAGGATATGTTCTCCATTGCAAACTATATAAATTATACCCCTGAGATAGAATTCATTATGTAGTTAATAGTAATTGAAGGTAAGTCAACTTTAGTTATCGTATCTAGGATGAATGTCCTTGGAATATGGGCATAAGCCTTTTCCAAATCAATCTTTACCACTATAGATGGACCACAATTAGGTTGTATCATGTTGCAATTTATTTCTTGGAGTAGAATAATATTATTAATGATACTTCATCCAACAATAAAACTTGATTGATCGAGCTAATCCACATAGGCGTATATGGTTTTAGTCTGTAAACTACAATTTTGGAAATGAGTTTCAGATAGACATTATTCAATAAAATTGGTCAAAATGGAAACACTTTCTTGGGTGTGGTATCTTAGGAATTAGAACCATCACGACATTGCAAATATTTGAATGAGGAGGTAAACCTTGCAAGGCAATTAATACTGTATGAATGACCTATGTTCTAGTGATGTCCCAAGGACTCATCATAGATTCCATGTTTACCCCCATCAAACCCTATATCCTTGTTCCTTCCCATAGTATTGAGATTTGGCAACTTGGTAGGTAGTTGACAAACAAAATCAGATTGAGACTTATATAGAAGGAATATAATTAGCAAGGAAATTTGAAATAAGCTATGCTTTGAAGTAATGTAATATTTATATCCTTCATATGTATAGGGTTTTAAATATGTACTTTATTATCATCCAGCAATGACGTGATGTGATTCTTCTATTTTCCAGACATAACATAAGCATGAAAAAAACATATTGTTTGCATCTCCTTTGTAAGCCAATTAGTGTGGATTTTTTGTTTGACATCAACCAAATCCTTTGCAATAAGAATGTCATAATTTTGTTGCATGATATTACAATGCTTGTGCAAGTCAGTAGAGTAGTAATTTGCCAATTCTGACTAAATTGTCTACATTTTTTGAAGTAGATTATGCTTTGTAATTTGTGCTTCACATCTTGAACATTTATCCCATTCAATGACATCCTTCTTGATGGTTTTTAGTGAAGTGGTAAACTCTAAGTGTGTGGGACACGTATGTTGTAGTGTTTTGAATGAATCCTGAAAATTCCAACTATATTTGGTCTCGAAAGTGTATTTGTATGAATGTTGATGAGTGTTTTAAACTAATTGAGGTTTGTGATCAAACTATATATGTATTAGATGACGAGCTTTGAATTTCTGAGAAGACAAAAGATAATAAGAACTGAATATAATGCATTCATGGAGGGAACTTGATTTATAAGTGAAAGGATAACAAGAAAAAACCAAGTTTGGGACGTCATAGCATAATACATACCTAAAAAAGTTATAATAAGAATATTGGAATGAAGTGCTACCTCTTTTCTTAGTTGGATATAACATAACATTACAATCACCCATAACTATCAAAGGAAAATAAATCATGGAACCAAGTTTGGGTAGGTGATTTCATAATAAATGATGGATTTGTGGACATGGATGAGCATATACTATAGTAATATAGTATTGGTTATTAACAAGACAACGCACATACTAGCAGTGACTTTCTATCAATTGTACATGGGTCTTTCCATATTTCCATAATAACAAAATTCCACCTAAAAAGCCTCATGTCTCCACTCAATTAGTGAAGGAGAAACCAAGACATTGGATATGCGTATTGGAAATATCACAATGTATGTGAGATTCAATGATTCCAACTAGTTTAGGTCTATGTGCACATACTATGTCCAATAATATATTTTGGGTAAGGTCAATGTCAATACCCAACGCTTGTTCTAGAAAATTGTGTCTATTAAGAAGAAAATATTAATAATTCATCAAGTTGTCCTGACTGAGCTATACACTTAGTTTGCATATGAAGCTTTTGAGTCTGACTTCAAGTCATAAATGGTAAGGTCTTCATCTTACCACCAGACCCTCTTATTTCCCTACCAACCTTACCAGTGTGACTTGGATTAAGGGAAGGTGTAATATATGGGTCAGGATCCAATTGATTTTGAGGATCGAGAGCTTGTTGTTCTTGTGTGTCAGTACAAACCTCCATGGGTATCTTTGTGATTACATGATGGATAACCTCCTCTAACTCAAGTGTTACTAGTATGTGAATACTCTCTACACCGCGTTGATATTGTTTAATAGAGGGAACAGTCATCAACATACTTGATTAGTATCATGAGCATCAACGTTGTCAACATGTATATCATCATTTGAGCATTCAATAACTAAAATATTATTCCTCTTGTAGTTTCAAACCTTAGGTATTGTTGTCCAAAGGATGATGGTGGACCCGTAGATTCTAGTGGATGATGTGGTCCTTCTTCAGATGCATCCATGTTTTTTAGGGTCTTGAATTTGTTTGCAAGAACATGTTGATATTTGTTGGAAGGACACATTGCTTAGCATGAATAGAAAAAATTATTGAAGTATCATGTGAAAACCTTTAAAAGTGCATGTTCAACCTATAGTGAACATACCATCATTCTTCATCTAGTATTCAATGGCACACCAGCACTATCAAAAGTATCCTCCATCAGTGGATCATTGTTGCTACCACATTGAGGATTATCTCCTTGATTGTGGCCAAATTTGACATAAGCTAGGCATATCGAAGGGAGTGATTCATACTCTACTCTATAAAAGTTCAACAATAAGCACAAAAGGTTGACCAAGTTATGTAATATCAATTTCAAGTCATCAATGAGAAAAAGCTTCCCAGGGATCTCACCAACTCTTTCAAACAAAAACATATTATAAAGGTGAAGAGAAAAGTCTAGGACACAAGCCCAGATCACTAGAGTCTAAGGTAGGCCTACTGATGGTACAAATGTCTTTGTCCTGACAAAAACCAATAGACAACACTCATAGACATTACTACATAATGGGGATATGGCAACAGTTATTTTAGGCATTCTGGGTCAGTTACAAACTGTTGGCCAAGTGGGCGATGGTAAAAGTCAAACTTTCATCGTCGGTTAGGAAAACCATAAAAATAATTTATAATGTAGGTTCTTTTTTAGGGCGGAACCAACAACGTAACACGCAGTGGGCCACATATTGTTGTTTGTTTGATGTTTGCTCATAGATTGCAAGAAAAGTAACCAACACCATTACTTTTCCTCATCAGAAGTATAATGACAAATAATTGATGTCAAATTTCCTGATGTCTGTTTTATCAATGAATGAACAGTGAACAAATTAGGTATATATCATCGGTTGTTTTTAAATAACTGATGGAGAAATCATATGTAGTCAGTTATTTCCAAATAACCAATGATAAATGTGTAATTTTTTAATCGAACATAGCTACAGACCTGCTCTCTAGCCTACTAGCCTGTCTCGAGACTGATGTTCTTTAGAACTAAAAGTTTTGAAGAACAATAGGCTATCTACAAGAATCGTAGTTTTACAATAGGATGACACACCTGCAAGAAAAAGATATTATACAAAGTAGGCACAAACATGCCACATTCTATCATTTTCTTCACTTTAAATTGCACAGAAATCCATGAACTCATAGCTCAATTTTTTAATTTCTCAACCACACTTTAATTTTGTACATAACACATATAAATATCATTCTTTTCCTCGCACCTTCACATTCAAATTCACACACACATATACACTTAACATTCAATTCACACTCACAAAATACATATCAACATCAGCTTCCATCTCATATTTGAAGTCATAATAGATAATGATATATATCAACATTAGATTCGCACTCACAAAATACATATAAAAAATCTAACATCAAAGTTTGAACTACCAAACTATATCAATCAACCGTCAATTTTTTTGTTCAAGTCCACAATTCCAATGAAGTAAGCTGCCCACTATTCACGTAGGTCATTCGGCTGCTCCAATGTATAGGGTTCAGTCTTTGGGAAAAAATGCAAAGAGAATGAGGCTTCTAATTAGATTTGATTGTTTGTATTATCAAATGATACTACTTTATTAATATATGATCCAAGACTAATAACTTATGTTCTCTATACATTTTCTTTATTCCACGTGATTGACAATCACCTGCATATACAACATCACATAATATGCGCATGCCCAACCATTGTCTTATATAGGGGCATGTAGATTTACAATTACATTAATAAATGTAATTAAGTAGAGTTGTTCATATATTATGCAATTGGAATGCAAAGACTATACATCAAAATTCCTCCAAATTACTGATTTATTTTTCTTATCTACCTTCTCACCGCCGGTATGGAATGCTTTCACACTCCTGTAAGTTAAATTAACATATATGTTGCATTATTAAACTATCATGCAAATATTAACAAATATGATGGGCACCAAAAAACTATATTTATGCATGAATCATCAATTTGATTGGGTGTCCCTAATTTGGTGGCAGTTTTTCACCCGAAGGATCAAAGATATACACACTCAAAGTCTCGACAACAATCACTAACAACTTCTAGTGCCTATTTCTGAGTGAATAGAAGGGAAATAAAATAAAAACTAAATCTCACAACAAAATTGTATTCATAGGTTAGACATATAAACAACAAGACAAAAACTTACTTAACATTGAAGGGATATAAAATCACATTCTTGGAAGCACCAAAAGACAGCATCATAGTAGTCACATGTTCTTTGATGCCACTAAGATCTATAAGTGTGTCGTTAATCAATGATGGCATTAAAAAGGTTCCAGATTTGCTATTCTGAAGTCATGAGCAACATAATACAAATGACTAAAATATATATAACCAATACTTAGTTTATATGTGAAAAATAATTAAACATTTATCACATATGATGGGGTATTCACACTCACTGTATCCAAAGTTCTATCATTGATGCGTTCAACGAATCATAATTAAATATCTCACAAACATTTGTCAACATTATAACATTGTCCCGTTGTATACCTACCATACCCTCCCCAAGGCTAATCATAATGGCATCGATTTGGTCTATTGTGTCTAACCATCTTGTCAACGCCTGATAGTTAGAGCCTAATGAGTCAAACAAATAATGTGGTATAAAATGAGGGGGCAGAAGCATCAGAACCTTAGGGGGATTTTTAGCTGTTGTAGGCTTCATGCATGTATTCTAATATTAGATTTTGATCATTTTATATAAGTTTCAATATACATTTGTCATACTTGAAGAAATATAGTGAGTCGTTTGAGCCACCCAGTAAAGCCGCCTCCTACCTCTCTAACCATGGTGTCATCTGGGTGCTCGTATGGGATAGGTATATTGCTCATTTCTGGAAAGACATGTATGACATTCACATTATAGTGATTAGTGGGTAGGGGAATATCCTTAACGACATTAGGGATAGAAGCCTCAACATCTGCCATGATGTTTCCTATTGGTTCATTGACAACAAGATGACATTTTCTAGCCACCTACAATTTTATGAAACAAAAAAATTAATTTGAAAAACATAAATATTGACTTGAGGGATTATTTTATCACAATGTAATATATAACTTGAGTTGAATTGAATCTTACCTCAGTTGTGACCTACGGGTCTGAAGGACTACTACCAATGCACTCTGGGGGTGAGTGAGGAACAAGTTCTATGACTGGTGGAGAAAATGGTTTCTATGTTGCTTGAGAAGCTATAATTCTCCAAGGTTGCATCTACCAATCTCTACATGTACTATTAGTCCACTTCCCCTTTCCTTGTTGGTCTGCGCTTTTACTGGGATGAGACAAAAAAATATTTTATCCCATACCCAACTCCAGCACCCCTAACACGTCCTAGATGCTCTTCTTTCCCTAGAGCAACCATCAGCTCATCGTGTGTGCCTTGAGGGGTGAACCTACCCTCTTTTGCTTGGACAACCAGATCCAACTAATTATCATCAAAAAAGGACTATTCAGTAAAACTTATCCAGTGAAAAAGAATAAGGACATTATCAGTAGACCAAGAAACTTACCATTCTTGAAGCCACCTCCTGTGTTGCTTGGACGGGGATTTCTCCGGCTTTGTTTTTCCTTACATGTATCCACTTAATATAGTGAGACAACTGTCTAGAAGCACTAGAAGACTCGGCAGTAGAAGGGGTAGAAATAGAAGTCCCCCGATCTTGCCCTTGCCCATGCTCTTGCTCTTGCTATAGCTCTCTCTTTTGGTGGCATTTCCAATAACCACCTGAACCCAACCGGTTGTTGTGCACATTCTTATCACACCTGTCTTTTTTAGCGTCATGAAGGTCCTAATTAATTCATACAAGTGATATTGTTAACTAACCATATGAAATCATAAAAAAGGTAATTAATTCAATAAGTGGATTGCATATGTTTGTCTTTGTCGAACAAACTACTTCCAATCATCTTGATTAATATAGTTCCATTTAAGCCATGGTTTCTTCTTGTCTCCAAAGACATAGTCTCTTGTGAGGATTGTCTGCCAATCTCTATCTCTTCTCCCGACGAGCTGCATAACATACTTGCGATGTAGCTTTTCATCAAGTTCAAGCCATCCCTAAAAAGGCTCAACATTCAATACTATTTAGAAATGTTAAAAGAATAGGAAAAATACTATAAAAAAATAATTTCATTTATCTCACCTCTAAATCCCTCCATATGAGGTCTTTGTGGACCATACTCACTTGTCTCCAATCCTCGATAAGGATAGGTACTTTGCTTTGAGCAAGGACCCAACAATAGCTGGAAAACTCTTTAGTAAGTGCCATGCCTACTTAATTGAATTCAACGGTTCCCTTCCTCCCTTAGCTATTTGTGACATCCTTCATCATAGTTATCCCTCTAAATCCCTTACCTTTTGTTATCAGTACCATCAGTGCCTTTGTCAGGATGATCAATATCCTCATGTTCATGATCACTATGATCTATGCTCCTAGTCATATGCCATCTATAAAATCAAAGTAAGCAAATGATTAAAGTTATATCACATATATAAAATCAAATCACATATACAAAATCAACACTAAAAAAGTTAGATCACATATAAAAGTCAACATTGTAAAAATTCAAATCATCTATGAACAAATAAACATGCTACATAATGCAAAAAAAATTAGATCATATATGAGCAGTATACCTTAAAATAATATCCCTTATGTGTGATCTTCACGTGTATAGTCATCAGTGTTAAATTCAACATTTACACTTGGTAAGCCAACAGAAAATGGACTATAGTAATCACACTTTTCATAGTACTTTTCTTCATCAATGTGATTTGAAATGAACTGTCTTTTCCCATGAAGAACGACAGACCAATTTTTTTTTGTAGGATCGTTGATATAGAATACTTATTTTTCCTATGATGCCATGATGAAGGGTATGTCCTTCTCACTTGTCCACTCAACATTCACTATTGTGAAACTAGTTCATCAACTACAACTCCTTTATTGTTATCAACCCAGTTACACCTAAATAATGGAACTCTACACTCTTTGTAGTTAATTTCCCATATGTATTCAATAACACCATAATAATACATCTTTCCTTCACATGGACTCTTATCCTTGGCACTAGAAAAATACAATGAAGATGCCTGAAGGGTGATCCAACTATTTTGGACGACCCTTTAATCATCTTGACTTTTTGTGTAGTATGAAAATCCATTTATGTCAAACCCTTTGTACGATATAATGTGGGTCTTTGGCTTATACGCGAGCCATTTGATAGTTTCTGTAACATTATTTGGTGTTTGAGATAGTTGATTGAATACTTCCTTTTCAAACCACCTAATAAATGTATGATTATGCTCTCTAGCAAGCCATGGGGATAACTTGTCTTGAGCTCGTTGGCATGTTCGGTGATATAAATACCCACATCATCAATGTTGTGTAAAATATACAAGTGTTCTTGTTCCCACTACTCACAACTGATATTTACCTATCGTTCTCCCAAAATACCTTTACCGGAATAAACATCAAGGTCCACGACATTAGTAGTAGTTTCAATGCAACTTGGTCATTGCAATGTCCATAACCTCCCTAGCTATATATCCAACAATGATACTCCCTTTGGGGAGACAACGGTTTAGAACATCACCTTTAAAAGAACTCATGTACCGCTCAAAAGGATACATCCAATGCAAGAAAACTGGACCCAACATTTTTGCTTCCCTAGTCAAATGGACAACTATATGTACCATGATATCAAAAAATGAAGGGGGGGGAATATTTCTCAAGTTTACACAAGGTAAAGACCACTTCTCTTTGCAACTAATCTAGAATCTCAGAATCAATTACTTTTCTACATAGAGTGTTGAATAAGAAGCAAATCCTAGTGATTGCAAACCCTACATGCTTAGGAAGGATAGATAAAATAGCCACAGGCAATAGTGTTGCATTGGAGTGTGACAATCATGAAATTTAAGATCTATCAACTTTAGATCCTTCATTGATACCAATCTATGGATATTGGATGAGTAAACCTGTGGTACCTTAAAATTATGTAAGCACTCACAAAAATTTCTCTTCTCCTTTGTAGACAAGGTGTAACAAGCAGGAGGTAGATATGTGCAACAACCTTTGGTAACTTCTTTTGTTAATTCTTTCCTTATACCCATTTCACATAGGTCCATTCTTGATTTGATGCCATCTTTAGTCTTACAGGCTATATTCAACAGAGTACCAATAATGATATCACAAATATTTTTCTCAACATGAATGACATAGATACAATGTCAAATTGTCAAAGAACACTAATAAGGAAGATACCAGAATATCAACCTCTTTTTGAATAAATACTTTTCACATGTGGGAGTAGTACATGGTCTCTTGCCAAAATAATTTGCAATGTTGTTTACTCTTACATAAACATCCTCCCCTAACATAGGTTAGGGGCACTCCATTCCTTAGTTGAGCCATTGAATGTTTTGCACAACTTTCAGTAAGGATGCACCTTTAGTAGAAACCTTCAATGACCAAGATATACAGTCTTACCACCATGTTTCACTCTGATAGAATCTGTATTTTCCTTGCATATAGGACATGCCTTGGATCCTTCGACGTTGTAGCCAGACAAGTTCCCATAAGCAAGAAAATCATCAATAGTGCAAAACAACATAACACATAAATTAAACATCTCTCGGTGCAAAGAATCGTAAGTCATCACACCTTCTCCCCATAGTTTCTTTAGGTGGTCAATCAGAGGTTCAAGGTAAACATCAATATCATTGCCAGGTTGTTTGGGGCCCAATATCAACAATGAGACTATGACATACTTATTATTCATACACAACCATGAAGAAAGATTATATACAACAAGAATGACAGGACAAGTACTATGTTGGTTTCTTAATGTTCCATATGGATTCCTCATGTTAGTACAAAGTCCATGTCTTAAATTCTTGGCTTCTTCACTAAATTCAGGATACAACAAATCAATCTTATTCTATTGTGGGGAATCAGACACATGATGTAGAATACCATCAGACACATGTTGTAGCATACCATCATTGATTACTTTACATCTGCATGCCAAGATAAATTGTGTGCATCTATAGCATTAGCAAATAAGCATTGAAACTGGGGTATTGTAAGCAGATACCATATCACCTTGGAAGGAGACTCAGTTTTGTTCTTGCTCAATGTCGTCCTTTTGTACCTAGACTCCCCACATTTTGAACATTCTTTCAAATTGATATAGTCCTTTTTAAAATAGCACATAGTCATTTAGGTATGCATGTATCTTCTTAGCCTCCATTCCCATTGGGCACAACATCTTTTGTATTTTGTATGTTGATATTGGAAGCTCGTTTCCTTTAGGGACAATTTCTTTAAAGAAAAACAATAGAGAAGTGAAGCTTTTGTCACTCTGTCAATTATTTTCCTTCAAAGTAAACAATCTCAACATAGCGCTCAACTTCGTAAACTTAGTACAACCTAATTATGACAGTTTCTCAGCATTGTGCACAATGTGTAACATACTGAAACTTGGACATATTCTCATTTTGGCCCTTTTCCAAGCTTTTCCTTTCCATTCTATCTTTTTGGTCTTGATGTTTAAATTGTGGAATTTATAGTGGTTTGGTGAATATTTGTTCAATAATTATACTAATGAAAGGGTTTTTGCACAAATACCTCAGTGAAAGCTTATTTAAGGATCTAAAATGCAAAATCACCACTTAAGTGGAACAATGATAAATAAATTTGTGCCAGAATTGTAAGGCCACAAACCTTTCTTAATGTATTTAACAAGATTAATTACCATAAATGAGTGTTTTAAACCTTAATCTAACTTTGTGATATATTTTTAAATCATAAAATGAGCCTAAGTTTCCAATTTGGTTCAATTTGGATGTTGTTTGTGCAAGTTATGCAATTTAGGTACATTCTGGACTTCTATGCCATTTACCCAATTAGGAGGTTTTATTTGCAAATTATCACATGCATTATAATCCTTATATATTCCCTTAACATTCTTGAGATATTGAACCATGTGGCACCTAGTTGCACCTTGGTTTGAAGGTGTTTCTCGCAAAAGGCATTTTAGAGATTACCCTCTTTATAAACGAGCTTATCTTTAAAAGCTATCAACCAATGGGGTTATTCTTTCATTGGAGGTCGATGGGGATGGCCTAGAAGTCTCCATGGGCTTTTAGAACTGATATTTTATATTCAAGAAATCATCTATGAGTTGTCCTCTTCGAAGCCTTAGGCTAAGGACACATGGAAAGTCCCATAGACACATCATGTTTTCCCCCTTCTTTATAAAGCCATATCTACCCCTTCCCACCTCCCAATTCAAAAAATCTTGGTCTCCTTTTCTTTACTCCAGATTAGAGCATCATTCCTATTCTATTTGGCCACAAAGTTTCTATCCCAAGGTAAAAGAGGGTGCCTACCTTGGTGAAGAAAACTCTTAGGGTTCTGAATTTGCTCTATTCAGGGTTTCTAAAGCTCCTTCTTGGTGATTTCAACCAAAACTAGTAAGTTTCCTCCTTTACTTCCCTAGTTTCATGTTTTTCGTCTTCCTCTCACCTTCTTACAGCTTGGAACCATGACCTTCCATGGTGAAACCCCACCTAGAGCCCTTAAACACCTCATCTCCATGTTCTTTTGCTAAAGTTTTTAACCTCTAAAGTGGAGAAGGTACTTCTTGCTCGAGATAGAAAATTTGTTGGGGAAACTAGACTCTCTAGCTTGAGAACCTTTTTGTTTGAATCTATTCACCTTCCTAGACCCCCTTCTCATATATTGCTTACTACATGCTTAGAACTCATGCTTCTATGTTTAAAATCAACGATCTCCATCTCTATTTACCATGTTCTTCTAGGGTTTTGGTTTCTTATTACTTTACCTTCTCTAGAAGATCTAGTTTGGTTACCTATGCATCTCAAACCCTGATATTGGGTCAAATGGTGTTTTCTCCCTCTCCCTCACTCTTTCTCTCTCAAAGATTTCTGACTTGTCATTTCCTGATAGGTCCAAATTTAAAAATTCATATCTTTTAATCCGCTTGTCCAAATTTGACAAATAAATATGTTTTGGAATTGGAAACTTAATATATATCTAATAAAAATATTTTCAAGCGATTTCAAGGTTTGACGAAGGGTGATTTTTGTAAAATGAATTTAATGCATAAACTCCATAAGAATTACATCTTAATCATCATAACTCCAAAGTTAACATAAAAATATATTTTCTTGATTAGGAGAACCTAATAAGTTCACTGGTGATGTTTTTAGAGTCTAAATCTAAGTTTTTCTAAAAAGGTCTTAGGGTTTTTATACATTAATGTGCATTATGTACTCTAATACATGTTAATACATTGAAAATAGGCAAAGAGGAACTTGGACTCAATTAAAGTGGTGAAAGTTAGTAAGTGATATCATAAGAGAGGTATGTGCATTCTTACACCCTAAGTTGGGATATTTGCAAACCAAACCCTATATTTCATAATGAGCCACTATATGAACCATATTTCCTCTATTCATGATTCTTTTGTTAAATTGCCTCAAAATTAGTAATGATGTTCTTTTTCTTGGGTCTTGTATCCCACTTCCATGTTTCAAATATATGACATTTTTGCTTGCCATGATTTCTTTTTTAGCATGTTGATTTTATGGACTATTTAACTATAGCAGTGGTACTTATGTACAACCACCCATAGATAGGGCATGTATTAATTCACCCCCATAAAAATACGTGTAGGTAACTGGGAATGTATTAATTCTCCCCTCACCTATAGGTTGAGGTCTAGTAGGTGCCTCAACCCTACTTAGCTTAAGGTATTCATAATTATGATGCATGCAACCCTTTT
Organism: Alisma plantago-aquatica; assembly: GCA_963693085.1. Lineage (NCBI taxonomy): Eukaryota > Viridiplantae > Streptophyta > Magnoliopsida > Alismatales > Alismataceae > Alisma > Alisma plantago-aquatica. Next base: position 1,995,048,739 of record OY856409.1, read on the forward strand.
ATTATATTTTGTTTATGTCAAGAATCTATTTTAAAATAGCCTCATACTTTTGAAATCTTCATCTTATGATGAAAACTAGCCTTTATTTACATGTTTTCTTTTCCTTGATATCCTATTCATATTTTTTGACACATACTTTGTTTTCCTTTCCATTTTTCTGGGTGTTTTCCCAACCACCTAGGTTTAGATCGAGGTGTTGAACATGACCAAGGAGAACATAGCTTTCAACATGGACCTAGCTCTTGGAGATGTTGCTTGGAGACATATTTGAAGTAGTTTAGACTTCCCTCTACTTAGATCCTTATGGTGTATCTTACATGTAAACCCTTATGGGGGGTTATGATGTACTTTTGTAATCTTTTGTGCAAATTTAATATAGTCATATGTTTAATTCAGTAGCTACACATTGGCTGTTTTGAATACCATTTATTGAAATTTGAAAATTTTACACCTATTCCAACATACATTTGAGTGTGTTCGAAGTGGATGTTTTATTCTTCACATTTTTTATAGTAGGGAGTGGATACCCCTTCTCGGGTCCCACTCATTATAGTGGTATCAGAGCCCATAGTAATCAGAATATGACTATTTCAAATGTGTCACCCTAATTAGAACCCTTACCTCATATAGTTCCTCTTAAAGTGACACGTTTGTCCTAGAATTGATCTATGCTAATCTTGAGATGGTGAGAGGATTGATTTAGTATCATAAGAGTTTCACATTAGAAACATGTTTATTAATCGTAACGTGATGAGCTTGTTATGTAGCTATTAGGGCATAAGTTGAAAGCAAAGGTGTCTAGAAAGGATCAGGGTTCCGGGCTGGCACTGTTTTCCTCCGCACCACTATCTTGGTTTACGAGGACTCCTGGATCCATATCATACCTGTCGGGCCTGAGCTGATATGTCTAAAATAGCATGCTTTTAGGTAATAGTAGCCTTAGACATCCATGTTGGATATCTTTGAGAACCTTAGTATGATGACCTTGTGACTTGTTTGAGTATGGATACCCAATATAACTCCCTTATGTCCCATAGGACCACATGTTTGGATAGTTTATCCCTAGAACCTAGACTTTGAAGTTGGTGTTTAGTAAGAAATCAGAGTGTGTAGTGAAGCATGATGAATCGTGTACATGGTTTACTTATACTCACCCTTTTACCTCTAGATTAGTTTGTGTTGGTAGGTCAAACCTTATAAGGGGTGGAGAGTAGCTAGTTTGATGATGTTTGGGTAGTTAGATTTCATGGATGAAATCCTTTTTAAGAAAATGGACACATGTAACATACCAAAATCTAACTACACTAACTCTAGAAACCCTAACTACATGATTAGGAGGATAGTTTGCCAGGATCCTTAGTATTGGCCAAACAAGTTATATTTTTGACCTCACATGCTTTTTGGTATCCTAAAGAACATATAATGGTCATCTAATGAATAATTCATAAGTTTGAACCCTAATGAATACCTAATGCACATAATTAGACTAACTCACATATTGATACTAATAGTGGGTACACATGAAGCTAACCATATCTTGGACCAATAAACCCAAATGATATGATGAGAAACATAATTGTAACCTAATATTGGACTTAATGCATACTGAGAATGTATAGGTGATGAATAATGATCATAATGACCTAATCCCTAAGTTGTAATTATCTAACCTTAAAATATACATCCATAATGACATTCATGATACATTAGTGACATTAGGTGTCATAAGAAGATAACATACCTCGATACACATAAATGATATATAATCACCTAACCCTAGATTAATATATATATCAAGTCATCAATATCACTTTGTTCTCTAATGCACACCTAATTAATCACCTAATCTTGACTTGGTAGATGAATTAAATCATTAATAGATAGTATGTTTCACTTTGTTCACTAAAATACATATAATGACTTCAATATGGATAGGAAGTAGTTAGATTCATATAAAAGTGCACAATCAATCATAAGAACTGAATAAATATGAGAAAATGATTAATGATGACATTAATGTGAGTAAGAAAGTTAATGTGACAAAGTGATAATGTTGAATATAGATATAAGTAATTAATGTGACATTTTTTGGATTATTGTAACAAATTGTATAAAATGTCTTATTTTGTGCAAAACAATCTGTTATAATTCAATATATTGATAATGGAGACTAAATCCAAATTATTAAGGATAATAATCAAGTATGTTAAGATAAATGACTAAACCTTAATTGTGATAAAACTCTTAATGAGATAAATAAGAAAATATAGGACTTTGTGTATAATAATAAAATAAAAATATTTTGGAAACAGAGTAAATATAACATGGCACAATTAAAAGAATAATAAGTATGATATAATATCATAATTAATATAATATTAATAGGACTAAAATGTTAATTTTGTTATATCTAATAGAAATAAAGCTTAATAGTGGAACCCTTAGTGATCCATGAGAACCTGGCCTATGTGGATTTGCTTGAGAAGATTCTAAACTCCCAAGTTAAGCAGTTAAAAAACAAGGAGTTTGAGTTAGTGAAAGTTTTGGTGGAAGTTTTATGGAAACAACCTGGGAGTTTAGTGTTGGAATGTTGCACACTCCCCCTATAATTTTGTTTGATATTTTGGGGATGAAATCCTTTTTAAGGGGTGGAGTATTGTACCATACCGAAACTTGGACATATTCTCTTTTTGGCCCTTTTCCAAGTTTTTCCTTTCCTTTATATCTTTTTTTGGTCTTGATGTTTAAATTGTGTAATTTATAATGGTTTGGTGAATATTTTATCAATAATTATACCAATGGAAATGTTAATGCACAAATACCTCAGCGAAAGCTTATTTAAGGATCTAAAATCCAAAATCGCCACTTAAGTGGAATAATGGTAAATAAATTTGTGCCAGAAGTGTAAGGCCACAAACCTTACTTAATGTATTGAACAATATTAATTACCATAACTAAATGCTATAAAGCTTAATATAACTTTTTTATATGTTTTGAAATCATAAAATGAGCCTAAGTTTCAAATTTGGTTCAATTTGGATGTTGTTTGTGCATGTTATGCAATTTTAGGTGCATTCTGGACTTCTATGCAATTTATCCAATTGGGAGGTTTTCTTTGCAAATTATCATTTGCATTATAATACTTAGATATTTCCTTACCATTCTGGAAATTTGGAACCATGGGGCACCTAGTTGCACCTTAGTTTGCAGGTGTTTCTCTCAAAGGGCATTTTAGGGATTCCCCTCTTTATAGATGAGCATATCCTTAAAAGTTATCAACCAATGGGGTTATTTCTTTTATTGGAGGTCAGTGGGGATGGCCTAGAAGTCTCCATGGGATTTTAGAACCGACATTTCATATTCAAGAAATCCTCTATGAGCTATCCTCTTGCATGGTCATGAAGCCCTAGGCTAAGGACACATGGAAAGTTCCATAGACACCTCATGCTTGCCCCCTTCTTTATAAAGCCATATCTACCCCTTTCCACCTCCCAATTTAAAAACTCTTGCTCTCCTTCTTTTTACTCCAGGTTAGAGCATCGTTTCTACTCTGTTTGGCCACAAAATTGTTGTCCCAAGGTAAAAGAGGGTGCCTACCTAGGTGAAGAAAATTCTTCGGGTTCCGAATTTGCTCTATTTTGGGTTTCTAAAGCTCTTTCTTGGTGTTTTCAACCAAAACTAGTAAGTTTCCTCCTTTACTTCCATGTTTTCATGTTGTTCGTCTTCCTCTCACCTTCTTCCAGGTCGGAACCATGACATTCCATGGTGAAACCCCACCTAGAGCCCTTAAACAACTCATCTCCATTTTCTTTTGCTAGGGTTTTTCACCTCTAAAGTGGAGAAGGTACTTTTTGCTTGATATAGAAGCTTTATTGGGGAAACCAATCTCTCTAGCTCGAGAAACTTGCTGCTTGAACCTGTCCACCTTCCTAGAGGCAAGTTTTATAACCCCCTTCTCATATATTGCTTACTACATGCTTAAAACTCATGCTTCTATGTTTAAAATTGATGATCTTCATCTCTATTTACCATGTTCTTCTAGGGTTTTGGTTTCTTGCTATTTTACCTTCTCTAGAAGATCTAGTTTGGTTACCTATGCATCTCCAACCCTGATCTTGGGTCAAATGGTGTTTTCTTCCTCTCCCTCACTCTTTCTCTCTCTCAAAGATTTCTGACTTGTCATTTCTTGATGGGTTCATATTGAAAAATTCATATATTTTAATCTTATTGTCCAAAATTGACAAACAAATATGTTTTGGAATCAAAAAATTAATTTCTATCTAATAAAAATATTTTCAAGGTCTTATTTCGAGGTTTTATGCAGGGTATTTTTGTAAAATGAATTTAATGCATAAAATCCATTAAAATTACATCTTAATAATCATAACTCCAAAGTTAACATCAAAATGTATTTTCTTGATTAGGAGAACCTAATAAGTTCATTGGTGAGGCTTTTAGAGTCTAAATCTAAGTTTTTCTAAAAAGGTCTAAAATTAGGGTTTCTATACAATTATGTGCATTATGTACTCTAATACATGTTAATACATTGAAAATAGGCAAAGAGGAACATGAACTCAATTAAAGTGGTGAAAGTTACTAATTGATATTAGTAAGAGAGATATGTGCATTCTTACAACCAAATTTGGGATATTTGCAAACCAAACCCTATATTCCCTAATGAGGCACTAATATGAACCCTATTTCCTCTATTCATGGTTCTTTTGTTAAATTGCCTCAAAATCAGTAACAATATTCTTTTTCTTGCATCTTGTACCCCACTGCCATGTTTTAGATATATGATGCTTTTAATTGCCATGATTTCTTTTCTAGCATGTTGATTTTATGGACTATTTAGCTATAGTAGTGGTACTTATGTACAACCACCATGGATAGGGCATGTATTAATTTTCCCTGGGGAATGTATTATTCTCCCCCATAAAAATATGTGTAAGTAACTAGGAATGTATTAATTCTCCCCTCGCCTATAGGTTGAGGTCTGGTAGGTGCCTCAACCCTACTTAGTTAAGGTAGTCATAATTATCGTGCAAGAAACCCTTTTATTATATTTTTTTTTATGGCAAGTATCTATCTAAAAATAGCCTCATACTCTTGAAATCTTCATCTTATGATGAAAATTAGCCTTTATTTACATGTTTTCTTTTCCTTTATATCCTATTGATATTTGTTGACACATAATATGTTTTCCTTTCCCTTTTGCTGGGTGTTTTCCCAACCACCCAGGTTTAGATTGAGGTGTTGAACATGAACAAGGAGAACATAGCTTCCAACATGGACCTAGCTCTTGGAGATGTTGCTTGGAGACAGAATTGAAGTAGTTTAGACTTCCCTCTACTTAGATCCTTATGTTGTATCTTACATGTAAACCCTTATGGGGGATTATGATGTATTTTTGTAATCTTTTGTGAAAATTGAATATACTCATTTGTTTAATTCTGTTGCTACACATTGGTTGTTTTAAATACCACTTATTGAAATTTAAAAATTTTACACCTATTCCAGCATACTTTTGAGTGTGCTCGGAATGTATGTTTTATTCTTCACATTTATTTAGCAGGGATTTGATTCCCCCTCTTGGGTCCCACTCCTTCCACAATGTTTATAAATAAGGGAGGTGAGTCTATAACATTTACCCCCCAATTATTTAGCAACACATCAACCATGTCTATTGAAATTGGTTCGTTCTCATCAACATCGTCAACCATTTCTTCTTAGACACAACTACCACTACCAACATATCTTGTTCTCATAATAGGAATGTATCCATGTCAGTACCATCTTTATAGCCATGTACAATCCCATTGCACATGACATGATCTTTGAATGTGTCAACAATGTCAACTTTCAAGTTGTTGCTACAATTCCTACAGGGGAAATAGAACCTATCTCCAGTTTGTTTTCTATGTTCCTCTACAAATCTTATAAACTCATTAAGACTAGTAATGAACTCTAAAGTGCAGCAATTTGGTTTGGAGATCCATGATTGATCCATTTCTATATGATTGAATGGGAGACGAGTAGCTCATTAGGTTCTAGCTAGTAAGTTAATTTCAAGAGAAAAAAATATGTTTGTATAATTGAGCCCTAATCAACTAGTAGAATTCACATTCATGAATGTGTATTGGCTATCCCATTATTGATCACTTCATCTCACTAGTAAGTGTATAATGCATGTTCGATTTCAATAAATTTCGATAGCATTTTCCCACAGTTCTCCAAGCACACCAATGTAGATGGGAAAATACTCACCTACATATCTACCCTGAGAACAAATGGGAAATGTAGTTGAAATTTCTTAAAATTGAACACACATTATACACTTACATTCTAAGTGAAATGAAGTGCTCAAGAACAATCCCGAACCAGGGACTATCTAAGGTTTACTCCTAATGAGTAAATCTCGAACGGGTTTCTAGGCCAACGACATAGTTTAGAAATGAGGGCTTTGAATATAGGGTTTATAGACTAGACTTTATATATTAAGAATTCACAAATTAGGGTTTATTTAAAAATTAGGGTTTATTAGCATATTCGAATTCACAAAATAGGATTTATTCACATATTGGTTTCAATGTCTCAAACTAGGTCATGCATGTTCGTTATCATGTTACATCATACAACATGGATTCATTTAGACTTAGTGTGACACATCATACTTGTGATCAAGGATCTAATTGTTAGGGTATCTACATATTAAATGGAGGAAATCATATCATTCGAGCAAGATAGTCAACATAAGCATCAACATTGTTAATTCAAGTTATTTAGAGTCATTTTCATGCAAGAGTAATTATTAGGGAATAGATGAGATCCACTTGAAGTTAAGTGACACAAACATCATTAATGAGCCCTAGAATTTGATTATGTCCTCATATAAGTTATACTTTTCATTATGAGCATATAATAATCCTAATAAAGCCAAATAATCAATTATGAACATGTAATAGTTCATCTCCATTAATTCATCACAATTTTCATATTTAATATGTCACTACAAATTGAAATCTTCATTAATTCAATTTCATCACAATTTTGACAAAATTTATAATAATCTCCCTTCCCCCTCTCCTCCTTCCTCCTCTCTCCTCCTTCCCCTTCCCTTCATAATTTCTTCTCAATATTGAGAATAAATCATATGGTAGGGGAAGGAGGAGAGAGGAGGGAGGAGGAGAGGGTAAAAAGAGATGGAGAACTAAGGAAGGAAAAAGGATAAAGGAAGAGAGGACACATGTGTCGAAAGAGACTGGTGTTGGACGAGGTTGGCGTTAGAGAAGGCCGGCACATCTTCTAGCTTTGGAGGAGTGGCCACATGTGTCACGAGCAGCAATGGCAGTGGCGACGGCAGACTTACCTATTGGAGGAGGAAGAAGCAGAAACTAAGGAGGAGGAGCAGCGACGAGGAGGCTGGTGAAGTGGCGAAAAAAGCACCGGATGGAGGAGGAGGAAGTAGCAGTGGAGGAACCGACAGAGGAAGCTCTGGCGATGAGCAGCTACGATGGCGGAGAGCAATTGCCAATCACCGGAGCAGCACTGGTTTATAGAGAAACACAGGTAGGGGGAGAGGGGGAAAGGATTTCTCATGGGGTTAAGTGAGACCTATCCCGTCGGTTATTACAATAATCGACGACTTAGGATTTAAGTCGTCAGTTAGGGACAAACAATTGCATATATAAACATAATTTTTTGCGACATTTGCCTCAAACAAACTGACGCCTAATATTGCAACCCAGCGACACATAATCTATCGATTTCGGCAAGAATAACTGACGATAAACATCAATTGGAGCTGGGCAAAATTTCACAGGACACATGGTGCGAACATCTTTCTCGTCGAACGTTGTGACAAAAACTGACGAGAAACTTCAATTATTTCCCGTGGGAGAGATGGTGTGTGTACCTGTTTATCTTACCAGTTATGTATAAAAGAACCAACAATGTAAGTTTGTTGGAGGCAAATGAAATACTCCCAAAAAAATTGTGTGAAATTCTATTTTTGTGGGTGATATATAGTGTTGGTTTCTCTGATGAGCGATCGATGGTAAAAAGAAAGTACAACCCATGTTTTCTTAGCTGGTCAATCTGCAGTGATTGCCTACTTAGAATCGATGCTATAGATAATACTGTCAGTTTTTCTTGAAAAAAGACATGACGCAATATGTCATATCTATAGTACTGAGATAGACCAGGGGCCTGCGGTGATGGCATTAACATAATCTTAATTGTATGGGAATTGCACAAAAAAATTGTTCATTCTCAGTTCATAAACCCGCCATCTACCGATCAACTTCCACAAAAGTTTGATACGATCACATAGGATTAGGTAATCCATAGATCTTCCTATCAACTTCACCACCATAGGATATGACCATGATTTATGAAAAATAGATTGAGCATAACGCGAGATCCAAATTTCAGACAAAGGTAGTGGTGTTAACAACTTAGACATATAAGGATCAACATTAGTAAATTCATCTCCTCCAAGAATATAGAAGAGGATTGGATGGTTGCATCATGAAAACTTCTTACAAAGTTAGTTTTTGGAGGTGTCCTTTCATAATCAGTGTCAGACTAATGATGACTTTGACGTAAGAAAGCATTACGGGTCGATGATGGGAAGTTTGTGAGGATGGTTTCTTGGAAGTTATTTGTTCAGAATTAGAGTATGACTTCCCTTTTATCTCCCCACAATTGAAGTGAATTCCAATGTCTTGTAATCGTTGCATAGTGGATTCTTGCTAGGATCAGACATCGAGACCAAAGAACCAAAGTCAATTATGGCTTCTGTGTCTCTCTGATCATCTTCGGTATCCATAACCACTTCCTCCTAACGCATGATGCATCTGTGGTGTCTAGGCTCCCTCCCTAGTTTGCATTGAAGGATCTTGTTAGATAAGATAACTTGGTCATTGTTGTCTCTCATACATCCCGTTCCACCCCTCCCCTGGCCGAAACCATGCCACCCATGGCCGCCAATGCCACCCCTTCTGTCCCCATGGAGCGGATCACTTGGTCACTCACAGAGTCTATCTCAAAACTTCTTTTTCTAGCTCAATAATGTTTACATATTTGGTACACTTTTTGGACGAATCTTTGTGATTTTTTGATTAAAAAATAGACTACCAGATCAAAATTTTTGGAGTTATTATGAGAAAAATATCATTTTTCAAGGTTTTAGAAATTAATCGAGTTATTCAGTAGAGGAGACGGAATCACCAAGAAAAGAAGAAAGGGGAAACGGATGGGTCGCAGGTTGCTGGTTAGCAGTTGACTATGTTAGAGAAATTCTAAAGCGTCCCTCTTTCTTCCATACTATAAAAATGAAAAAACTTAGGCGCATGGGACCAACCCTCATAAAGCGTCCCTCTTTCTTCCATACCGGTTCCTGACCAAATTGAAGCGATGCATTAGTGCATGGGAGGTGACAAATTCAATCAATAATTGAATATGTATGCACACCATGTTCTATGGTCTTCTATATGTATTGTGCCTGTGTTATCGGGTGAACATGAAGAGGTGGATCAATTGTTAGTTATCAGTAGCAAGAGTAGTACCACCGAAACGGAGATATTTCCCTCTATACTTCCCGGTGATATGACGACCGTCTTGTGTATTGATTCCCACCCCGAATTCCTGCGCGATGTAGTACCCACAACGGAGAGGGAGTTGAAGGAGGAGTTCACCTGCAACGCCTGCGGGACACTCGGCGGGGCGCACACAAGGAAGCGCTGCGGCAGATGTAATTTGGACTTCCACAAGTACTGCACCACATGCCCCCTCGAGATCCATTCCCTGCCGCTCCAGCTCCATCCTTGCCCTAGCCACTTCCTGCGCCGCTGCTTCGAGAGGAAGGCGCCAGCAAGATCGTGGGATTGGCGGATGTGCGACGTGTGCGGCGAAGAGATTGATGGTCTCTATTACCACTGCGCTGCCTGCAAACAGGACGTACACCCCCTGTGTCAACAGGTCCCGCGTGAGTTCCGCCACCAGAGCTTTCACCCGGAGCACACCCTGATCTTGGGCAAGCACTCCGGTGAAAGCAGCATCTGTAAGGTCTGTTCGCGAACCTGCAACTTTTCCTGGTACCGCTGCGTCCAAACATCCTGCGCCGCAGCCAGAATCGACGTACATCCCGAGTGCCTTGTCCAGGCGATTAATGAAAACCAAGAGCGGTCAATGCAACAAGGTCCAAGACCCAATCCCGTACAGCAGCAGCAACATCAACCTTCGTATTCTCATCACCATCATCAGCAGCAGCACGATCCCCATTACCAGAGAGTTAATTCCTGCCCACCCATACCCACAGCATATCCTCCCAGTTACAGTATACATCCACACCAGATCACACATTCTCACTCAGCGCACCACTATGGACACTCTCCAGATATGCGTATGCAATACGCGTACCAACCTGAAGCTAATCATTTCGCATTCCCGTATTATGAGGCTGATGTTACTCCCTCCTCAGCTCCTTATCAGAACGGCAGCCAGGCAAATAAGCCGCATGGGAGGATCCGCAGGAGAATATATGCTTTCGTTGGCAATCTCGTGTTTGCCGGAGCGACCGCTGCCACATTCGGAGCATTGGGCGTTCCGACCCTCTTTTCGGGATGACCGGTAACGGATAAGGTTGTCCTTGTAACCAATACACAATGTCATCATAGCATTCCATCATCATTATTATGGTACTCATCGTCTTCATCCAAGTATCATGTCCAACCATATTAAGATCAGCTACATGTATTCTTCCTCTCCGTTCAAAGTCATGTTCAACATTAAGGGCCTGTTTGGTAGGGTGTAGCCGGATGACAAAGGACAAAGTGCGTGTTTGTTGTACACTTTTACATTACAAACTCACAAAACTACACCCCACTACACCCAACCAAACTAGCCCTAAGATGTGAACAATATTCCTAAATTTTCATTGTAAACTATCTCCAATTTTAAACAAGCATACATATTCAACATTCATTACTTATCTTGATCCTACATGGTGTGATAATTTTAGTTCGGATTTTATCTTTTTTCAAATTCAACCCATGTTCCTTTATGGATTCAGATGATATTCCTAATTACGAGTTGAGTTTACTTTCTTTCGACTTCTATTATAATTGGTTATTCCTAATGGAACCCTTGTAGCTTATATATAGGACACTTGGGCCATTGTGTTTTCTTGTACCAAAAAGTACTCAAGTGCTCCTACTCTTTTAGGATGTGTGCTTCTCATGGTCTTTTGAAATGTCTCTTTCAGAGCATCTCGTTTTTCTAATCTTCATGTAATTGTGAAATTTTTTCATCCTCTTATGAAGTAGGTCGTCTAGATAAAACCTCGTAATCTCGAGTTTGTTATTTGTGTGGACTAGTTGTTATTCTTCTAGCTGTGTACATTGTTTATTGTTTTCTCCATTCCGTCGATTCAACATCACGTATTCTTTCACTTTCTTTTCTAGACACATTACAGTTGTATGTATCAATAAATATAAACGTTTCTAGATTTCTAGGGTCCTAACTTATATTAGGGTCATCCTCTAAGTTATCTAAACGAATTCTGCACCTCTATTTCTCATTGCCTATAGTTGCTTTTGTATCTATCATTGCAGCTGCACTTTTGTAGATACCCGTACATATCTTCAAAATATAATGATATCTCTATGGCATGCCCCAAGAAACATCTCATATCGATGTGCCATCGAAAGAGGTGTTCAAGAGTTAGTTTCATGGTCATGTTTAGTAAGTTCCTATTAGAACTATCTTGAGGAAAAACCAATGTTGATATTAGTGGAAGCAACAGTTTCAAGCGGATACAAGGAACACGCACCACAAGGACACGCACAACCCATGACGAGCTACTCCACAGGTGGAGGCGGGTTTTTTCACTAGTAAATATCAGGATTACAAGATAGATTCACCGCCAAAATAGAAAGGTGATAGATAATTGATTACCTAAAATCTAACCTTGTAGGCATTATTTATAGGCCCCAAAAGTTTAGACGCTTCAATAGAGTAAAATTTATAAAACCAAGTTTCAGATGCACACAGATTAGGATTCATTTATAAAAGAAAACCACGCTGAGACATTGCCCCTCACCTATCTAGGGGTGACCTCCCCTTGACTATGTGCTACTGTCTCGAGATCAAATTCAAGAATGATAACATCCAAATTTGTGGATGTTGTGTGCCTATTTTACATAATTTCCATTATCACTTAATCATGTTCCATCCTTTTAGTATTTGGTCTTCATTATGTTTTTCTATTTACCCTACTAACTTTATGATACATCATTTTAAGGGTCTTTCACACATTTTGGAACCTTTTAAGGCCAGAAAGACTAAGAATATGTTGCCCATCAGGCTTCTAACTTGATTTTACCTTTAAAACGCTTAATTATTATATTCGATGTTTAACTACTTAATTGAATGTTTAATTTAGTTTCAAAATCAGTTAATTAAGTAGAATAGCTAATTTGGTTTAATTTACAACTTTTTTTGCCCAAATTTTAAGCTTCCTTGCATATGGTGGACTAAATTGCAAGTCCACCATAATATTAGGGTTGGGTTGAAAATTCTCTCTAAAGATCTAAACTTATATTTTCTTTTATATCCATGCTTGATTTATCTTTGAGATAAACTTGTAGAGAAGAAATTAATTTGCCTTCAATTACACCTTGATTGCCTTGATTTTGAACTTTTATGTACATTGTTGACTAGTATGCAAATTTCTTAAAGGGACATGATCTTTTTTAAATTGGTGATTCTATTCATATTATGGATTATGGGCACTACTCTCCAGATATGCAATATGGGTACCAACCTGATGCTAATCATTTTGCATTCTCGAATTATGAGGTTGATGCTTCTCCCTCAATTCCTTATCAGAACGACAGCCAAGGAAATTGGTCGCATTAGGTAGAAAATGTTGTACAACCATCAGAGTCGCACATCTGTAGGAAAATCGGGAGCAGATATAGGCATTGGAAACAAAAACAAAAATTAAATGTCCATTTTCCAAAATAGCAAGATCGTGTCAATAATGATGTATCTAGGAAGGATGGTTTGGGAGGTTATACTTGGTCCTAGAGCAAGTCCAGTGACATTTCCCTTGTAGTAGTATGTTTCTTCTTCAGGAAGCAACACGCTCCTTCAGTAGAAGCCAACACTTGAATAGTTGTCTTCATCGGCCTCCTGATGCAGCACCACAAACAATGGTTGACAATCTCCTCCAAGCGGCAGACAAACTGTCTCCAGTCTCTAGAGAAGTCAATGTGGACCATCGGGAACTCAACATTGTGCTATCAGATCCAACAAGAAGGAGTTGTCCCTGTTAAACATCAACCTGCTAGGGATGATTCACTCTCCCACAATTATCTCTCCCTTGTTATCCCTCCGTGTATCATGTAGGACTTGCTCGGGCTCTTCATAGGTTACCACAACCAGAGAGGACAACAAATTATCAAAGGCAATTATCATACCTAGGAAGCACCAAGTACGCCTCAATTTATAGGAGAGGTTGGTTCAGGGTTCCCAATCATTGTGGGAGTCAAAAATGTCGAATCCATGAATTTTCTAGAACCTGCGCATAGTGAGCCGGTCAGTTTGCACACCCAATCGGTCAGTCAGTCGATTCACTAAGAAAACCGGTCAGCTCATGTAGTTTGTTTATTCTGAATCAAATTGGTAATCAATGTACGATTAATGCACAATATGATGTTAGCTCCAATCCTTGATCCAATCTAATTGGCAACTAAAATAGGTAGTTCACCTCATGAACCGTTCGGTCAGGATGTGTGAACCGATCGGTTCACTATGTGAAGGTTCAGCCATTGATCAGCCAATGTTGATTCCAATTGAATTGACACTCCAATCGATTGATTTAACACTTGAACCGGTCAGTTCAAAGTCCAATCAGTCAATTTTGAACCTTAGTTGCTTAATTAAATACCTAAACACCTTTAGTAATCAAATTAAACATCACTCATGAATATACTCCTTTAATCCAAGAGTGTTCCTTTGTGTGTGACCCGATAGGTCCAAACGTTGGCAGTGAATGTCCATAACGAACTTATGGCATCACAAGCAAAGAGTGGCATCTAGGAACATGTCCTTGCTACCTAAGCAATTTGAAAAGTTGGAAAAAAACTTCAACCTACAATCTGTGATCAGTGTTATTGTGATTTTATAATTTATTTATCTCTGATATCTAGATCGGACTCGAAGCATGGAATCGTCATCCTCTCAATGTTCAATCCATATTCCTTGAACTAGAGTAGACTATCTAAGATGCATGTAAGCTTACATATGACATATTGAGTCACATGAGTATGGTCATACATTTCTCAGTCTCTCTTATCAAGAGGCATAGATATCAATCTCCTGTAGGATAGACAAATTCCATCTACATCACTCACACTCTATTCCCATGTGTCATAGTGCACCCAATCATCATTGTTATGGCAACCCTATTCAAGATCATGTTGGATGATGTCAAAGTACATGAACAATATGTGATGAATGTAGTGACTTCAGGTCTAAGAACCACAATCACCACTTATCACTATGAGAGTTGATTCTGACTAGCATTCCACAGTCTTCATATATCACTCACATGGTGGGTCTGTTTGATACATTGTTCTCTAAAATGTACTTGTGTGCTTCACTTGATATCACATATCATGACTAATGAGAATTTGTCATCAATCAACACACACTCTAGTCTTATGTATTGTTGTTGTCTATTTCTCTTCTATAGTAATATTCGACTAGGGATATAATAAGAATGTATGTACTCTTATCATACATATGATCTCATTGTTCAGGTCCTCAACCTAAAGACGTATGTCATCGAGTAACATCATTCTTTAGACATCTAATATGTATGTGTCATCATCTCATGACTAAGACAAACATAATAGACAAAGTTACTTTTAATATTATCAAATCAGGTATTTAATGCCAAATTCCAATCATCATATGATTGACTCTCTGGGCATACATACCAACAGACTCCCACTTGCACTTAGAGCCAATCACCCACAATCTTATTCCAAGTGAACTTAACATGTCCATCATGTTTTTGTTGTGCAAGTTCTTTTATAGCGGGTATAGCAGTGTTTTCTTCAAATCGGTATTTTGCAAGTTTCACATCTCTTTATTGTGTGAATTTTTGCATGAGATGGAAGTGGCATAGTTTCTATCATAGATTCCTTGCCTAACTATTAGCTCCAGCATTTTCATCTATATTTCTATTGTTTCATCGATGGTTGGAACCTCCCACAAATTCATCTATATGAATTTCTTGATCCATACAATATCCTCTATTGTTCTCATAACGCAAAGATACTCGACTTATATTGTAGATTTAAACAATTTTCATATGCTCGAAACCCTTTCCAACTTACATTTTTCTTTTAAGGTTAAACACAATTTTAGATTGTGATCAGTTTTGTCATTATGGAAGCATGCATCCGTATAACTCTTTACACCCAACTCTTCCATAACCAAGTAATTAATCCTTTTAGTTCTTCAAAAACAACTAAGGATGTTCTTTATGGTAGTCTAGTGACTCTCACTGGCATCTGACATATACCCTCTCATCATGTCCAATGCATATGAGATTGCTATATATGTATGTATGTATCCTCTCATCATGTACAATACATATGAGATGACTGGATAACCTCTCATCACGTCCAATACATATGAGATAATGGGATACGTATATACATGATAGATCTAATTGGGATTGCATATGGAATCTATCCATGTGTTCCTATTCTTCAAAAGAACTGGGACACTAAGCTCCTAAGAGACTAACTCCATGGAACATGGATAAGTTTTCTCTCATTGAGTCTTGCATGTTGAACCCCTTCAGCATCTTGCCAATGTATGTGCTCTTTCATAGGTAAAGAAGCTTTCCAGGTCTATCTCTATAGATCTCGATCCCTATCACATAGAATGCTTCACCTAAACTCTTCATAGAGAAGGTACTTTCCTTGCCATGATCTTTATATTTGTAGATAATTATTATTTCTTGTCATCATGTAGAATATAAATATGCTCCCACTAAATCTTTGTAATCACAAATTCCATCTTGATTCTAACTCAAGTCAAATCCTTTTACTATCTTGTCAAATAGAAGATTCCATCTCTGAGATGATTGCTTCAATCCATAGATTGACCTTTGTATCTTATAGACTTTATTTGTATTATTAGATTTATAAAACCTTTAGGTTTTTTACATACCCATCATCATAATGATTCTAATTAAGGAATGTAGTTTTAACATCCATATGCTAAAATCTCAAAGTCATACTAATTTGCAATAGCAAGCATGACCCAGATGGGTTTAACCATGGTAACTAGTGAAAGACTTCATCAAGTTTAACACCTTGAACTAGTTTGAAACTTTTTGTAACCAATCAGTACTTCCATGTTGGTCTTATTCCAAAGACCCAAATGCACCCTCTGGTTTTAACCCTTCACGTGGATTCACTAAGGTCACACCTTGATGATGTACATGGAGTCCATCTTTGATCACATGGCCTCAAGCCATTTCTCAGACTTTGTTCCCTTAATAGCTTCTAGGTAGGTTGTTGACTCATCATATCTGATCAATTCATCATCTTTTGAGCCATAAAATGTCATAATATCTCAAACTCAGGGCATGTTCTTCAAGAAGTATGAGGTTTTTTGTTATGCAAGGAACTTGAGATTCCACAAGAGCTTGTGATCTCCTTGTTCCTACTCTACCTCTTCAGGTTCAATGTTTTCTTATTAGTCTCAAATATTTCAAGTTCTACTTTTACTCCTATTGATTACTTTGGAACTAAGTTCCTCTTCAGCAATACATCCATTCAGATCAACAAACAATTTTGTTGTTGGATTGGGATAAGAGTAGTATTTTAACAAAATAACATTTATATGATTTGTGACATTTATATGATTTGTGGACAAAGCTTTTCAATAAACTATTTTCTTATACAAGATTTCAATCCTAATAATAATAAAAGACATAGTAGGAAACCTCCCAATCCATATCTCATATGGTGTAGTAGGAAACCTCCCAATCCATATCTCATATGGTGTCTTTTGAACCATTTTAGATAGTACAATGTTTTAGTGTAAAGCATGTACCCAGAAGAAATCAGAAGATCGACTAGATTTTATTGGTAATGGCACCATGACTTAACAGGATGTGATACCTTCTTTCTAACACATCTTTATGTTTTAGGTGGAGTTCATTGTAATACACTATAATTGTCTCTCCAGAAGGTCCTCAAACTCTTGGTTCAAAGTATTTCCACATCGATCATATAGAAGTTTCCTGATACTTTTACCAAGTCAATTACGTACTTCATTCACAATTTCCTTGAACACTTCAAGATATTCATACTTGTATTTTATTAAATACAAATATCATATCTATTGATAGCATCAGTAAATATAATGAGGTACTTGTAACTACCTTTAACATTCATTCTAAAAGGTTTGTTGTACATCAGCATGTAATAGCCCTAATAGAATAGTCGCTTCTCCCACTACATCTAGTGAAGATTTTTTTTTCATATTTCCTAATAAATAAGACTTGCATGTCTCTATCGGTTCAATAACCAAAACATTCTAGATGACCATCATATGGATCTAGAAATGCATTTCTCATTTATGATCTCTAGATAACAATGCCATAGGTATTGAATGTTTGAGTCATCAGGTCATTCAGTACATGTATTATACACATTTTGTCTCTACAACTATCAAGTATAGATTGTGAGACATAGGGCATTGCCATGAAACATCAATTCTTGTCCGTACAAGATACATGATGTTCTCATCAATGGCAGGTACATAATAGCAATTCATTGATTCTATTATGTGCCCATGAATGACATCTTACAACTATAGAGGTAGAAACCTTTTCTCCATACACTTCTAGCTTACTTCTTCTCGAGTCCCAAAGTAGAGATCTCTATCTCCATATTCTTCTTGAGATCCTCTATAGAGAGGATAGTTCCCTTCCAATGTCCAGACAGGTGACAATGGTGGCACATTCTTTCCTTAATTATTTAAGTGAAAAAGACAACTTCCTTTTACATTTATCCCTCTCCATATATTGAGTGTAGAAGACCTGCACTTCATCTTAGACTAATAACTCTTCTTGGCCTTGCCTTTTGCCCTAGGACTCACTTCCACTGATTACCATTACGGATTTGTCCTTCTTCTTTCGTGCTTCAACATTAACATGCCAATCATTTGATAAATTGACTATATGATTCAGACAATGATTGTAGAATCATATATATGGTAAACTCTTGACCCAAGAAAAATCACAATCACTCCACATGCTCAATTGCATTGAGCACATGGGGGGCTCTATTGGACCTCTGTTTGTCAGTTTGCACTCAAACATCACTTTGGGGACATTATACCTTGTTTGCTTTACATGATTCTTAAGATGTGTTACCATATTGAGAATGTCCATGTTTCATGTTGATCATGCAACTCCTAGTTCATATAGCATAGCATAAGGTACTCAGTGTCTATGGCATCATTGGCGTGCTTCCAGTTTAGCCTTTAAGCACATTTGGAGCAGGTTCCTCTGGCTCTAGTCTTTCAAGGACATAGAGATTAAACTAGATGTAGAAGTTTATCCCATTTTGTCCTTCTTAAGGATTGATCGTAATAATAATGTATTTATATTTGTCTATAAAAGAAATATTGCAAGTTTTTCAAAACATTTTTATTTGTTTGATTTGATAAGTTAATGATATTAATTAGTCTTTAATTAAGTATCGCTCCCACTATTTTGTTCAAATTGATAACCCTCATGTATCAATTTAGAAGATTGCAGCGTACAATCTTCTAGTGAGCTAAGATTCATATTTCATCAAATCATGACTCAGCTTTGGCTGATCACCCACGACTTAACTATTTAGGTACACAACATTTATCAATTAGATCTCATGCTTGTCTTGGATAGATGATGTGCACAACTCTGTCATTGACCATCTTTATGCTTCTAGGTGCTTTATCCCATTAAGATCACCTAGTTAAGCATGTCCCAAAAGTCAAAATGACCAAATATGCACCCTTCTTTGGCAGATCTACATATCTACCATCATACTTTTATGAGATAGACTACGCACCAAGCTTTGGCATAACCTACACTTGATCGATCAAGCTTTTCATATGTGTTGCTTATGCAAAGCATCTAAGACTTAATATTTATATTGAGGGATTTTATATAAAAGCATATACATATCCAATCCCCACATACTTAGTACGTAGCATATACATGCTATAACAACAAATGAGAACATGCAATAATTAAAACACTCTAGTGATTGTTTTGGCCATTTTATTATAATTCTTTAGAGCCACAAGGAATTACTATCACCTATGGTCCACATCATCGCAACTTGTTTTTGGTGAAGATATATTCTCAAAACAATCTGGGTTTATCAGTTCAATTCTTAAACTGGTTGGCTCGCCTCTTAGTCGCTCGGTTGGGCTCTTGACACGATGCTATGGTCTTTAGGTTCAACTGATGTCTAGACACCTCCAGTCGGTCATTTGGGCCACCGGTCGATCAGTTCATCCTCCTATCGTCTAGTCTCCTTGGTCCTCTGGTCGATTGGTTTGTCTTACGAGTTAGTCAGTTTAGCTTTGTGCATATCGCCATCTCACATCAAAACATAAATTAAAAACTATCATATATATTATTACATTGTAAAAGGGAAACATCGAGTTACATTCGAGGGGAAATGGGAAGAAGAGAATTAATTTACATTTGGAAGGAAATGAGAGGCTTGGTATGCACACTGAATAATAACAAAAAAAATGGTTACTACAACCAGAGAAAACAACAAATTATCAGAGGCAATTGTCATGTCTAGGAAGCCCCAAATACCCTTCTATTTATAGAAGAGGTTGGGTCAGGGTTCCCAATAATTTCCAGAGTCAAAAAGGTCAAATTCACAGATTTTCTAGAACATGTGCATGGAAAACCAATCAGTTGGTGAGCGATCCAATCAGTTCTCTAAGCAAACTAGTTGTTTTGTGTATTTTCCTATTCTAAATCAAATTGGTAATCAATGAATGATCAATGCACAACATGACATCAACACAAATCCTTGATCCAATCAAATTGGCAACTGAATCTGGTGGTTCATCTCATGAACCAGTCAGTTGGGATGTGTGAACCATTTGATTCACTATTTGAACCAGTCATCTCACTCCCAAGTACAGTCATTGATTAGCTAATGTTGATTCCAATTGACCTGACACTCCAACTGATCGGTTCAACACTCAAATCGGTCAGTTTAGAGTCTAGTCAATCAATATTGAACCTTAGTTGTTTAATTGAATACCTAAGAACCTTTAGTAATTGAATTAAACATCATTCATGAATATACTCCTTTAATCCAAGTGCATTCCTATGAGTGTGACCCTATAGGTCTAGAATTATGTTGGTAGTGAATGTTCATAATAAACTTATGACATCACAAGCAAAGAGTGGCGTATAGTAACACATTATTGTACCCAAGTAATTCAGAAAGTTGGAGAACAACTTCAACCTACAAGTTGTGATCAGTGTTTTTGTGATAGTATAGTTCATTTGTCTCTGATATCTGGATTGAACTAGAGGCATGGAATCATCATCCTCTCAATCTCCAATCCATGTTCCTTGAACTAGAGCAGACTGAGTGAGATGCACGTGAGCTCACATATCACGTATTGAGTCACATGAGTATGGCCATATATTTCTCAATCTTACTTATCAAGAGGCTTGGATATCAATCTCTTATAGGAGGGAAAAATTCCATCTACATCACTCAAACTCTATCCCCACGTATCACAATGTGCCCAATCCTCACCGTTATGGAAACCCTTATTCAAGATCACGTTGGATGATGCAAAGTACATGAACAACATGTGATGAATGTAGTGACTTCAGGTCTAAGAACCACAACCACCACTTATCACTATGAGAGTTGATTCTGACTACCATTCCATGGTCTCCATGTATCACTCTCATGGTGGGTCTATCCCATACACTATTCTCTAACATGTACTTGTGTGCTTCACTTGATATCACATATCATGACTAATGAGATTTTTTCATCAGTCAACACACACTCTAGTCTTATGTATTGTAGTTGTCTATTTTGCTTCCACAATTATATTCGACTAGGGATATAACAAGAATGTATGTACTCTGATCATACATATGATCTCATCATTCAAGTCCTCAACCTGAAGACATATGTCATCAAGTAACATTATTCTTTAGACATCTAATATGTATGTGTTATCGTCTCATGACTAAGACAAACATAATAGATAAAGTTACCTTTATTATTATCAAATCATGTATTTAATGCCATATTCCAATTATCATATGATTGGCTCTTTGGGCATACATACCAACAGACTCCCACTTGCCCTTACAACCAATCACCCACAATCTTATTCCAAGTGAACTTAACATGTCCATCATGTTTTTGTTGTGCATGTGCTTTTATAGTGTGTATAGCAACGTTTGCTTCAAATCGGTATTTTGCAAGTTTCACATCTCTTTGTTGTGTGACTTTTTACAAGAGATGGAAGTGTCATAGTTGATATCATAGATTCCTTGCCTAACTAGTAGCTCTGTTGTTGTCATCCGTATTTCTATTGTGTCATCAATGGTTGGAACCTCCCACAAATTCATCTATATGAATTTCTGTTGATGTTGTCTATTTTGCTTCCATGGTAATATCTGACTAGGGATATAACAAGAATGTATGTACTCTTATCATACATATGAACTCATCGTTCAGGTCCTCATCCTGAAGACACATGTCATTGGGTAGCATCATTCTCTAAACATCTAATATGTATGTATTGTCATCTCATGATTGAGACAAACATAATAGATAGAATTATCTTTATTATTATCAAATCATGTATGCCACATTCTAATCATCATATGATTGCGTCTATGGTCATACATACCAAAAGCATCTACCACAGTTGGGTCAGTTGTCTCAAAAAATTCAACCCCAGCAAGCTTTT
The DNA here is from genome assembly GCA_963693085.1 of Alisma plantago-aquatica. NCBI lineage: Eukaryota > Viridiplantae > Streptophyta > Magnoliopsida > Alismatales > Alismataceae > Alisma > Alisma plantago-aquatica. The sequence goes on from OY856409.1 coordinate 1,995,070,804, forward strand.
TTACCAGCTCATATGATCTCAATAGGTCCTTTCTAGAGGATGAAGACCTTCTATCCATCATATATTTCACCTTTGTCTTTAAAAAAATATGATACATCTTGGTTGCATCATCTCTATGTTCTCCACACTACTACAGAAACCCCATTTGGCGTCGGTCTTTTAACCCCATTTGGCGTCGGTTTCCGACCGACGCCTATGTGGGCGCCGCTAAAGGTCGAACATTTCGGCGTCGGTTTTTTAACCGACGCCTATTTAACCTATAGGCGTCGGTCTTTTAGTATATAACCGACGCCAAAATGGTTCACGCCACAGAAAACGGCGTCATCTAGGGCACTTTCTACGTCGGTGATTTACTAAAAGACCGACACCTATATTCCATGTAGCGTCGGTCTTTTAGTTGATAGCCGACGCATAAAGTGTCCTAGATGACGCCGTTTTCTGTGGCGCGAACCCTTTTGGCGTCGGTTATATACCAAACGACCGACGCTTTGTTGTTTAAATAGGCGTCGGTTCGATACGAATATCCGACGCCATTTCCAGGACTGCTTTGGCCACATCAGGCGTCGGTTATCTATAAATAACCGACGATGTATGTCTTTGCTGACGGTTTTATATAAATAACCGACGCCTATTTATATTTTTTTTTCATATCAGTTTGCAGGCCTGCTGTGGCTGGTCAGCAGGATGAGAACCTGCAGTTCAGTTTTCTGAACTGCAGGTTTACGACATCCATTGATATCAGCCTACAAACAGACCGCAAACCTGCAAAAGTCACAAAGAAAATTTCACACAAGTACATACATTCAGACATCAATTCAATTCTCACATTCACACATATAGAAACATTCAAATACATGTATTAACATTCAGAAATATTCATTTACAAAGTATCATTCATTATCGCTATCAACATCCCAATTATATCTTACAATTGCCACTGCTTGTATGGCTTTTGCCCATTCTTCTCTTACTTCATTTAATGCTTCCATCGTATATGGAGCATGTATATTTTTTAAGCGTTTACCTGTAGTGTTGTCAGTTTTAAACACCTGCAAAGAGAATGATGTATATATATAAGTAATAATATAAAAAATAAGATAAGATTGATATATTGCATACTAACTAATGAGACTATATATAATACCTCATGTATGGTATCGATGTCCAATGCGGCATATTTGATAATCATCTGCATAAATCGCATCACATAGTATGTGCATGCCCAGCCATTGTCTTGTGTAGCACACTATAAATTGAAACATACAAAATAATACAACTAAGTACAATTCACATCAATAATATATATATTCGAGTCGGGAACTTACTTGTACGTTCTGCCAATTTATTGGCTGGTTCTTTTTCCTTGGGACCGTTCCTCCAGCCTTTTTGAATGAATCTAAACCCCTACATGTTAATATAACACAATAAATTGCATAAGTAAATAGTAATGTAATAAAAGATGTTAACGGATATAAAAATGAAATATTTCTCACCAGAATAATGGCATTCTCATTACGTGTCCAATTTTAGGGTTTAATGTACTCCCCGCAGGATCTAGATAATAAACAGTGAATGTCTCGGGGACAATAACTAGTAACTCCCAATGTCTACCGCTAGAGGTAAGAAGTTAACAATTAATAACTCAAAATGCAAAATAAAAATGGAATTTTCTTAAGTCCAAATTATAAATAAAGTAAACTTACTTGACATTGAATGGAGCTATTATTATCGTCTTCTTTTGCTGACCAAAAATTTTAAAAGCATCTATACAGTATTGTTGAACATTATCAGGGTCTTTAGCTACCAAACTAATCAATGATGGAATCAAAAATCCCAAATGATCAAATGCAAATTGTTTGCAATGATCTTCGACTAAGTAGCTGCAAAACATATAGGCGTATGCATTAATATATAAGAAACCAGATCACCGAATCTTACACAAGGTATATGGATGTATAAACAAGATCTCACCTTATCCATGTCTCTATCATTGATGTATTCAGCCAATCATACATAAACAGCTCAACAATATCTTGTATAAATAAAGAGCTATCGTATGATTGACCTGCATAATCTGCATCTAAAGAAATAATTATAGGGCAATGTACATTATGTGCCCGTAGCCAACATGCCATTCCCCTACAAGCAGGACCTAACGGGTATGTTAGGTCAGTTGGAACCCAATCGGGTAATGCGGGAAGTGGAAGTGGAGGCCTAGGTGCTCCTGGTGTCTTCTTTTTAACCTGTACATATAATTTCAGATCAGTTGACATCATATATACACATTAACAGTCTAAATCAATGTAAATTTATCTTACAATTTCAGTCGTGTAGACGACATCTGCTTTGGGCCACAATATCACCCCGCCTTCTGCATCAGCAAGTCTATCAATATCCGGGTGGGGATATGGCAATGTAGCTTCTCTCCAATCGGGTAACACACGTATCGGGCTCACACGAACGTAGCCCTGTGGCATTGGAGTCCCGTGAAACATTGCCCCAGGAAGGGACGGGTAAGCCTGCGCCTCTGCAACAACGTAGTCTTGCATTCTTAAGCGGCATGGCTTCAATGCCTACAAATTTACGTAAAGAATATTATACATATATACATATCATCTTGAAAACATAACAACTTGAAAAGACTTACTACAATGTCATAAACAATACTTACAGCAGACGTGCTAGGCGATGGGTCTCCAGGATTACTCGCAGTCTGTGCATCAGGAGAAGAGTGGGTCGCCATAGGCGTATTGGAAGCCTGAGATGCCTGCCACCGCAGCAATTCTTCCTTGACCTTCTCAGCAACTACATCGTTGACCTTCTTAGCAACTAAATCCTCAACTCTCTTATTCTCCTATACATGGATAAAAGAAACATTAGCTTCTTATTAATGAATTTCCTTTTGCAGTAACATTCTAAAAAAAGAATAGGTTACCTCTTCTTGAGAAAGTCCCGCTCTGGGTTTGCGCTGGGATGGCCCAAAGAATGCTTTGATGCCAACACCAGCGCCGGCACCTCTAACACGTCCAGGATGCTCTGGGTTACCCAGAGCAACTGTCAATTCATCCCTTGTGTCCTGAGGGATGAACGTGCCTTGTTTCCTCTGCTCGTGCAGCTCCCGCTAATCACCATAAACAGAAATTGGTAAGTTAACACCACAAATAATCAATATTCAAACGATTTCTCTAAGAGTTGTATTTTACCATTTTTGCAGCCGCCTCAGCAGTTACAGGCTTCTTTATTTCACCCTTCTTGTTTTGCCTGCCAGCTATCCAGATATCATGGCGAGGCATGGGTGTAGCAGACTCCTGAGTAGGAGCAGACTCCTGAGTAGCCACAGACTCCGCCTGTAGTCTTTGGCGAACGCTTGCATAGCCTTTTGGACCCATAGTGTGGTCATGCACATTCAGTGCACGCCTTGCTTTTTGTGCGTCACTGAGGGCCTAGTTAGTATGCACATTAATGATTTGGTTTGTAGCACTAAATGCTAATCTTGAATAGGTGAATATAATGTATATTAATTAAATTGGGAGTGACGCCTAATACCTTGAATTCTTCAGATTTTCTTGAAACAACAAAATTGTCCCAGTCTTCTTTGTCCAAGAAGTTCCATTGTTCAAGGGCTGACTTCTTCTTCTTATCACCCTCTTTTATGTATTCTCTGTTCAGATTTGTCCTATAATTCCTAAGCATCTTTCCAGCGCGTTGCATCACATTTTTACGATGCAACTTCTCATCCAATGCAAACAGATTCTGTAAAATAGAAATGTTATTAACTAGTATCCAAAATAGAATTGCAAATAATAGAATTTGAAATTTACAAAATAGAATTGCAAATAATAATAACTCACGCATAAATCCTTCCATATCAAGTCTTTTTTCCCTTGAGGAACTTTATGCCAATTGTCATACTTAACACCACAATGGCTCCGAGTGGTACACCCAAGATAGTTTACAAAATTGTTGCGGTTCACTCCAATTGGATTTCCTCCATTATCAAACTCCACCACCAATTTGGATCCACTACCACTTAGCGCTAATAACTTCTTCAACAGAGTGATGCCCCTTTTCTTGTTAAGTGTTTGGTGCTGCGCATCAAGTTGCTCCAGTGCTTCAGTGGGTACAGGTGCATCAACCTAAAATTTGACAAAAATAAAACACACTAAATTAGCCCAATATAGAAATATAGGATATATGACATAACTAGAAGATAATGAATTTTATAGAAATACAGGATATGTTTTTAGAACTTACATTAGTATCCTCGCCATGCTCGTCATGGACAGCATGCTCATCATGGACTTCATGCTCATCATGGACATCATGCTCATCATGGTCAGCCATCTGAAAATGTCATTTAAAATGCAAACATTTAGCATTTGTATTAACTAGAAAAAGGCAAACATTTAGCATTTGTATTAACTAGAAAAAGGCAAACATTTAGCATTTGTATTAACTAGAAAAAGGCAAACATTTAGCATTTGTATTAACATACATGTCTCTAAAATTGTGATCTTTTATCAATTAACAATCCTTCATTGTGATCTCCGCGCACATATAAGTCATCATTAGCTTCAATATTTTGTGGAGTGGGCAACCCAACTGAGAATGGACTGGAGTCATCATACTTATCATAGTACTCTTCTTCATCTATAGGATCTTCAATGAACTGTCTTTTACCATGAAGAACAACCGACCATTTATCATTCGCAGGATCATCGATATAGAATATTTGTTTCGCCTGTGATGCCAATATGAATGGTTCACCCTTCTCGCCAATCTTTTCAAAGTTCACCAAAGTGAAACCCAATTCATCCACTATAACTCCTTTGGTGTTATCAACCCAATTACATTTAAAGAGCGGAATTTTGAAATCTATGTAGTCAAACTCCCAAATGTCCTCAATGACACCGTAATATGACATTTTAGCTTCACGTGGACTCTTATCCTTTGCACTTGCAAAGTACATAGTCGACGCTTGAAGAGTGACCCCACTATTTTGGACGACACTCTTATCATCTTGGCGCTTTGTGTAATATGTGAATCCATTAATGTCAAACCCTTCATAAGACATAACATTCGGTTTTGGTTTAAAGGCGAGGCATTTGATAGTTTCGATAATATCATTTGGTGTTTGAGATAGTTGATGTAAGACTTTATCTTCAAACCACTTAGTAAAAGTCTTATTATGCTCTCTAGCAAGCCACAATGAACTTGCTCGAGGATGTTGTCTCTTTATGAAATTGGTATGTTCCTCGATATAAACACTCACTTCGTCCATATTGTGTAAAATATACAAGTGAGCTTGTTCCAACTGCTCACGGCTGATTACTTTCACCCGTGATCCCAAAATTCCTTTGCCCTCCTCAATATTCTTGTCATTGTCAGGAGTGTCATTACCACTGAAAAATTCATTGCAAAAATCCATAACCTCTCTCGCCACATAACCTTCAATAATACTCCCTTCAGGCCGATAACGGTTTCGAACATCACCTTTAAAAACGCTCATGTATCGTTCAAAGGGATACATCCAATGCAAGAAAACTGGTCCCAACATTTTCACTTCCCTAGTCAAGTGGACAACAAGATGTACCATGATATCAAAGAAAGAAGGAGGGAAATACATCTCAAGCTGACATAGGGTAACAACCACTTCTCTTTGCAAGTTATCGAGAGTATCAGGGTCAATAACTTTGATGCATAGACTGTTGAAAAAGAAACAAAGTCTGGTAATTGCAAACCTTACATGCTTCGGCAATATAGATCGAATTGCCATGGGCAATATTTGTTGCATTAGAGTGTGACAATCATGAGATTTAAGACCTATCAACTTCAGATCTTTCATTGATACCAATCTCCGGATGTTGGATGAGTAACCATGTGGCACCTTAACATTTACCAAGCATTCACAAAAAGTTTTCTTCTCCTTTCTAGACAACGTGTAACAAGCGGGAGGTAAGTATGTTCTTTTATTACCCATTTCACGTAATTCTGTTAATTCTGACCATATTCCCATTTCACGTAGGTCCAGTCTGGATTTTATCCCATCTTTAGTCTTACCTGGTATATTTAATAGAGTACCAATGATGCTATCACAGACATTTTTCTCAACGTGCATTACATCGATACAATGTCTGACTGTCAAAGAACTCCAATAAGGAAGATTCCAAAATATTGACTTCTTCTTGAATGAAGAATTGTCACTCCGTGTGGCCATACTACATTGTGATTTCTTACCAAATTCATTGACAATGTCTTTTACTCTTTCATAAACAACATCCCCTGGTATAGGTTTAGGTGCACTCCGTTCATCATTCCATCCATTGAATGCTTTGCGCTTCCTACGATACGGATGGAATTTTTAAAGAAACCTTCGATGACCAAGATATACAGTCTTGCCGCCATGTTTTAGTCTTATTGAATCAGTGTTTTCTTCACATATAGGACACGCTTTAGCTCCTTTGACACTATATCCAGACAAATTCCCATATGCTGGAAAGTCATTAATAGTGCAAAACAACATAGCGTGTAAACGAAATGTCTCTCTTGCTGAAGCATCATAGGTCATCACACCTTCAGCCCAAAGTTTCTTTAAGTCATCAATCAAAGGTTCAAGATAAACATCGATATCATTTCCGGGTTGTTTAGGGCCCGATATCAACAATGACAACATAACGTACTTATTTTTCATACACATCCAGGGAGGAAGATTGTATATAACAAGCATGACTGGCCAAGTGCTATGTTGGCTGCTCAATGTCCCGTACGGATTCATCCCATCTGTACAAAGCCCAAGTCTTAGATTCCTATCTTCTTCACCAAATTTAGGGTACAATAGATCAATCTTCTTCCACTGTGGGGAATCAGACGCATGTCGTAGGATCCCATCATTATTTTTCTTAACATCTACATGCCACCTCAAATTCTTCGCATCTTTCGGATTTGCAAACAAGCGTTGAAACCGTGATATTATAGGTAGATACCACAACACCTTGGCAGGAGAACCAGTTTTGGACTCCCCCGAAGTCATCAATTTATACCGTGACGCACCACATTTTGGACAATCTTTCAAATCTACATAGTCCTTTTGAAATAATACACAATCATTCGGGCATGCGTGTATCTTCTTGGCCTCCATTCCCATTGGGCACAACATTTTCTTTACCTGGTATGTTGAGATTGGAAGCTCGTTTCCTTCAGGAAGAATTTCTTTCAACAAAGTCAACAATGAAGTGAAGCTTTTGTCGCTCCATCTATTGTTAGCTTTCAACTTATACAATCTCAACACAGCGCTAAGCTTCGTAAACTTAGCACAGCCTGTGTATAACGGTATCTCAGCATCATGCACAATGTTTGTAAAGATAGGAGGTGGATCGGTGTGCTCTACCCTACAACTATCCAGCATCGCATCAACGATGTCTGCTGGAACTGGTTCGTTCACATTTACGTCATCAGAGGCAATTTCTTCTTCCACCCAAGCACTGCTATCGACATCTACTGGTTTCGATTTTGAAATCTCTCCATGACAGTGCCATTCTGTATAGCCTTGTACAATCCCGTTGCACATGACATGACTTTTGATTTCCTCACCAGTGTTGACTTTCAAGTTGTTACCGCAATGCCTACATGGACAGTAGAACCTATCTGTAGGTTTTTTCCTATGTTCCTCGGCAAATCTAATAAACTGATCAAGACCAGATATAAACTCTAGGGTGCAACGATTACGAATGGACATCCATGATCTATCCATTCTATGATCAGAGAAAACAAGTATATATTAGGAAACAAGTATATATTAGGAAAAGATTAGGAAGCATTTCTCCGCTGTTCTCTAAGTACATATGTACTTAGAGAACAAACGGGGAAATGCCAACAAACACATGTGATGTCATTCTTATATATAATAAATGTGTACCACCTATCCCATCCTTGAACACCTAATCTCACTAGTAAGTGTATAATGTGTATTGGGTTTTCGAGAAAATTTTGGCAGCATTTCCCCACTGTTCTCTAAGTACATATGTACTTAGAGAACAAACGGGGAAATGCTACCAAAATTTTCTCGAAAACCCAATACACATTATACACTTACATCCTAAGTGAGATTAGGTGTTCAAGAACAGTCCCAAACCGGGGACTATCCAAGATTTACTCCTAATGAGTCAATCTTGGACGGGTTTCTAGGCCAACAAACACAATAATAGATATCTACAATGAAGCCGGACTCCATACAAATAATATATAATTTAGTGATTGTTCATTCTAATTTATACCAATGTACAAGTAATATAAAAAACAATGATTGTTCACATTCTAGGCCAACAAACACATGTGATGTCATTCTTATATATAATAAATGTGCACCACCTATCCCATCCTTGAACACCTAATCTCACTAGTAAGTGTATAATGTGTATTGGGTTTTTGAGAAAATTTCGGCAGCATTTCCCCGCTGTTCTCTAAGTACATATGTACTTAGAGAACAAACGAGGAAATGCTACCAAAATTTTCTCGAAAACCCAATACACATTATACACTTACATCCTAAGTGAGATTAGGTGTTCAAGAACAGTCCCAAACCGGGGACTATCCAAGATTTACTCCTAATGAGCCAATGTTGGACGGGGTTCTAGGCCAACAAACACAATAATAGATATCTACAATGAAGCCGGACTCCATACAAACAGTATATAATTTAGTGATTGTTCATTCTAATTTATACCAATGTACAAGTAATATAAAAAACAATGATTGTTCACATTCTAGGCCAACAAACACATGTGATGTCATTCTTATATATAATAAATGTGTACCACCTATCCCATCCTTGAACACCTAATCTCACTAGTAAGTGTATAATGTGTATTGGGTTTTCGAGAAAATTTCGGCAGCATTTCCCCGATGTTCTCTAAGTACATATGTACTTAGAGAACAAACGGGGAAATGCTACCAAAATTTTCTCAAAAACCCAATACACATTATACACTTACATCCTAAGTGAGATTAGGTGTTCAAGAACAGTCCCAAACCGGGGACTATCCAAGATTTACTCCTAATGAGTCAATCTTGGACGGGTTTCTAGGCCAACAAACACAATAATAGATATGTACATGTTAGGGTTTCATCACAATTGATGTTAGGGTTTAAACAATGTTAGGGTTTAATCAAATCAAATTAGGATGCTAGAATGGACAAGTTTAAATCAAATTAATTAGGATTTAAATTAGGGTTCCAATAGGATTCAATTTAATTAATTTTTATGTGAAAGATGTAATATTATAATACATACAATGGCAATGAAATGAAACCCTAATTGTATTGGAACTCATAAAAGGATGTCTCAAAGGTTGAATCTAATATATGCATCCTAAAAAAGGTATCACATCACAAATGTGCATTTCAATAATCATATTTTATTTCCTTCCAATTAGTGTGGGTGCCAAGTTTGGAATTGTTTTCTAATCATGGGTCCCTTAATTTTATTTAGGATAGAAGATAAAATCAAGGATATCAAATAGTATAAGGCGCACCCCCAAAAGTAAAAAAATGGATTTATATTATGCATCATACCAATTTAAATCATGTTAGTTAGCAGTATTTTTTTTGATCAATTATGCTTGAGATGCAGATATTTCTGTAAAGGATGGTCATTGACTCCTGAAAATGGGAATGCCACACGAACATGGATGAGAATAGGTAGATGTTTTTGAGCATGGGCTTGACATCAGCCAAGTTATGGTGTGGAACGAGGAGATGAGACTGTTACTGAATGGAAAGAATGGCAGAGGAAGGGTTTGATGCTAGTACCTTGTGAGCAGCAGAGTTAGGGCGTGAGCAAGGAGACGCAGAGCAGCAACAAGGAGGAAGGAGCGGGCGGCGGCGGCGGCGACGCAGAGCAGCAGCAGGAGCAGGATCGTCGGCGAGCAGGAGCGGCGGCGAGCAGGCGGCGGCGGTGGCGGCGACGCAGAGCAACAACAGGAGTAGGATCATCGGCGAGCAGAAGCGGCGGCGAGCAGGTGTCCAACGGCGGCAGGAGTGGCGGCGAGCAGGAGTGGTGGCGGAGAAGGGGGCGCCGGAGAAGGGGAGCTGAAGAAGAAATCGCTGGAGAGAAATCGGCGGCAGCAGAGAAATAGGGAAATCGCTCGCAATGAAACAGAAGAAAGGGGAAGAGTCGGGCGATCGAGGGTAATGAAGTTCCCAAATAGCGTCGGTTGTTTAAAACAACCGACGCCTAAACATTTTTAGCGTCGGTTGTTTGAAAAAACCGACGTCCAATTGGACAATATTTTCATGAAATTATTTGGCGGGAACCACTTTCAGCGTCGGTTATACAAGGATAACCGACGCTGAAAGTGACACTTTTCGCGCAAATTTTCATCGCACATAGGCGTCGGTTATATACGTAGAAACCGACGCTGAAAATGACACTATTTTTTTTATCGAAATATGGATTTCGCGGGCGACTTTACGCGTCGGTTTGTTATAAACAACCGACGCTTAATACAAAGCGGTACCCGTGTCTGGCTGGTCTTCGAATATAGACGTCGGGTTGCTTTAACAACCGACGTCTTATATGTTAGGCGTCAGTTTTCCTTAATGACCGACGCCCGGAAAAATGACACTGAATGCTATTTCTGTAGTAGTGCCACCTTGAAAAAATCTTTAGTAGAGAGTGTGATATATTGGTTCAATGAATGGGAAGTCATCAAGAAACTATGATAATTCAGACATACATTGTTCATAAAATTCAATACATAAGAATATATGCATGGTCGTTGAAATTTATATATCATAGAACAAGGTAGAAGTTCAAACAATAAATGCATAAAGTGATAAACTAAATTCATTCTTTAATCTTTTATTTCTTTCATTATAGCCTAGACCCACATAAAACTGTATTACAGCATGTGGAAGTATTGCAGAAAGCTACGATGTCACCGTATAAGACTTAGAATAGACATGGGACTCTAAGTTTATTAACTATCTCCCTGGTCTACAACTGGGCTTTCCACGTATGGTTTTGGTGTTTAAACCGTTGGGTGGATAAACTGAACTCATCATCTAAACTTACACATTCAACAAGAGAGTCAAAGAACTTGAATAAACTATCTGCATTAGTGATAACATCATTTTTGGTGCACTTTTCATGGCCTTTTCTTAATAAAAACCCTTAGGATTTATGTCTAGATGTTCTAATTCATTCATTTTGCTATCTTTTGATCAATTGAAAGGTTTTCATTAAAGTTTTAATGATATTTGAAGGAACTATATGCAAATTCATGAAGTCTGAGCAGTTGTTCAAAAGACCTTGTTTCAGACAGTTGACCAATTGGTCGATAGGATAAGCATTCACAAATAGAGTCGATAAAAGACTACCGACTCAAATTTGACAAACTCATCGAGTACCAACTTGTCTAATTGAAGAACCTCGACAACCATCTGTCAAGTAATGAATGTCAAGTAGAGTACAATTACCATGCCTTTCGAGGAGACATTGACAACCCACTTCATCGACATTGATGAATACATATTGGCCATAGCTATCGAGCCAGTCCTCGACAACCTTGTCGAAGAAATGATCCTTGATACCTCCATCGATCGTCCTAACAATAGCCACATTGATGGCGCTGTGGACGTCTCTCAAAGACCAGAAGACTCATGTCAAGGAGTCATCCCAAAAACACCAATAGACACCATTGTTAATGTCAAGATCGACAGACTCTCAGCAAAGAATGACCCTTTTGATGCCAAAGAGATATCGATAGAGATATCGATTGACAAATACCTATCGAAGTAATCCCCTATTGAATTAGTGATCAACATCTGCACCGATGCCATGTGGATGAGTCACCTCAACAGGCATCTGGTCAAAGACTATAAATAGACCCTTAAGGATTCACTTCAACTCATATGGGGTCCTTGAACTCAAAGAGTCGAGAGGCTGCCACCAAGTCCTCCCAAGTTACAGAGTCGAAGGACGAGACTTGTTGACCAGTTTAGATCTATCGATATGGCCTGTCAACCTTGCTCCTGGGCAGCTCTATTCTACCATCATAACTGGTCTGAAGGACCTTCTTGCTTTAAGCCAATATCAGATAGAAGGAGGAAGTTGTTGACCTCATTGTCGACTGTCCTGAGATCAGTTGAGAGGTTGGTAGATTGATCATTTGATCTACCTTTGTATCAATCCCCTTTCTTCCCTTCTTTCATCATCACTTATTCTAGTTGTACTATGTTTTTTTATTTATACATGTGTGGCTAAACTCCATAACTTGGGTTGGGAGTAGCCGTCAGGCCCTCCCAACCATGTAATTGTTCATCTTTCTATTTTATGACATATGTTCTTTAAAGTTTTGTTCTTATACTCTTGTTTTATTGTGTAGTTTGATGATTAGCTACCCTCTTCTAAAGTTTGATATGAATATTGGTTAAGAGAATGATTTCAATGAGATATGAAGTATGCAATAGTAACGAGACATGAAAGTGAGGAGTTGCTATAACAAAAGTCATACAGTTTTTCCTTGATCTTTTGATTATTACCTCAAGAGAGAGAACCCCGTTAGATAGAAATCTACCCAAATCTTGAGAGAAGGAAGGAATAGATATTTTCTTATGGCTATTTGCAAAACAAGTAGGGAACATATATAATATAGGATTGAAGGTTTTACATGGTTTTGGTTGGCTTGGTTGGTGAAACCCAATCCAAGTCACTTTTATCTTGATATCTCAATTTATCTTGGTTTCTTCTTTGATCTTTCATAACTTAGGTTTACTACTTAATTAGATTAAATCCATTCCTTAACCAGAACACCAACAATTTTTTTTCTTTGGTTAGGTTAGAGTAAGCCAACATTTTGTGTTCTTATTCTATTATTCTCATTGTCCCTACGTTTGACCCTACACTACTACAAAGACTTTGTATTGAGTTGCGGACGTCTCTTCTAGTCAGGTATAAATTTAAAGTCAGATATCTTTGATTGGACAATTTTGTTTACACTTTTGACCCACAAAAGAGAGTGAAGAACTTTTGGCTCCATTGTCGGGGACAAGGCAATAGACAATCTTTAAGAACTTGCGGTCTACTTAGCACTAATCATTACTTCTAAATTTCTCAAAAGTTTATTAGCACATCCTTTTACTATCTATTTGCTAGAATATTGATTATGTTTCCAGTCTTTGACTCTAATTCGTTTAATATTTTGCTTATAGGTAGATGATTATCATCTCTTACCAATCTTGGAGTTCCTTATTGAATTTCCAGAGGTATATATTCTCCTCATCGATCCAATGGCGGCACAAGGACCACCCACCGCCAATGTTCTTGAAGAAAATCCATCTCTGCATTCATTGGTCACAGGTCGTGTCAATGACAATCGGGATCCTATACTCCTTCCTCACATAGCAGCAACAAACTTTGAGTCGAAGCCTAGGTTCATCAGCATGATTCAAAATCAAATGTCTGGGGGGGGATTTTTTTGAAGAAAACCCTTATAATCATATTGATGGCTTCAAAAACCTCTGTAATACTTTCAAGAAGAACAGAGTACCTCAAGATGTTATCTATATGAAGGGTTTCCATTTCTCTCTTAAGGATAAGGACCTACAATGGTATCTTTCTCAAAAGGGCAGTACTTTGTGGCAACAACTATCTGAAGCCTTTGTGAACAAGTTCTATCATGTTGAGAAGACTGTTAGGTGAAAGCTTAAGATTATCAGTTTTAGGTAGAAACCCACTGAAATTATGCATGATGCATGGGAAAGATATAAGGATTACTTGAGAGACTGTCCACATCATGGCTATGTTGATGGTTTTATTGTCACTACTTTCTATGAGAGCCTTACCTCAACCGAGAGAACATCTTTAAGCAACATAGCTAGCAGCGATTTCATGAAACATGATGCTAAAACCACCAAAGAAATAATCAATAACATGGCCACTCTCCAACAAGGACATGACTATGATAGGGGTTCCACATTAACTGTGTCCATCATTAGTGATTCTATTGATTCAAAGCTACTGGAAACTAAACACAAAACTTGAGAAGATGGCACTTGATGTCCAGAATCTGAAGGAAGTCAATTCCAGATACTTTACTAAGGCATCTGTAAAGTGTGTCACTTCTGGAGAAGGTGTTCATGGTGTGGATCATTGTATTTACACTCATGAAGTGGAGGACACTCATACTGAGAATAAGTCCTATGTGAATTGCAAATGACGTGATCATCCTAGAATTTCCTATGGAATTACCTCTGTGAAAGAAAACTCATTTCAATTAAATCAACCCTCTCAAATGATGGGTAGAGGATGAGTCATTGGAAGAGGAACTCCACCCAAATTTTAGTAAAACTAAATTCATTGACAACAGCAGGGAGCTTTCAATGGGAAAAGGGGGAGTCTCTTTCAACAACATTAAAAGTCTATATTAATCTAGAATCTTTAACTGAGAGGATGGGAGAATGTCTGTTGAGTAACAACAACATCTTGGAAAACATGCAGACACAAATGAGCACTATAAACAATCAGATAAGCAATCTACAATCCCACAATCAGATGATTGATTAGAAATTAGCTTCTATAGCCACCTCAATTGGATGACCAGTTGGACAGTTCCCATCTAGCATTGAACATGATTTGAAGAATGAAACAACAAGGATGGACACACCTCGTCTAAGTCACAACCTAAAAAATCGATTGTTGAAGAGGTCAACACCAATAAAGAATAAGTTCTGATGTCTAAAAAGTCAAGGGGGACTACCAATCCCATCCCAACATTTAGAACAACTAAAATCCCTTCTAGAGATCCTTTTCATCATCCCTTCATCAAGGCACAACTCGAGAAGAAATACACCAAGTTCCTTGACACCATTAAGAAAATTCATCGTGGAATTCCTCTTCTTGATGTCATAGATGAGATGCCTGCATATGCCAAGTTCCTGAAGGATCTCATCACAAATAAGAGAAAGAGGGGTGAAGTTGAGATGGTATGCCTTACAAAGACAGCGTCCACTTTTTGTCAATCCAATATGTCGATGAAACAAAAAGACTCTGGTTCCTTCGCTATCCCATTCCTCATTGGGGATACACCAACAAGATATGGTCTTTCAGATCTAGGGGTCAGCATCAGTCTCATGCCCTAGTTTAGTCATCAAGTTGGGCCTCACTGGCATTATTAAGTCTAATATGAGAATTCAATTAGTAGATAATTATTATACCAAAGCAGTTGGAGTGGTGGATGATGTACCAATAAGGATAGGAAATTTTTTCATTCCTTGTGACTAGTCATTATCGACGTAGTGGAAGACCCCACATGTCTGATAATCTTCAGACAACCCTTCCTTTCTACAGCTCGAGCGTTGATTCACTTTGCATATCGGTTAATCATGATAAGAGTTGGGAACGAATATATTGACTTCCACATACTCAATCATATGAGGGTCCCTTCCCCAGTAGAAGCAAGCTACTTTACTGACTGTTGCAACCAACTATTTGTAGAAATTCTAGAACACAATGCTATAGTCGACCCCTTGATGTGAGCTCTAATCAATCCAACTTTTAGGTTCGAAGATGCCAAAGTTGAAAAGATCTTGGCATACTTGGCAGCCACTGAGGAAGAAGAATTTCAAGGGCCTACCGAAATAGTAAAATATGTTTCTCTTCAACGTGGACCAAAAGATGAGTCTACCCCAAAACCACTACTAGTAGTTAAACCTCTCCATAAAGGTCTAAAGTATGAATTTCTTGATGATGAGAAAAGAAATTTGATGATAATCAATGCACAGTTGTCTCCTGACTAAATAAAACAACTCCTCTCAGAACTCAGAACCAAGAAGAAATCCCTTGGGTACTATATAGATGATATCAAGGGTCTCAATCCAATAGTATGGATGCATAGAATTAACCTTGAAGAAGACTCAAAACTGTGAGTGTAGGGATAGAGAAAGTTGAATGACAAAATGAGAGAGTTAGTAAGCAAGGAAATCATTAAACTCGTAGATGTAGGTATCATCTATGCCATCAGCGATATTAACTAGGATAGTCTCGCGCATGTGGTACCCAATAAAAGAGGGATGATAGGAGTCAAGGATTCTGTTGGCAAGGAGTTAGGAACCCGCACAGTAATCAGTTGGCATATGTGCATTGGCTATGGGTTACTGAATGCAGCTACTCGCAAGGACTACTTTCCCCTATGTGCATTGAATACATTTTACTGAATGCAGCTACTCACAAGGACCACTTTCCCCTACCATTTATTGATCAAGTTTTAGAGAGATTGTCACGCCATTCACACTTTTGTTACATGGATGGCTACTCAAGATTCTACTATGTGCCTATTCATCTCGATGACCAGGAGAAGATTGGCATTCACCTGTTTGTATGGGACATATGCCTTTCGCCACATGCCCTTTGGTTTATGTAATGCACCAGCCACCTCTCAAAGGTGCATGTCAGCCATTTCCTCAAACCTAATAGAAGAAATTATGGAGGAGTTTATGGATGATTTCTTAGTCTATGGATCATATTTTGAAAATTTCCTGAAAAACCTATCTCTTATTCTTCAAAGATGTGAAGAGAAGCAGTTAGTTCTCAACTAGGAAAAGTGCCATTTTATGGTATGAGAAGGAATAGTCCTGGGACATAAAGTATCTGAAGTAGGAATAGAAGTAGACAAGAGAAAAATAGAAGTCATTTCCAAGATACCACCACCTTCAATAGTTTCTTCTATTTATAGTTTCCTGGGACACGCATGATACTATCGGTGATTCATTAAGGGTTTTTCTAAAATTGCAAAACCCTTATCCAAACTACTCATGAAGGATACTCCATTTATCTTTGATGACCATTGCCTAAAAGCTTATATACTTAAAAGAATGCCCTCACCACCGCACCTATCATGCAGGCCCCAGACTGGGATCTTCCACTTGAATTAATGTATGACGCTAGTGACTATGTTGTTGAGGAGGTTTTAGGATAGAAAAATGATAAGAAGTGTCATGTCATATATTATGCAAGTAAAACTCTTTATGAGGCTTAAGTGATTTACACAACTACAGAAAAAGAGATGTTAGCTATTTTCTACACCTTCACTAAATTTAGGCCTTATCTATTAGGAGGGAAGGTGATCATCTATACAGATCATGGAGCTATTAAATATCTCATGAAAAGAAGAATCATTACTCATTATTCATTCTCTTAACCAAGTAACTCCATGGTATGCCAATTTTTTAAATTACCTGGCATGTCAGGAGTTACCTCATGGGATGACTTACAATCAAAAGAATAAATTCTTTTCTGACATCAAGAACTATTTTTGGGATGATCCCCTCCTTTTCAGAAAATGTGCAGATAGTGTGTATCGTCGTTGTGTGGATCACGGCGGGGCTCATTCAATCTTACATAAATGTCATGTGCCCCCCTGTGGAGGACATTTGGGCGTTGAGAATACAACATTAAAAATTCTAAATTTTAAAGATGTGCATGCTTTTACTAAATAATGTGATGCATGTCAATGCATTGGGAACATTAGCAAGCAAAACAAGATGTCTCTTGTTGAATGGATCGAAGTGGAAATCTTCAATGTTTGGGGGATAGACTTTGTGGGACCTTTCCCACCATCTTCTGGAAACAGATACATTATGGTGGTTGTTGACTATGTTTCTAAATGGGTGGAGGCTATACCATCATCAACTTGTGACTCCAAGATAGTAATGTGTTTGTTCATAAAAATCATATTCCCCATGTATGGAGTTCTCTGTATAGTTATCAATGACGAAGGGTCACACTTCATTTAAAAAACAATTTGAAGCTCTTTTAAAGTGATATGAAGTAAAATATAAGATATCTACTCTGTCTCATCCTCATACTACAGGTCAAGTGGAGGTCTCCAACATGCAGTTCAAGAAAATTCTCAATAAGACTGTGGGGAAGTCAAGAAAAGATTGGTCATCTAAACTCGATGATGCCCTTTGGGCATATCGAACTGCTTACAAGACACCCATAGGAACTACCCCTTATTGGTTGATCTATGATAAATCTTGTCATCTCCCGTTGGAACTAGAGCACAAATCTTATTGGGCAAGTAAAGCCCTAAATATGGATGTTGGACTTGCCAAAGAGAAGCGCTTTTTACAATTATAGGATTTGGAAGAACTTCGTCTACGCACTTATGAGAACACAAAAATCTACAAAGAGTGTACCAAGATTTGGCACGACTCTCATATCATGCAAAAGGACATTTCAGAAGGAGACAAGGTTCTTCTATTCAACTCTTCTCTTTGTCTTTTTCCACAAAAACTTCATTCTTGTTGGTCTATACCATTCATGATGATTACCATTTATCCCTCTAGAATGATGGACATCCATAGCGAGAAATCGTGCACTTTTTCCGTTAATGGTCACTGGTTAAATAGGTACTATGAAAATGAAGCTATCATAAGAAAGGCAGACTTGGAGCTATCATATGCCATGGAAGCCAGATAAGATATCAAGGAGTCAAGATACATGACTATAAACAAAGTGTTACTTGGGAGTCAAACCAAGCATTTATCTTTTCTATTTTTTAGATTAGTTTTTGTCGATTTTGTTTTTCTCATACAAAATATTTATAAGGTTTGTCACATCTAAATCAAGGTGGAAATTATTTTCTTTATTTCTAAATGATGATTGGAAGATAATCATTTTACCATGACCTGTCGACCTAAATTTTGATCCGACTTATCAAATTTTACTTAGAAAAAAATTGAATTACCTTGTCGATGTCCCTTAGTGTTGACTGACAATGATAGCCTTTTCCTCTAGACAATTGTCGACCCTCCAGTAAGTATTGATCGAAAGTCTTTTATTTTTTCATCTATCGATTCCTTGGTTGATAGATCGCAAAGAGAAGGTCGATAAGACTATGTTTTTGAACTGTCGACTCTACTAGTTGACATGTTTGTCAACCATCTCATAGAATCCATCAATCTATAGATCGACAAACCTCTTTTCAGATCCAAATCCACAATCTAGATACTCAATTTAAGTTTCACTGACCTTAACCTCGGCTATAAATACCAGACCCACAGTAAGATTTTCTTACTGCTTCCTAATCTGAGCAAAGTGATGCTTCTCCATCTACTCTACTTTCAACATTCTTATCAATGATTTCAGTCGACATGCTCCCTGTCGATAAGCTGACCTTTGAACTCCTATCAACATCTCTTCTCTCACTATGTAGACAGGGTTATGTTCATGCTAGTCAACACCCTTATCAACCCTTCCAGCAATGCTTGTCGATACATGGATCCTATCGATCATTTTTCATGACTTTGTTGACCTTGTCTTGTATACAGGTGATCAATTTCAGCTTTGTCAATCGTCATAGTCGGTAGTCATGTCGACAATCTTTTTGCCCTACCTGTCTTGATCGTTCTCGATTGACAGCTAAATTGACAATACTTTCTTTTACCTATTGACACACCTTATTTAGCACAATTATGTTGACACTTCTATCAATAATAGTACTCAATAGAGTTCTATCATACCTAATATTATTCTCATTCTTTTTCCTTTACAGTGATGGCTCAGGGAGACTGCACAATTTCATCAAAGAAGGGGGAGAAGAGACCTCTCCCTAAGCAACCTGTAATAGAGGGATAAAAGAAATCCAGGGTTAATGAGCATGAACCTGATGCTATTCAAGGCTCACTGTTAGAGCTTCCTTACTCTGGAACCTTCAAGCCCCGGAACAAAGAACATCTAGAGGCATTTAAGTCGATGAAAAGAGGAGTTTTCAAGCCCATCTGCTTCATCTCTTCAATCGCACTTGAGGAAATCAACATCTGGACAAGAGTTCAAGAGATGTTGGCTAGATCCAACCTAGCTCACCTCTGCTTTGCAAAACCAAGAGCTTATGTGGGAAGACAATGAAATTCATATCATCTATTTAGGAGGTCTCATCTAGACAGCTAAAGGTCTGCATCAACAATTTTGATCATGTTTTCATTGACCAAATCTTGAATAAAATCTTTTGTAGTTCAGAAAAAGAGGCTTCTAGGCCTTCTTCGAGATTTTTAAAAAAATAAGATTTATGATTTAATGCTTACAAATATTGGGAGTGGTTAACAAGCCAAAAGAAGTATCAATTTGCACATTCCAAGGTGTCGGTGGTGCATTCTGGATTTTGGAGAATTATGTACAAGATAGTGGCCAATGTTCTCTTCACTAAGTCTGAGATTGGTAGCATTTATCTTGAATAACTTTATGTACCATCTGTCATAATGGACGGACGACCTTTCAACATCAGTCACCTTCTGATTCACAAATGGTTTCTTATCTGCTCTGCTCTGCAAAAAGAATACTACATGGGTGGTCTCATTAGACTCATATTTAAAGCATATGGACGCCCACCTTGCGTAGCTTTCAAGGAAATGCAAGGTGAAAGTTTTGTCACCATAAGGTACCTGAAATCTTCTAGTATCTTAGTACGTCATGACAATGCTAGCCACTACAGGTTCACCGGAACCAAGATTTCAATTCCTTTACCTAGACTAGTAGATTATGACAAGGATAGGTTGCTATATTCTGAGGCAGAAATCATTGAGCTCATTCAAAATTTCCATAAGACAAGTTCAACACAGCCTAGCACGTCACATGGTATGGTTTGGCCAAAGTGTATTGTAATATAGAAACCTAAGAAGACTCTATCTAAAATATCAGAAGGAAGTGAGCAGGAAAGAATAGTCGATTATGACTTGGACACACTTCAGTTGTCACCCAAACATAACTCTAACTTTGGGGTTGACTATTCAACCACCTCAAAGAGCCCCACCTCCATCCCATCTATAGTAGCTGCAAAGAACAACCCTCCTTCATAATCAAAAAGGGATATATAAGATGTTGTCAATAATTTGTATCATCATCCTCACCAAACTGATTGCCCTTTTACTTCTTGATGATTAGAAAGTCATTCTTCATCCTCCTATGGTGATGAATATCTAGAGACCATGGGAGGAGTCTTCGGACATGCCTTCGACACTATCAGTAAGGTAATGACTGCAACTACGACTGTTGTTCCTAAACTTCAAAAGGATGTGCAGAATATAGCTAAAGAGGTCCAAGATCTAGATCAATAAGTAAGTGAGCTCGAAAACCTTCCTCGTCATATAGCAACACTTGGAAACCAACTTAATGAAATCCTAAGGATACAAAATCATATCTTTATGAATATAACTAGACAAGAAAATGATCAAAAGAAAAGAGAACACCAACACACTCTGTGACGTGAACAATGTCCTCATTTCCATGCTCATTATATTGACACTTATTCTTCCCTATCTTCTTTGTCTCAAAGAAATAGTTATATCATGAGCAGTGTCAACACATCCTCTTGTCAACCAGACCAGCCAAATCAAATTATCTCCCATGTCTCAGAGTCGATTATGGGGACTACCAAAGTCTTTCCATCTAACAACATCCCATCTTTCCCTCAATTTTTACCAGGTGGATTACCTCCAACTGACACTACATCTATTGTCAGTCCACCTGATGATATTCATGTACATCCTTCAGAGAACACTGCACCTCCGCCTCCACCATCTTCCATTGATTCTTTCAAAAAAGATATGATATGGAAGCTAGATGAAGCTATTCTCAACTTGAGCCTGATTTGTTCCATCTTTAGTCGATGTACATCAGAAGAGGAAATTTTTGTTGTCCATTGCACTCCCAATATGGACCTCTAAGCATATGCCAATAGTCCTTCATACACTGAGAATGCTTCTTCTGATGAGGATGTTGGTGATCTTTTCCTCATTCTATCTATTACGCCATGAAGATTGTCTGATCTAGTGTTTCCATAACCACAGATGCCCCTCCACCTCAACTTCCATTAAAGATGAGTGGACTAGATCTTGATTATTTGAAAGGACTCGATGTCTGTGATATTTTTGTATTACAGGACATTATTGATGATCAATGTGATGGAATCCATGTCATTTACAATAATGACTCCATCACCCTTTCTTGTGGCGATTTTCAAAATTCATTTTGCAACCCTACCAAGTTACAAAGAAGATGTTTACTATTTTAGCATCGACTGTACTGGAGGATGTCATGCCCAATGACAAGGATTGGCCATATTACAATGCAACACCATCCTTAGCCGACTGTCTATTTAAGAAGAAAATTACAGCTCCAACCATTTCAACCTCAAAATCTAAACTAGATTTAAAGAAGATAAGAGTTATCTTATTATATTTTCACTCTGGGGATTGTGTCTACTGTGTTTCACTAATCTGAATAAATGACAAGTCACGATGTTCAACACTTGCATTGAAGAGCTGAAAATTTCTAAAATGTGCTTCAAAGACCATGCTATAGAAAAGCTGCCTCACATTCCTATCCATCTGCAAAGGCTTATCCATGAGGTTTGCTATTATCAACAAAATTGGTCAAGCTATCTCATTGCGCCTTTCACTTACTAGCACAACCCTGACAAGAACTACCATGCCTTCATCATCCTCAGAGTCATGGAAGCTCTGAATCATGAAACACTTCTCTCAAGCTTGGATCCTGAAGGTTTTACCCCTATTTGTGCACATTTTGAAATAGAAGTAATCTACGATAGAAGGTTCTTTCTAGATCCTAAAATTTCTAAGAATTTGCAGGACCTCTACCCACTTATTCCAAGGCCTGCTAAGGAGCCATTCCACAATGTGTTACAAAGAGAAGAAGTAGAAGAAGGGCATATAACACCATCTTTTGCTATAGTTACAACAAAAAAGGTTAAAGAGGCTACTGATGTACTAAAATTCTTAGATGATCTGGAGTCATTCCCAGTATGTGGCCTGGTATCAACTATAGAACCTATTTTTGAAAACTTTAACCACAACTCCTGTTGTGAACTCACACTCTCTCAATTCATGGTGTTGATGCAGCATTCTAAACTTGGTGGCAGTCATGTGGTTTTCATTGGAGATGATCTTATGGTTATGAAAGATGACTTCCTGGAGACGCTGCAACTGGGAGGATGTTTATTTCATATCCTCATTGTGGATTATTGATTCAGCCCTATTTTAGGGCTTAATCTTGTGTCTTTTTGCTCTTGAATCACATCTATACCTATTATATTACATGTTATTTCCCTTAATATGCATATTTGTGTAAATTTCACTTATGGAGATTTTTTGCATGTTTTTCAGGTACTTGGACCACACTTGGATGGATGAGAGAGATGGAGGGGCCCAAAGAAGGCCCCAGAGCTCCCCCAACCTACCCCTAGTGGCCAAGAGTCAAGATTAAGCAAAGAAGTCCATGGATAACGAAGTTTGAAGCTCAAAGTGCAAGCAAAGCCCCCAGCATGGCCGTGGTAACAGAGAACGATCGTGCTGCAAATGAAGAAATCATAGGAAAAATCTCAATTTTGAAGCAGCTGCAGAGCATACTCTACCACGGTCGTACCACGCAGCACGGTCGTGCTGCGACCACCCACCACGGCCGTGCTACCATCACCCACCATGGTCATGTCATGCAGCACGGCCGTGCTACCATCTCGCACCACGGCCGTGCCACGCAACACGTCCGTGCTACCAGATCCCACCACAACCGTGCTACCATCAACCCACCACAACCGTGGTGACCACCACGACCGTGGTGACCACCACGACCGTGGTGACCACCACGACCGTGGTGACCACCACGGCCGTGGCTTTTTCAGCCCAAAATCGACCAAAACCATGTAACTTTGATGGAATAAACCCACGACCATGCTCCGTCCACCACGGTCGTGGCCTACCCTACCCACCACAACCGTGGTGACCCACCAAGGCCGTGCTACTCACAAAACTCACCTAGTTTTCACTATTTTGCCCATTTTACCCCTACTTGACCTAGTGCTTCCTCCCCACACCTATATATACCTAGGTGGTGGCTGGGGCACGAGGATAGCTACCTTCTACCCCTTCCTAGCTCCCCAAATCGCAACCTACTCCATTCCACTCCATATCCACCTCAAATCCACTCCATTTCACCATTTCCACCACATAACCCCCCATATCTAAGCCTTCCATCCACTTCCCTCCATCATTCCACACCATTTCATCCAAGGAGAAGAAGGAGGACGTCCCTGCAGCTGCTGGAGAGGAGGACTTCTTCATCTACACCGAGCTCCATGACTTCTTCTACCTCTTTCTTCTCTCTTTTTGTATTTTCCATTTCTATGAGTAGCTAGGCCCCTGTGGGTGGGTTGTTTGGGGGAAAATGTGTTACTTTGATACCATGTTGGGGGAAAATGGCATGTAAACGTTGTAATTCCATTTGTTAATGATTATATTCTATTTCTATCTCTTTCTCCATGGATTGCTTGTTGGTTTGTGTGTGAAATCACCTAGGAATTTAGGCAAATTGCTTGTATGTGTGAATTTTGGGATTTGCCCCTAGGTCCAATTCTTGGATCCCTAGGTTGCCTCCCATCTTCCTACATCCTAATCAATCTCCCTAAACCTAAGTGAGATATATAAGTAGCTAGATTAGATAATTCTAGTGCAATTAGCATGGAGCCTTCTCAAGACTAGAATGTGGGGGAATTGGGGTCCAAAACCCTAATTTCACCTCCCCATTACTACCCTCGGCCCCTAATTTCCCTAGGAATGCCTAATCTAGAAACCTAGACTTGATTAGACTCTAATTGAATTGAACCTAATCCCTAACCTAATTGAGCCTCGTAAGGGTAGTAGGGGGTGTTAGGGACTAGTTCCCCTTTACACAACCTAGCATATCCATGGCCAGTTAGTAGCTTAGGTTAATTCATTAGACTCTAACTTGTTGTTTGGTTTGGATAATCTAAATGGAATAATAATGTTCATATGTCACCCCCCAACTTAAGTGATAATTTCATACCCCTAAACAGCCCACACATCTCTTTACTGCTTAAAATCCTAGTTTTGTGCTTGCTTAGCTTAGTTAGTTCTTTTCTTGCTTAGTTAGCTTCTTGCCTTGCTCTTGCCTTGTTTATGCTAGTTTAGTTCTTTAATTGCTCTTTTGCTTCTCTCTTGCTTGCCTTAGTGTAACTTGCCTTTTCATACCTAGCTTAGTCTTTCCTTGCCTGCTTAGTCTTAATCTAACCTAGGGTTAACATAGATTTCATTCTCGCCTTTAATTGCTTGCTTGTTCATCCTTAGTTAGCAATCAAAATCACCTTCAAACCCTTAACCCTAGTCTCCGCGGTAGGAACCTAGCCAAACTAACCTAGCTCTAGTGCCCCTTCTTTTCCCTGTGGATCGACCCTTTACTTGCCACCTTCCTATACTACGACATGACCCCTTACGCTTGCGGGTGTAGTGTTTTAGTGTGAGTAGGTAGTCAGGTTAGGTCTTATAAATTTTGAAAGCAAATACCTATCACGTGTGTTCCGACCTCGTGGAGTACATCTAGCCACCTTAGTTGTCTAGTGTGTACGCCTCTAGCAGAATCGCACCAATTATCAATCTCTTATCTTCCAGAATGTTGATGATGTCTATATGGTCGGCCTTGATCTTGTGAATGATCTCTACCAGGGCATTGATTTTAGTGAAAAGGATCTCTTTCTTCGTCATCTCCTAGAGTCTATTCCTCGCTACATTTTTATACCTATTCTTCATGATGTACATTGGACTTTACTTATTGTCTTTACTCGTGAAAGGGAGGTTGTGCTTTATAATAGTTTGACACTTCTTTTGACCTTGAAGGCTCTAAATATTCTGTGCTCATCCACAGTACACACAAAAGCAGAGATGATGCATGCACGAAGGCACTCATTCTGTTGATTTGACAATTTGGCAGTGGATATGCTTCTCAATAACCAACAATATGGAAAGTTACCCGATTATGGGACTAATGTCCTCAACAACGTTCGTTCTCCAATGATTGTGGCTTCTACTTATTGCACTGGATCTACACCATTGAAGTCCCCACGCTATCATTGAAGAAGCTCACAATGATAATTATCATTGCCTATGGGGAAATTATGCTATGATGTTGCTCGAATCTCCATGGGAATGGTGGACCTTCATTGAGAATCGCATGTGTTGCATTTTCTTTTCCTTTCTTTTTGCACTCTGAGGATAGTGTGTTGTAAATTTGGGGGTGTAATCCCATGAGATAGGTACCAGTAGTATCAAAAACTTCACTTCCTTTCTTTTCCTTTAGCATTTCTTTTCATAATTTCTTTATTTCCATCACAATTTTTAAAATTTCTTGTATGAAGTCATGGAAATGCATACGATGGAAAAACTCTCTCTACAAAGAATCTACTTTGATTTCAAACTATACCCTTTACGGTAAAATTATAGAATATCACAGGGAGAAACTTTTTATTCATTACTTTTTATGCCTTTTTCTTAGCAAAACTTCATTTCTCCCTCTAATTTGATTATAACTTTGTGCAGTCGTCAAAAAGAATCTTATGAAAAATGTTCAACTAATATAAAAATCATATCTCATCAATAGGATGTTCTCACAACAACAAAGAAAGAGGTTCCTTGTGTCTTCTTCTAAAAACTTTATCAAAAATCCCAAAAAGAGTGAGAAGTGAAAAAGAATCTAAGAGATGTGCCATAATTAAGAGCTATTAGAATGGTCTATTGTTGTGCTCATGAACACAACTATGTCGATTTTATTAGTTTCTAAAAACACTACCTCAATTCTAATGTTGTTCATTTAAAGGTATTGCAATTTGAGGTGGTGATACTTAGGATGTGCAATCACTGCTCTAAAGCCAACTGGTTAGGAACGTAGGGATCATTTGCCCATTTAACGAACTTGTACTTGAATGATCCAGAAAGAAAAAAGGAATACCCATAAGCCTTTTGACTACCCATCTTTTTCACAAAATGCCCTGATGAGAGTGAAAGCAACTTTGAAAAGTGAAACATATGCCAAAGATTAGAATATGACTTAAAATACCTAAGAAATAAGACAAAAGAAGAATCCTTTGACAATTTGAATCACTTGATAAGTTTAGTGTTTTTTTTTAAGAATTGAATAGCTTTGATAAGAGGTTTGTGTAACATTTTATCTTCAGTAATATTTGGATCATTCTTACTCGATCAATTGAATAATGATTCTATAGCTTGAGGACAAGCTAAATTCTAAGTTTGAGGGAGTTGATAACATAAGTTTCGGTGCACTTTTCATGGCCTTTTTTGTAATAAAAACCCTTAGGATTTATGTCTAGATGTTCTAATCCATTCATTTTTCTAACTTTTGATCAATTGAAAGGTTTTCATTAAAGTTTTGATGATATTTGAAGGAACTAGATGCAAATTCATGAAGTCTGAGAAGTTGTTTAAAAGACCTTGTTTTAAACAATCGACCAATCGGTCGAAAGGATAAGCCTTCACAAAGGGAGTCGACTAAAGACTGTCGGCTCAAGTTCGAAAGACTCATCGAGCACCAACTTGTCGAATTGAAGAATCTTGACAGACATATGTCTAGTAATGAATGTCAAGAAGAGTACAATTCTCATTCCTATCAAGGAGACATCGACAGCCCACTTCATCTATATTGATGGATACATATCAGTCAGAGCTATCGAGCCAGTCCTCAACAACCCTATCAAAGAAAGGATCCTCAGTACCTCCATCGATCATCCTAAAAATAGCCATGACAGCACTATCGACATCTCTTAAAGACCAGAAGACTCCTATTGAGAAGTCATCCCCACCACACCAATCGACACCATTATCGACATCAAGATTGACAGACTCTCAACAAAGAATGACCCTGTAGATGCCAAAGAGAGATCGATAGAGATATCGATTGATAAATACATGTCAAATAAATCCCATGTCAACTTAGTGGTTGACATCTGCAACAATGCCACGTGTACGAGTCACCTCGATAGGCATCCAGTCAAAGACCATGAATAGACCCTCAAGGCATCACTTCAACGCATCTTGGATCCTTGGACTCAAAGAGCTGAGAGGTTGACACCAAATCTTCCCAAGTTCCAAAACCGAATGATGAGACTTGTCGAACTCTCTAGATCTATCAATCTAGCCTGCCGACCTTGCTCCTTGGTGGCACTGATCCACCATCATTATCGATCTAAAGGACCTTCTTTTTTTAACCATCAGACGGAATAAGGAAGTTTTCGACCGTCGTGAAATCAACAGAGAGGTTGGTAGATTGATCATTTAATCTACCTTTGTATCAGTCCCCTTTCTTCCCTTATTTCATATGACATATTTTATTTGTACTCTATTCATTTTTTAGCCATGCATGGCTAAACTCCATAACTTGGGTTGGGAGTAGCTGCCAGGCCCTCCCAACCATGTAATTGTTCATCTTTCTATTTCATAGCATATGTTCTTTAAAGTTTTCTTATTATACTCTTGTTTTATTGTGTTGTTGATGATTAGCTACCCTCTTCTGGATTTTAATATGAATATTGTTTGAGAGAATGATTTCAATGAGATCTGGAGTATAGGATAGTAACGAGTCATGAGAGTGAGGAGTTGCTATAACAAAAGTCATATGCTTTTTCCTTGATCTTTCAGCTATTACCTCGAGAGAGAGAATACTGTTAGATAGAAATTTGCACAGATCTCAAGAGAAGGAAGGAATAAATATTTTCTTATGGTTTTTTATAAATAAGTAAGGAACATATATAAAATAGGAGTGAAGGTTTTACATGGTTGTGGTTGGCTTGATTGGAGAAACCCAATCCAACTTTCTTTTATCTTGATTTCTCAATTTATCTTTATTTCTTCTTTAATCTTTCATAACTTAGGTTTACTACTTAATTAGATTAAATCCATTCCTTAACTAGAACACCATCAAATTTGTTCTTTGGTTAGGCTAGACTAAACCAAGATTTCACTTTCTTATTCTATTATTCTCCTTGTCATTGTGTTTGACCCCACATTACTACAAAGACTATGTATTGAGTTGCGGACGTCTCTTCTAATCAGGTATAAATCTAAAGTTTGATGTCAGTGATTGGACAATCATTTTTACACTTTTGACCCATGAAAAAGAGCGATCAATTAGTTGTTACACAGGAGATGACCTACTTATTAGAATTTGAACTATCTATAGCTTACTTGATACCACTAAAATCTCCGGTTAATATTGGGTACCTTACTAATTTAAGGAGATTGTACTCTCTCAACTAAGTCATCCATACTTATTTAGTACGCTTCGACCACCTCATCCTAGACTCTTTTAATCGGTAAGCATATTTCCTCCTTCATGATGCATACCTCCATGATGAATTCTTCGATGTTCGTGACATATAATGTCTAGTTAATTCTTTAGTTTCACATACAGAATTACTACTATATCATTCTTAGTTTAACTATGTATTTTAGGATTCTATATTTTCTTTTTGAACACTAATCTTAAACTAAATCACTAGAATCAATAAGACATACTTCTTGAACTGATAAACTAGACATACTGTTAAAAACTAGAATAAATTATTCTTAGAACTTCGTAAGTATATCATAGATTCATAACATGATTCAATATTTGAGACATTAGGACAAATGTGAAGTTATGGTGCCTCTAATTTCATCACCAAGATTCACCACGTTCTCATAGAAAATTATGATAAGTTGAAAGCATTTATGAAACAACATAGATATTCTTCATTAATCAATAGCTCAACTTGAATCTCATATTTTGGTACAGTTAATCGAAGACAATAATCATTGTGAAAAAGTACATGTTTCTTTATAATTTATGGGGCTTAACATCTTTAGAATCAAGGGTTATAAGTGATTTTCCAATCACCTAGATCATATTCTATGTTGCTAGCCTTGGATCTAGGTCTAATATGTATAGTTTTGGTCTACTGAGCTTGTATTCAAAGTAAAAACATCAAATCCACCTCTAACTATCTATCGCTGGCTCTATTGCTCTAAATAGAGCATATTAGAGGAATAAGATGAAAAAAAAGGTGAAAGAGAACCTCTAGTGAGTTCTATAGTAGACTCAAAGAAAGAAGAAGAGGAAAAGCAAAGAAATCTATGGCTAAACAAACGTGCTACAAAGGATCTACATCTAGGTTTTATGTCCTTCTTGTTCTTCATGTTATTATCCCAAAACATCACCTTATAAGTCATGTTTCATATCATCTTTACTGTGTTTAAGGATTCTATGTGTATAGGACTAAAATGCATATCTAAAGAAACAAATTTTATCCAATTCCAAAAAGTATGTCAAAAGTTATGGTTGTTTTCTTGATTGGAAATGCAAAGTACCTTTGCAGTACAAAACCATCAGTTTGTAAAAGCTACTCGTTCTTGAAAAACCATCAGTTGGTGAAAACTCTCAGTTTGTGAACCATAAATTTTCAACTGATAGTAATTTTATGTGAAAACTATCAGTTTCTGAACCATCAACTGTCAACTGATGATAGTTCCATGTGAAAACTATAATGCAAGAACTTTATCATTTTAGCTCGAATTTGGTTGATTCTTCTTATTTTGAACTCATGATTGAATTCTCTATGATTCTATGGTAAACTTTTGACAAATTATCAAATGATAATTTCCTAATCAATTCATTCTATAAATATTCGTAAATCTCTTTCTACCAACATATGTGGGTTATTACTATAGTTGCTAAGGTCAAACCTTAATTTATTAAGTGACATATTTTGTTTAACTTATCAAAGAACAAGTTTAAACTAAGATAAAACATAAATCAATCAATAAATAAGAAAAATGTTAATAAAGGTGTAATTAATATTTGAATTGACTTAAATCCTCAAATTACCATTAAAACAAGGTATGGGTTGTAACAAGAAGATTGACATATCTTCATCTTTTCCATTTGAAAACAATACAAGGTAATCATGTACTACCTAAAATCATGCATATAATAGATGATGATTGTGAACTATGAGGAACATAACCAGTTTTTCTTATTATATATCCATTGCTCAATGGATATAACAAAATTTCAAACAAGTTTCCGATCTAATTTTTATTTTGCAATTGATTTGATCTCATTTGTTGTTGTTCCTAGGCATTTTTGGTACATGCATGGTAAACAAAGGATTCTTATCTCATTTCTAGGTGGTAGGTGAAAGGAAGATCATCATACTATATGATTTCCGTTGTTAGATTGATAATTAAACAACAAGTCAACAACAAATACACTCCTATATTTCTATAGTAAGTTCTAATTTTATTTTATGACCAAGTGAAGAATTATATTGAGAATAATTCAGAGCAGTATAATAATAGAGAGAAGCATACTCTCAATGAAAGCCATTTCCATTGCATTTTTGTTCTACTATTAGAAGTTGTTGTCTCCCATATTTTATTAGTACCAATAGGGTTAATGTGCAATTTAGTTGTTTCCTCCTTTTGTTTATTTTTCATCAATGGAAGACCACATTGTCAAATAAAATTTAAATACATGCTCCATTTTTTAAAGTTTTCACATCATACAATTTGATAGAGGATATATACTCCATCTCAGCATAATCTTCCCATAACTATAAAGGAAAACATGCTAGGGGACTTAGGGGACTTTAAAAGTTGGCATATATTGTATATTCAAATTTGATCAATAGTTTGTAGAGTGCACATATAAATAAGTTATGGTTCATATTAATAGTTTATATGTATTATATAACAATTTAGTCATATCATAATCTCATGTAGTGCATATTTAAAAATGATTCAGTTTCAAATCAACTTTTTGTACCATGCATTTTTGTCCCAAGGGTTATCTTATGATGTTTGGTTTTCGGTATTTCTACATTACGAATAAATTTAGATGTATTAATTATGTAACATTTATACAAATGTCAACATTGTAAGTTGTATGTTGTCTTTTATTGCCTCTTCTTCTCTATTAGCTTCTTCACCTAGCTCATTTTATTTACAAATTTTCCTCTTCTGTAGGTGTCATTTACTAGGTATGCAATCAAATTTGATGTTAATGTATGTGTAAACACTTGCTACATTACTTCTCATGAACAATTTGATTCAACCATAATTTAGAGCAGAGACCGTTCTTGAAACTAAAGATGCATCTATAAGTAAAGCATATCTCACTTGTTTAACCAATTCTAGTTTAGCATAAGAGGACCCACATCTTTCATGTTTGATAATATAAAAATAGGTGAATATATTGAACAAAATTGTTAACTTATATGGTTATATTTGATGAAAACTTTTGTTGTATTAACTCTATTACACATTAGCGGGAAGCTTTTTGGAATTGTAAGTGAGATGTAAGAATTGATGCATCAATTTAAATCATTTTTAGTAGAGTATTTTTGGGAAATTAATTGCATACATGTTTGTTTTGAGATATGTTTATATATTATTTTCTAACATTAGCCTGTGAATCATTGTTGCATGAAAGATTTAACAATTTTATCAAATCATGCTAATTTATCATTGAGAATTTGGACTTATTAGGATTTTCCCTTATTTAGGGCAAATTGGGCACTGATTTGATAGCTTGGTGTCACCGACAGAGCACAAAGTTTCAATTGGGAAATAGAGAAATCTTGGTGCTACTAAAAGTATGATCACTGCTACCAAAATTGGCATCTATGATATTGAGCTCATTAGTCGGTGCTACCGACTAAAGATCCAGGGAGCATCAAGAATCAAAGCAATAATTATCTCAGTGCCACTGCCTCGCTTGTCAATGGTACCGATTTCAACATTCAAGTTACATCAGAACTCAAAGATAGCAACTCAATGCTATCGACTCACAACGTCTGTAGTACCAACACAGTTCGAGGGTTACAAATTAGCCAAAAACTCAGTGCCACAGACATCCTATCGGCGGTATTGTCACTATGCGATTAGTTCATATCTGAGATTAAGTTAGATCTAACATATGTGAATAAATGAGAGACAAAGCCCCACTTATGACATGATGGGAGTGAAGTCAAAAGATGATATCAAGTTTAATCATGCTACAACAGAGCACGGAACTAAGAGAGGAGGAGACAAAGGAGATAGCCACAAATCATAGGATCCAGGCACTTCTGGAGGGCAGATTTGCAGTCGCATTGCAGTAGATCAAGGTGTTCACTAGAGAGGATCATTGAGACAAATTCTCTAGGGGTTTTCACATTATTTTTATAATGTTTGGCATGCTTTCTTACTCTTCCTTTCTTTGTATGATGATAGCAATCATGCTGGGATAAACCCATATTCCTTAGGTCCGAGAGTAGGCTAGTATTGCTTTGTATCTAAACTTTATGAATTGATAATCTATTTCCTTCATTGTAGACATGAATATATGATCTCATATAGATTTTTTTATGCATGATCATCATAATAAAAGTAATACACCACTAATTGCTTCAGGAGAGAGATTGGGGGTTGGACAAATCATAGACAGAAATAGCCTATTTCACATCTTGGGAGAGGGCTTATAGCTGTGAAAGAATAACCTAGAGGTTTCGATAATACACCCAACTAATTCCTAAACTACTACTAAAGTGGGGTTTATTTTAGTCTAGTTTGTGTATTAAGTTGTGGGAGAAGGTAATACTTGCTATTTATCCTTAGTCTAAGTTAAGGATGGATAATTATAATTGAAATAGAATTTGATACAATGTATGACGTGGTAAAACCATAGTCTTGAGGGATCCATCCATTCTTTATCACAATTATTTTACTCTTGATTTAATTCTTTTCTCTTAATTATAAAACAACCAATCAGCCATTTTTATAGGTCTAGCTGATTAGGTGTCAACAAATAGTAGTCTTTGGTGAATGTTTTCCTGATTTCTATGATCAGGCCTCATAGGTCTAAATTACATGATGTGTGCACTTGCATTTTACATGCACAGTTTTGGTGTGTCAAGTTTTTGGCATTGTCGTAAGGGTGACGGCAATATCAGCACTACGACTGTTGTGATCGTCCACTCTAGGCCACTTTTCTTTCTTTTTTTACTTTTTGTCTTTTCTTTTAATAAGAGCACAATTGAAAATTTTCACTTTTATCAATTCACTAGTATTTTGTTTCTTGCATTGCCACTAATTTTTAGGTAAGAGTGCATGGTTCACCCTCAAAACATGGATTAGTGGTATCTACTCAAAATATTGTATAAGGAGGAGATTTTTCACAAGGTGTGAGAGCTTGGAGCTTTAGTTGAGAAGATCTGTAACATCCCAGGATTTGAGGCCTTGGATAACATGATCTTAAAAGGAATGATTGGACTACCCATATCACCAAGGTTCACCTCCTTTTCTAGGATCCCATCACTAAAGAACTCCATAGTTAAGTGTGCTCAGCTTCGAGTAGTACTGGGATGGGTGACCACTCAGAAAGTTGATCCTGGCTTACATGTGAGTGATGATAATGTGTGTAGTTAAGGCTAGTGGTGGTCTGTGGGGCCAGTCGTCATTCCTAAAACTCTACTAGAGCCTTGGGTAGTGGGCCTGAGTGTTACAAATGGTATCCGAGCCAATTCCCCTCTAGTAGGTGGGGCTCGCATGGGCCTGTGGTATGCCAATCTTTGAGTTGTGCGGTCCACGCATGTTGGAAAAGGCTATCCGAAATGATGGAGTTGCCCATGCATTGGTAGTATCTAGGCATGTTGGAAAGGGCTATCTGAGTTGATGGAGCTGCCCTTACGTTGGTAGCCGTGATCGGGAGTTGGGTGTACATGAGTCATTTGGGTCTACAGTGATATGGGGAAAAGATTATGAGGCCATATAGTTGAGCCTTGACGAGGACGTCAAGAGTCTAAGTGGGGGAGATTGTAATATCCCAAGATTTGAGGCCTTGGATAACATGATCTTAAAAGGAATGATTGGACTACCCATATCACCAAGGTGCACCTCCTTTTCCAGGAGCCCATTACTAAAGAACTTCATAGTTAAGTGTGCTCAGCTTGGAGTAGTACTGGGATGGGTGACCAGTTGGGAAGTTGATCCTGGCTTGCACATGAGTGATGATAATGCGTGCAGTTAAGGCTAGTGGTGGTTTGTGGGGTCAGTCGTCATTCCTGAAACTCTACTACTGCCTTGGGTAGTGGGCCTGGGTGTTACAAGATCATTCAAACTCCACCATCATAGCCAGAGCAATAAAAGACAATAGCTATGGACCCCAAAAGCTATGCCCATGTAGAGGATGTTCCTGAAGAACAGATGGTTTAGGGAAAAGAAAAAGGCATCTTCATCTATAGTGCAACTTCAACCAATCAAACTCCAAGCAGTGAACATTTGTTGTGACAAAATTGACCCACAACTGGAGGTACTAATAACATCTCAATCATTGCACGGGTACAACTTGGAGCATCCTATGGCATGTATAAACAACTTTGTGGAGAAATGTGACATGCTAAAGCTCGACAGAGTTCTAGTCACGGTGATTTAGTGAACCTTTTGCATATTCATTGTCAGATAAAGTTGAGTGGTTCTTAAGTCTACCAATAGAGTTTATAGAAACATGGGATGATATTATAGATGTCTTCTTCAAGAGATATTTCCCACCACATAAGATAATTGAATTGGTGGGAAAATCCACAACTTCAAGCAACATGTTGAGGAGTCATATTCAAAAGCTTGGGAGAAATTGTATAACATGGTATTGATCTATATGAGCAAGCAAAGACATTCTATTATGGCCTACACTAAGGGAAGAGGACTACTCTTGACAATGCAGGGGCATTATTCATCCTAAACAACAAGGATACAAGATGTACAATATCTTGAAGAAAATGGCCAAGAACCAATGTTGGGGAGAGGATAGAGAGCACCAACTATAATCAAGAATGTTATGGGATCAAGAGTGATCACATAACATAATGCTCAAATGGAGACACTCACAATGAAGCTTAAACACTAATTTGAAACCTCATCTGGAGGTGAAGAGGAGGATTGCATGTTCATGCGGTAGTAGAATAATAGGGGAAATAACAAATATTCATGGCATTAGGATCCTAAATTCTATTAGAAGGATCCAAACAATTTCCAGTAGGACCCATCACATTAGCAGCAAGGCAACCCTTCATAGCAATATCCATAGGATTGGGGTCCTAGTAAGATGGATAGGATTGAAGACATGTTGGTCAGACTTATGAGTTAGAACCAAGGTTTTACTGGACCAATCCAAATGGGAGCTAAAAATTTAATGAGCTTAGATTTGTAGT
Organism: Alisma plantago-aquatica; assembly: GCA_963693085.1. Taxonomy (NCBI): domain Eukaryota; kingdom Viridiplantae; phylum Streptophyta; class Magnoliopsida; order Alismatales; family Alismataceae; genus Alisma; species Alisma plantago-aquatica. The sequence goes on from OY856409.1 coordinate 1,995,106,902, forward strand.
ATTGAAAATCAAGTTTCTCAACTAGAAATGGAGGTGGAATCCATAAAGAAGCCCACTTAGTAGGGATTCATTTGGAACACAGAGACAATCCATCAACATCATCAAGTAACTATGTATCAATTTTTAAGGGAACAGAGCATGCCACTGAGGAAACATCAAATCATCATACTCCCAAGTCTGGAATGTGTGTATGTGCCAAAAGTTCCATTTCTTATCAGTCTTATACTAAAGACCAGGGGGATGTAGAATGCCAGTGGATTATTTACATACATGCACCTCATTCTATACAATGTCTACAAAAAAGAAACAAGGACACCATGACTATACCGATTGTGCAAGACAAGGAACTCTAAGGTTTCACCATTGCTATGTCTATGCTCCCAGTTCTAGAAAAAGTGCATATGTATCAAGAACAAGTGAAGGTTATATTCCTTAGTGGAGAAGTCAAGGTCAACAAGGAAGCACCCACAATTGAGAAGGAGCAACCACATGTAACCCATCCATAGGAAATGTTCCAAATTTTGTCCTAAGGGGTGGCTTTGTTTCAATCTTAGGGTTCCCTAATGTTTCATATATTCCTCCACTCAAACATATAGAGAAGACACATGTGCCATTCTCAGATAGTCTAAATCTGAGAAGGAGTACAAACAATTTAATAAATTCCTAGACAACTTCCTAAATCTCCACATCAACATCCCTCTTGTGGAGGTGATAGAATATATTCATGTGTATGTAAAACTTTTGAAGAATATCATCAACAAGAAAAGATAGATAAATGATATAGATGTCTTACATATTGACAAAGTGGTTAGTGCTCTGATCTAGAGAAGGCTGGCAACAACAAGAAAGGACCCAAGTGTTTCTACATCCCTTATTCCATAGGCAACAAAAATTTCTAACAAGCACAATGTGATTCTGGGGTGATCATAAATAAAATGCTTCTCTCTACCTTTCGAAAGGTGGGTTTGAAAAAAACAAAAAAGACATCCACAAAAAAGTAATTGGCAGAAGCATCAATTGTGAGTCCATATAGGATATGTGAGGGTGTTCTAGTCAAAGTTGAAAACTTCATCTATCTTGTCAACTTTGTGTTCATGGATGTGCAAGAGATGCAAGGATCTAAGATTTTATTATGAAGCTCATTCCAAGATACGGTGTATGTGATCATTTACATGGATAGAGGATAATTGACATTGGGGATAGATAACAATAGAGTGGAGTTTCGACTACCAGATGATTCTTCACAACCATTCTGTGACAACCCAGGCTGAAGAAAATCATTTTGTTGAGCCTAGAACATTAAACAAGGGTGCTTATGGGAGGAAAACCACTTTCACTAATGTTATTTACTTTTGTTTAGGTCTTCTCATGACTTATAGTTTGTATGTGTTATATTTGATGTTTTGTGAATGAAATAAAGGTACCTTGATGTGATTTCCATGAAGTGTAGAAACTCACAGTTTCATTAATACCAATGTCATTGTTGGTAGCACCAACCAACCATCTGAGAGTCAACATGAAATCCTAGAGATTTTAGTACCAGTGATAGACGGGTAGGTAGTACCAACTCCTTATAAGATTAAGACCTTTACAAGAGACATCAAGCTCTCTAGCACCAACATCTTTTAATATGAAATCCTAGAGCTACAGAAGAAAAATATTATCAATACTGTCGAGATACTTCCCTTTGGTACCAAACCATCAAGATCCAAGAAGAAAAAAAACAATAAAGTTCATTAATAAGGACACTCATGTAAGTGGCACTAACATAGAAGGACAAACAGGCTAGTAGATTTTGATCCACAAATATTGTCAGGAACATTCCACCCACCACCACCATAAGGAGCATTTGGTACTCCTATTCCACCTCTTAGTTTGACTTTTTTCTATGCGGACATAGAAAATTTCAAGCTTAAGGGGGTGATGGAATGGCTTTATCTTTCTTTATTTTCTATCTTATTTAGTTTTTCTTATTTTGCAAGTAGTATGATCCACAATCTATCTAGTGCAATTGTGGATCTTTTTTTATCATGATTGCAATTATCATCTAAAAAAAGAATGTGCTTCATGATCTTGCAATGAATCTACAAAGGATCAAATTTTTGTAATCTCATTGCAATGTAAAAGACAAAATCAACTGGAGGAAGTGTTTGGGTCAGTCTGCTTGAGGACACCTCATATGAATGAAAATCTAAGTTATACAGGACTTTGTATGATGATGAGGTTTGAGCCCAAACCAACCAAACAAGTAATGAGATCTTAAATATGAGTTTCAGATAGAAAATCTAAGGTCATTTTGTACACAATTTGATAGGAGAGGGATAAATCATAGCTAATAAAGGAATCATTTCTTAGTCATGTGATTCCATCCAACTTTCATGATATTTTATTCACTTCCACAAAATTATCAAGTAATCCAAATTGTTTTATCTTGACTTCATTACATACAATAGTAGGTAGCATGTTAGCTAGTTTCTTTGCAAGTGCATAGAGAGAAAATACATATGCATATAGAGATGTGCATATCATTTTATTTAGTTGAGAAATTTTAGTTTCATAACAATTTCATGTAGATTGCATTTTCCTTTGGCAACATTTTTCATATTGTGCAACATATATCTATTTAGTTTTTTCCATAAATAAAGAGTAAAAGGATCTACATTTGTATCACTCATAATGGAAAAAGATAGAAATAAAGAAATAATGTATGGTGAAGAAAGTTTGGGCATGAATAATGAATCATGCTAAAATAAGAGGTCAGAAAAGAAGAAGAAGAAAAGGGGAGAAAAGGATGCCTTGAACTCAATCTGAATTTTATTCAAGGAGAAAGTGAAAATAGCTAACATTTATGCATTATTTCACCCACGCTCATCATTAGGATGAGACATTCAGTGCATTCATTATTCCACCATAATACCAAGCATTAAAAGTCATGCATTTTTGTTCCCTTCATTCTATAGGTGCATCATCTTTTATTTATGCATAAATAATTTGGATGTTACTTGTGATTCTTATTTGATATCCACCTATTCCTCTTCATGGTAGGCTATATATGTGATTAATCCCATCACTCATGTCTATATGGGAAACTTCTTCCAACATAGTCATGTAGGTAGATCAAAGCAATGTACATACAGAATCACATGGTATATCAAGTGTATGCCCTATTGACTATGATATTAACTGCTCTATTTTAAATGTTTCATTGATCTAAGTGTCAACATAATTAATGAGTATTTTTGTCACTTCAGAGTAGTTATTTGTTTAGTGGTTGGTAAGGGTCGGTTCAGGACTGTCTGGTGGGGGTAATTGAGAAAAATGTTCATAGGATTTGTTCTCTTGCTGACTCTTTCAAACAGATCTAAAAGTAGTGTTTCTTGAGGGTGAGCAACATCCAAACTTAGGGGATTTTGATGCAATAGTTTTAATTTTCTTTTCACAGGCTATTTTATGGGCATTAATTGCATATATGTTCATTTTGAGATGTATTTATGTATTGATTTCTATCATTAGCCTGTGAATCATTATTTCATCAAGGAATTAGTAATTTTACCCAACCATGCTAATTTATCATATATAATTCGAACTTATTATGTTTTTCCCTTATTTTAGATTAATTGGGCACTGAGTGGACAACTCAGTGCCACCAACACATCTATCAACAGGGAAACAGAGAAATTTTAGTTCTACTGTGAGTACGCTCAGTGCTACCAATATTGGAATTAGTGCTACCAAGCTCATCACTTGGTGTTACTAATTAAAGATCTAGAGAGCATCAAGAATCAATAATAATTGTCTCGGTGCCACTGACTCGCTTGTTAGTGGTACCATCCAGCATTCGACTTACATCAGAACTCAAAGATAGAAACTTAGTGCTATCGATTCACAACATCGGTAGTATTGACACAGTTTGAGGGCTACAAGTCAGTTGAAAACTTGGTCCCACCAACTTCCTATTGGTGATACTGACACTATAATTACTTTAGATCTAAGATTAAGTCAAATTCAATGGTTGCGACTTAATGACGGTCAAAGGCCCACTTATGACCTAAGGGGAGTGCGGTTGAAAGATGATATCACATTCTGTAAAGCTATAGAAGAGAATGGAGTTGGGAGAGAAGGAGACCAAGGATATCGACACAAATTGGACACTCTAGGGACTTTTGTGGAGGGTAGATTTGTTGTCAATTAGTTATAGATCAAGGTGTTCATTAGAGGGGATCATCGAAATGACTTCTCTAGGGGTATTCACGTTGGTTTTCTAATGTTTATATTGGTTTCTTCTTCTTTCTCTCTTTGTATGATGAAAGCAATCATGTCGAGCTAAATTTCATATTCTAGGATGAGGGAGTAGCTCGGAGTTGCTTTGTATTTGAATTGTGTGAATTCATAATCGATTTCCTTCATTGTGGATGTGAATCAATGATCTCTATCAATTTGTTTGTGCATGATCACCATAATTAAAGTAATAGACCACTAACTACTTGGGGAGAGAGATTTGGGGTTGAAAAATTATAGATCCACATGCATTTTGTACCTCAAGAGATGGCTTATGACTATGAAAGAACAACCTAAAGATTTTGATAATGTATCTAAATAATTCCTCAATTACTATGTCAGTCGAGTTAGTTTTAATATAAGTAGTATATTACGCTGCATGAGTGGGTAATACTTGCCACATGTCTTTAGTATAGAGTAAGGATTACTAATTATAAATGAAAAAGAATTTGAATACAATATATGTCATGGTGAAACTGTAGTCCGGAGGAATCCATCCATTCTTAATCACAGCCATTTTAATTAGATTCAAGTCTTTACTATTAGTTATAAAACAACCGATCAACCATTTTCTAGGTCTAGTTGACTAGGTCTCAATAAGTAGTATTCTTTGGAGAACGTTTCCCTGAGTTCAACATTTAGGCCTCATAGGCATGTATCACGCGATGGGTGTACTTGCATTTTAGATGCAGAGTTTTTGTGTGTCTAGAATCAAGAAAAGAAATAAGAGAGTTAATTAATGAGATATTCCAAAAGATAATGTTGAATTTTCCAATGAATGATGGGTGTGTTAACTCCATTATTTTCCATATTACAAATAAGTGTATAGTAAATTACAAGATTTTTATTAATTTGTAATTGATCTTCTAGGGAATAGAAGACATAATAGTATTGAATGGGATCAGCCTCAAACACAACATACTATACAAGTAGGTTCGTATAAGAAAAAATGCTTTTTGATTTTTGTAAGATATTTTTCCTAATAGTTACATATGTTGCACTCGTTTACATGTAGGTCCCTTCTAATTATTAGTTTGAGTTAGAAACATTAGTTATGTTACAATTGCGTAGTTTATAGTGATATTGTTTATTACTATTAACATTTGATTTACATGCTTGCTCATTTAGGATAGTTGTTGGTCCCTTGATGTGACCTTACACACGACCACTGATGCAATCATTAGCTTTCAAATTTTGTCCATATTAAAATCATTTAACAAGTTCCACTCTTAGATAAGCTTTCTAATCAAAGACTTGTCCTAAAGAGGCACTCCATAAACATTTCTCTAAACGAACCAACCCTATATTGTATACAAACTATTCAAGAAAAAATATCTATCCTAAATATGCATTTCTTAATCTATCACTTTGAATGACACACCTTGTCTTTTTCAAATCATTTGTGTCCCTGGAAGTGACCTTAAACGTTACCACTCATGCAATCATTAGAATTAGTATGATGTTTAAGGTGAAATCATTTAAGAAGCCCCGCTATTAGATAGTCTTTATTATCAAAACACTATCACTTATAGGCAGTACATAACCATTTCCCCAAACTGACCAACCCTATCTCAAATAGGAACTATTAAAGACAAAGAGCTATCCTATTTATTCAATTCTGAACCTATCACTTTGAATGATACACCATATCTAAAAACATGTATTCTTTAATATGAAATCTAAATTTCAATGGATCCATAATAAACCCCTATCTTGAATAGGTTCCCTCGCTTGGGACTTGTACTATGACTTAAATTTTGACCACCCTCATAGTTACAAATCATGCCCTGTTTGAGACTATGTATCAAACACTTCAACATTGTCTAGGTCGTTGTTGGGTTGAGTTGTCATTCACATCATCAAGGTGTTTCAATCATTGGTCATCCATTTCACTTAGACATTTAACTAATTCATTGTAAATTTAGTCGACTTGTTAACTTGAGAACCCATCTAGTGTAAGGAGATGTTAAATTAAACAATTATATAGATTATCAAGACAATAAACTAACTCTATCTAGCTCATCAAAATATTAAACTGATCTGTCATATCTCACACAATGTAGTTATTCTCAATTAGCCTTGTGCATGCCATGATCAAAGACCTAATTGTGGAGAGAACAATAGCTTTTAGAATTGCACATGATTTTTATAGAGAGGACAATACCTTTAAAAAGCATGCATGTGATCATTGCAAAATCTTTCTACAACATCAAGACATATATTTATTAGATTATCCCTTGACTAGTCTCATGTTGATCATTCTTGATCAAAATTTGGGTCTAGGCTTGGCTCAAGGATATGATCTCACTGGTACCTAAAACCCTCTCTCAAAAGGGGGAAACTACAAACACCCCAATTGTTGTCACTTCAGTACTAATAACATTGAAATCAACATCCTGGTCAATTATCGAATATTATCCACTTCCCCCCTTATTTTTCATATCTTTTATCAACATAATCCATCCATTCATCCTTTTCTCATTAACTTTTAAATTGAATTCTTTGTGAATAAAACTATTTAATTTTTAGATCTTAGTTGTCTTATAATCTGAATGAATTGTCCCATTCAAAGTTATTATATGAAGGTAAAAGAGAAGACTTTGATTCCAAGTCTTTACCTCTCTCTTCTCTTTTCCATTTTGTTTGCCTTTTAAAAATCCAAATCCATTCTCTAATGAGCCCATTTCTCACTTAAAATAAGATCATGAATATTCAATTAGTGCAACACTATAGGAAACTTAGATCTAGGACAAACCAACCTACCTCAAAAAATGCCTTAAATGGAATTATCCAATCCTCAAGGTGTGTCATGTGGTGGAATCAAACAATCCACTACTCAAAGGTCCCATTGATAGATCACTTTTGTGATGCATCGAGAGTTTGGTTGATATTAATGTCAAACTATGGACATGAAAGCATTTCATAAACTATAATATCCCAAGATTTAAGGAGTGGGGTAGAATGATCTTAAAAGGAATGATTGGACTACCTATACCACCAAGGTACACCTCCTTTTCAAGGAGTCATCACTAAGAACTTTGTGATTAAGCGTGTTCAGCCTAGAGTAGTACTAAAATGTGTGACAAATTGGGAAGTTGATCCCGAGTTGTGTGTGAGTGAGGACAAAGTGTGCATCCAAGTCCTATTGTGATCTATGGTTTCAGTGGACATTCCTAAAACTCTACTAGAGCCTTGGGCAATGGGCATGTGTGTCATAGTTAAACAAAAACTCTTCCCTCACTCCTAAAACATACGTTGCCCCAAATCACAATATGTACCCCATACCCAACATCAAACTCACCCTTTATATTCCCCTAAAGTAAGAGAGAAAATTAACCCTCTTTTCAATAATCATGGCCACTTCCTTTCTGGTAGGATCCTTCCTCTAGAACAAAATCTTCAACACCTCCGGATGCTACATAAAAATTAAGTAGATACATATGGCCTCTAAATATAGTGTATAACATATTCATTCTAAGCTATCACACGAACTTGATCAACTCAATATTGATTATTAAATTGAGAACTTAAAGCGATCATCTTGACCTTGCTTAACTCGAAGCAATCAACGTTTATTTGACTGGATAGTTGATCGTTCCTTAATTCTTCTCCCTCTAAACCCACAGCAGATCATCCTGATTGTCAAGAAACATCTTTGTTGTGGGAGATCCTAAAGCAATCGGATCTTTACCCATTAGAGTTTTGGGTGCCGAAAATGGAAAGTAATGAATTATGATTGAATCAAGTGAAGTTTGGAGTAATTTAATATCAATAAATTCCACCCCCAATGTACCCAATCAAATAAAATTTAGATATAAAATTCGAACAACTAAAAGCAATAACTCTGATTGTGTTCTACCAAACTAGCCCTACATGTGAGCTCTAGTGACATCTTTATTTTCCTTATTAGTATCCATCTAATTTTCTTTCTAATTAAGATACACGACGACCCAGCCGACGATTTCTCTTCTATGGGACCACCCCTCATGGGGTGTCCAGTCTTCAGTGCGCCTTTTCCAATCGGATTGAATGCTGCTTTAGTCCGGTAGGATTGACAGATTCAATCAATGAATGAATGCGCTGTTCAGCTGTTCAGTTGTTCTCTACTATTTTATATGAAGTAGCTCAACTCCATGGATTAAGGGGCTACTTACTAAGAGCAACGAGTGGTGCCACCAAAACAGAACCTTTCATCTGGTAGGGTGTGAGTCATACTTATCATCGATATGACGACCGTCTCCTGTATTGATTCCCACCCCGAATTGCTGTCCAATGTAACCGAGCAGAAAGATTTCGTCTGCTTCGCCTGCCAGACACTGGGCTCCGGTACACGGAAGCGCTGCAAAAACTGCAAGTTCGACTTCCACGAGTACTGCACGGCATGCCCCACCGAGATCTGTTCGCCGCTCCACCCTGACCCTGGCCACTTCCTGCGCCGCGTCTTCCTGAGGAAGGCGGCGGCGGCACTACCGGCGCCGTTGGAGCGCGCCTGCGACGTGTGCGGCGAAGAGGTGGACGGTCTCTATTACCAGTGCGCTGCCTGTCAGCTTGACGTACACCCCATCTGTCACCAGGTTCCCCGTGAACTCCCCCACCCGGTCATTCACCCGCAGCACTATCTCGTCTTCGGTAGGCACGGGCACCACAATGAAACCAGCGCCTGCATGGTATGTGGGCAATTGTTGAACTTCTGGTGGTACCGCTGCGTTGAAGCATCCTGTGCCGCGGCCAGAGTGGACGTCCACCCGGAGTGCCTTGTCGATCCGGCTGTCGAGGCGGCTAATGAAGAGCGAGTGCGGTCATTGCGGCCCAACCTCCAACAGCAGCAGCAACCCTACTACTCTGCGCCATCGTATCATCCTCCTCCTCCTCATAATCATCATCATCATCAACAACAACAACATTATCAGCAGCAGCAGCAAAACTACCCCACTTATGAAAACCATGATCCCTATTTCCACCGACTTAATACCTTCCCACGCCCAGGATACGCCTTCCATTACGCTCCACTTCCGCACCAGATCACACATTCTCACTCAGCACACCTCCCTGGATACTCTCCACATATGCATACGCAATACTGGCCCCAGACTGCTGCTAATGCCGTCGGATTCCCGAATTATAACGGTGGTAGTACTCCCCCTACTCCTTATCACAACGGCGGCGAGGGAAATCCGCCCGGTAAGTTCCGCAGGAGAATATTCGCTTTGGTTGGCAAAATCTTGCTCACCAGATTCGGCGGTTTCGCATTTGAAGCATTGGACATTCCAAGCCCCTTCGGGTGACCAGTAGTAAACAAGCAAATGTCTTGAGAATAAGAAGAATGTCAATTCGATGATATTCCACCGTCGTCCACATTATCTTAGTCATCTATTTTTCATTTCCAACAATGTTGATGTCAGCTGTATTGATCATTTCCTTCAATTCAGAATGATTTTCTTATTCAGATGTAAATATTCTAAATCTCTCTATAGAAGCTGTCTCTAAATTAATTTAAGCATGCCGAACAGTCCATATACTCTTTTAATTTGTTTTCTAGACAGATAACCGCTATGTCAAGAAATAGGTTGCTAACCCGGCCAGCGTAACCCGGGCGGTCAAGCCAGTGCGCCCCTCATGAAGGGTCGCTGGTTCGAATCCGCTCGGATCAGCTGTATTTACCAACCTCTTGGGTCATCCGGGCTCTGGCACCTATTTGGAGAGGGGTGGACTTCGGCCCATGCAAATCCAAAAAAAAAAGGTTGCTAGACTTCTAGGATCTTCTATATATATCGACCATGCTAGGATCGCATTATTAACTACAGTAAAAAAATGTCAAACTCGGAGATAAATGGGACAGTTTTCCACACCCACCGGCCCATCGTGATCCCATTCTACAAATTGGCTTTCTAAACTGCCCTTACTAAATCCAGAAAATTAAATACAGTGGTAGGGAGTACTAAATTGGTCTCTCATCTCGACGTAGAGGTCGTTGGACCTGGTTTATGGAGATGGTCCACGATTTTAACACAAAAAGTGGACCCTGGTGTGATTCCCCGTTAAAATTACAACTCTAGAAAACGATAGAATTTCTCGTTCTCCAAATGTGGTAGATGACCATGAAGCATGGTAACATCATATACTGAGGCGGAATGTGGCAGATTATCCAATTAACATTGGCGCGTCCACAGTCTCATCAGAACCTATATAAGTAGTGATGGTTTGATTCGAATATGGATTTGCAGAAATGGAATATGGATTTGCAGAAATGGAACACAGACACACTGAAGCACCCATAGCCATAGATATGCATCCTATCATCGATGGGTAGTCTTATCTTCATGGCCTTCTAGTATTGGACCAAGAATTTGTTGGGTGTTGGATATCAACACAACCATCTAGCTAGTGGACGCTCAAGTTGTTTGGTTTCTATGATGATCCAAATCATCTTTGATATTTTCCCTAGGTTTACAATAAAGAGAAAAATCGTCATGACGCAGGGGAAGCGGTTTACTCTTGAGAATGCTCTCCATTGCCTCAAGGTGTCAAAAGGAGGGGAAAAAAACAATTGTTATTGTGACAGATAGTGACAAGGTTTCATTGGCATGCAATCCTAATCTCAAACCAACCAAAATCGTTGTAGACTGTAGCATCCAAAAGAGGGGACTGTTCAGGGGCCGCCGATCATAACATAAGAGAAAATAAAACAATTCCCTATCATCTTATTTCATTTTAATAAATCCTTTACGATAGTTTACCTGAGCATGATTCTGAATGTCAGAATGGATGATCTTGAGAATTACTTAGTCCTTCTTGATTTTTTTAAGTTAAAGAAATATATAATCATTACTAACTTATTTTAGAATTACATAAGATATTTCAAAATATAATTTGCATGCTTACTCATTTGTTTAAAATAGAACTTTTTGCTTCTAGTTTAAGAAATCAAGATTGTTGACTAACCACTTACCATATTCGTCTCTATTCCCTTTACTGAATCCCCTTCATAACCACCATAATTTTGATGAAATCCCTCATCAAGTACTTCAAAAAAAATCAAACCTTCATGATTATTTGACTTATTAAGTTGGAATTCTACACATATAAGCAGTGCCCCCTACACGTTAAGTTCTAAGGATCGACATAAACTAAGTGAAAGTGTAACAAACAAACATTAATATGTATCTAAGACACACATATTGTTCCTTTTTGTATTTCTTTCTATGATTACCATTTTTTTCTACATGATATTTGTAATATGCACCCTTCTCGGATGATAGATCTCCCATTTTAATAGAATGATTATTCAACAATACACTAAAATATAGAAGAGAAAAATAAATTAAAATTTAAATGATAAAATTAAATTATTGGATTGATCCCTCGTTAAGAAAATAAAACATCCAAGTATGACACATACACTTATATAATATAAAATAATTACACTCGTAATATCTCAACATATATTATACTCTTTTGTAGCTGCTCCAGATTTGATTTTTTTTAGTCTTAACTAGAATCACTTGAACTAAGTGCTATATGACCTTCATCGTTTGGATTTTTTGGATCAAATAGATTGAATTTCAACAAGTTTCATTAGTATCTAACCCCATTTTGCATATTGGTATAGCAATAAATGATTACTTCTTTCATATTAACAATCGATTATTTACACACTCATTTTTTGTAATATCTCCCCCTACAATGAGGAAAGTTAAAAGTCATATGAAAACAATATAAGAGGCGAGGACAAGTAGTATTGAATATAATAAGTTATATCCCTATGTTTAACATTTCCTCACAATTTATGTGATCTTGATATAATCAAAATTTCCTTCAAACCAAAAAAAAGTAATATAATTTATATTATCAACAAATTGGGTGCCACAAAGAAAGAAATATTTATTAACTCTTCTTTTTAATACAATTTGGACTTAACTTAGTTGCTCCCCTATAGTTACACTTTGGACAAAAGTTTCAATATGAACTTTCAAAGATGTAGGTAGTTTTTAGAAGAATAAAAAAACATTTTTGACTCAACATTAATGTGTTTTTTGTTTCATGATCATGTAACTATCCTCTCAATTGGTAGCCTTGAGTTCCATGCAATGTGATCCTTACAGTATGAACACATGTGGGATATTTCTTTAAGAATAATTAATTGAATTGTGTGGTGGCATCTTGCATTGACATAATAGTACTACATTTTTTACACTAGTAGCACCAGAAACAAGGATAGAAAAATCCTTGACACATATATTAGTTGAAACAAGAATAATAAACTAAATGTACAAACATAAAAAGTGATGTTAATTCTAAATTTTCCAACCCTCAAACATCATTATTGGTCTACTAATACCTCATAAGAATGAGGAAAAGAAAAAAAAAGCATGGTGATTAATATTCCCAGGAAATGTGTAGACCCTAACTGGCTTTTGATGCAACATGTCAAAGATTCAATCTTGATGTCTCTTTTGTGTCCTATTATGATATCTGATTCTAGTGTTGCTTGGAATGCACTTCAATGCTACTGTTTTGTATTTGATGCTCCCATATTATTATAAGTGTGACCCAATTCCTACTTGGAACTCTAGATCAATAATTTGAGATGCATGTTACACCAAGATTCTAATTTGTTCATGCTTGTGACCTATTTTGACTTGATGATAAAAATGAACTATGAAATATGCCTTAATGTGGACTTTGGATATGGAACCGTGCTTACATAGTGATCTAATGTAACTCAAATCTCTTATGAAATCCCAAATTAGTGACTTTTCATGCTTTGAACACTAAGATGATACTTGGATCATTCTTTTGCACTATTCGGACTACTTGACCCAGTTTGACTTGAGAGATGACCTGAGTGCATATTGTTAATTTGGTGAGATAATGTTTTAAATATCACCCTAATGATCACCCATGTTACATTGCCTTTCATATCAATAGATTGATGGTTTTTACAACATCAATTCTAATTGGATATCTTTTATCCTCCAATGACACCATCTTGCATGATCATGGCTCAATATGATAATATTGATGACTAGGTTGGATAACCTTGCTTGAATCTTATGATCACTCCAATAAAGATCTTTTAACCATATTCTATGACTATGATCTTAGTTGTGATGTGTAACCCTAGGTTCTAAATGAATCCATGATGAGTAATATAGCTTGATAATGACCTTGCATGAATTAGTTGAGACAATGAAATCAATGATAAAAGATATGATACCTATATTAGGTGACATATTCAACCACCACAATTATGATTGATGAGGTCTAATTTTGCAGTTGTTGATGAAACCATACTTGTTTTTAATCCCAAGATTGCTTTGTGGAATTAATTGTCAAGATCCAATCAAATTTTCTAAATATGGTTTTCTAAATCAAGTAGTTAATATTGTGCTCTAATCAAGGTACATTTTAGTTGCCCTATTGGCTCGACTATTGTTACTGAATGTTGCTTGTATGTGTACTATAAAATTCTTGTCTTTATATACTTGTTTTAGCTACGTATTTCCCATATTTTTACTATGTTTGATATTGATTAAACTATGTTGAACAAACATTGAAGCATAATTAACTTGTCCATTATTATATAAGCCTTGTGCACCTATTTGTATTCTTGGGGTAAGGACATAATGTTGGGCATACTACTTGATTTTTAAAGAAAGGGAGGGCCATGTTTGTAAGAAGGGATGACTCTTGAGTTAGTCATGCATTCCTTCATATTGAAATAGGTGCCATTAGTAGCTTTGGCCTTAATGAGCCGCACATATTCTTCCTTTGGGAAGTTGATCAATGTCCATATTATGTAGTTTAGTACAATGGAACGACACCTAAAATAAGCTTGCATGTTAAAAATAAAGTCTTCGTATGTTTATTCTTTCTTTCTAGTTATAATGCTAAGTTTTTCGAACCATATATGTTCTCTTTAACCTATGATTTAATGTCTTTCATAGCATACTCAACACAGTTATGTTGATGTGTACCCATATTATGATTTTAGGTAACAGGTACACTATGATTCTTTATATGATTGTGCTCCCACTCTAATATGATTGTATACTTCTCTTAATTTGATCACATCCAATGACACGCAATTGGAATTTATAGGGTTTGATATATGGGATTAAGACCCTATGTCAGGTACTAGTTTAGCATTATTTTGATACGCCATGTGGTGTCATATATTATTTATTCTATGTTTTTATTTTGCTTTTATTCGTGCATATTTTATGTGGTACATTCTAGGGATGGACGACCAGGTCCACTCACCTTTGGCTATCTAGTTGTTAAGGGTTTGCACTTGGTTAACAAACAGTTCCATCATAAATGGTATCATAGAAATCATGTATTCTCTATGTGTATTTAATAACCTAATTACTAATATGACCATAGGGAGAACTAAAATCCATAATGTTGAAACTAGGCAATGAGTATGGTGCTAAACATGGAGTATCTAGCTAGTAATTACCTCCTATCCACCTAGTTGTGGTGGTTGAGTTCCTCTACACATCTACCTACCGAAATTGGATCTAAGACTAGATTAGGTTTCTTTCCCACAAAGCTTAGAGAGTCTTCTAGCATCTCACCTCTTCTTTAAGGACTACCCTAAGACACATAGTAGATGATGATTAGTTACCTTCTCACCTCCTCATGTGATCTTTCTCATGACAATTAATCACACATTCTCTAGAGTATGGGTAGTGTATTTATGGGGGAAACTAAATTGTGAGTGGATAGGTAAAATTCGAGTAAAATGATGATGATGCCATGATCTGATCTTAATTTGAAACTCGATCATGAGTAACAGAAGTACTAATGTAGCTAGGTAGTCATATATGACCCCTAAGATCATATCAACTTAGATTCACCAAATCCATATTATATGCTTTCTATGTTTGAGGTAAATTGATGATAATATTGATATGAAGAAATAAGGAGAATTTATACCTTATAACTCATGGTTGATGAGGCCCCTATTTGATTAAGCCCGTGTTGCCCTATTTCTTATTAAACCTCAAATATGATTAAGAAAACTTTCCCCTATTTAATATGCATTAGTGTGTGTGCTTTATTGTGTTATATTGTGTTATTTCTTTTGTTATGAGCTTTAGACTTGTCTTGTCTTTAGCCTTTTTCTTTTATCCCATATTGCTTAGCTCTATCTTTTGGCTTCTTTCTTTTCCTATAAAAGAGATTCCATTATATTTTGTTTAATCGCCTAATAAACCATTTCCCTATTTTATATGGTATCAGAGCAAAATGATCTGTCTAACCCTGATAGTCCATCTCTCCTTCCCTAACCCTAGCCCTAGCCGCCTCTTTCTCCCTCCACCCTAGCCTCCGCCTGCTGACCCTTCTCCTTTCTCATCTGATAGTCATTGTTGCCTCTCTTTCTCCTTTTCTCCTCCCCCCTTGTAGTTTTCCCTCCTTTCCCTTCTCCTTCAGCCACCCGTTGTCACCCTGCCACCCCACCCTTGTTGTCCCACCATTGTGCAGCCCTCTTCACACTTACCACTACCTGCCACCATCGTTGCACAACCCCTTCTCCTTCACCCCTACCTATCACATAGTGCACCACCCTCCCACCACCAGATCCACCACATGTTGTCCCCTATCCACCCCACCACCACCAGCCACCATATTCTCCATTTAGCCTCCCACATTCCTTCTTCCCTTCTTCCTAGTCTTGTGTCATCTCTTGATAGATTTTTTAAAATAGCACGTTGACTTTCTAAAAGTTCTTTGATTGTTATCTGCCTGTGCCTCATGGTTGAGTAGTCTTCTCTCCATGATGGTGTAGGTTTTTTGTCTGCAATCTACTACCTTGTCTGTGGGTTTTCCTGATATGATGCAACATATCTTCTACTAATGCCTACAACCTCATTGTGGGATTCTATTGTTCTATTGAACCAAGCCTTTTGTTGCTCATGTGATGGGTTATTACCTCTGCATGATGACTACTGCTATTATCGATTGTTTGTTTCTGTCTGCTCCCTACTATAGCTTATCATGAGTTGGGCCACTTGTGTTTGCTTATGCTTCTTGTAGACCTCTATCTCATGCCTTCTACTTACTCACTTTAGACACTTCATGTCACTACTGTCAAGTCAGATGGATCCAACTTTCATACTTGGTATGCAGCCTTCGAGCTATATGTCAAAGATCAAGGATGTTACTCACATTTTATCTCTAAGGGCCCAAATATACCTACTAAGTGTGTTGAATCTAAAACCAAACAAGCTTATGATCTTTGGTTGAATGATGATTTTGACATCATGACTTGGATGGTCAATAGATTTGAGCCTAAAATTAGTTAATCACTTCTACACTTGAAGAATTCCAAAGCCATGTGGAACCATCTCTCATGTGTTTACTCTATCAACAAAATCCAAATAAGGTATTTGACATCTTCAAACAACTGGCCAAGAGAGTATTCTATGATTGAGTATGTGGAGACTATTATAATCAATGTTATTCTCTCTGGGATGAGTTCAAGGTTTAACATTCCCTCTCTATTGATCTCACTGAAATACAGTGCTAGCGCAATAAACTTCAACTGGTGCAATTTCTTATCAGCTTATCTCACTCATTCTCTAGAGTGGTAGATCAGATTCTATTTAGCGACCCATTACCTACACTATGTGACATTCTCTAATGGGTTCAACGCATACTGTTGGTATTTCCTTTGTCACCAGATGACTCTGATGTTGTCCTTAATGTTCACTTTGGAGATTCCTTTCATGGCAACGGTTGTGGTCATGGTCGTGGTTGTGGTCGCTCTAATGTTGGACCTAGTCATTTCTCATCTTCATTTGGTCCTAATTCTTATGAATAGTGCTATTGTAACTTCGATAAAAGGACCAAACATATTGAGGATCTTTGTTGGATCAAGCATAATAAGCTTGCATGGTAAAATTAGGTCACTACTAATCAACCTGATTCTATACCATCCTATTCATCCCAACCCTCTATGGAGTGGATTCATTATAGGGTTAACAAGATGATTTAGGCTTGTCTCTCTCCCTCCACTACTGATGACTCTATTGATAGAGGTTTTGTTCTTCTTGCATCCTCTGCACCCTATGGTAAAAATAAATGGGTGATTGATTTTGGTGCCACCTCTCATATATCTGGCAATTCTGCTTTGTTTTCTAAACTACATAAAACATCTTCTATTCCACTTGTTGCACTTGTTGATAGTTCATAGTCGCCTATTTCTAACATCGGGAATATATGCACTCTTGGAAAACTATTATTTCGTTCAATACTTTATGTTCCAAAATTTTCTTTGAATCTGTTATCTGTTAGTAAACTGTAAATAGCATGTAGTGCTCTATCACTTTTGACCCGGACGGTGTTGTTTTTCAATATCTACGCATGAGGGTGAGGATTGGTTTGGGCCATGAGGGAGCATATGGGTTATATTACTTGGGTTCACCAAAGACAATTGCATTGTTGACTGTGTCTGCCACAGTCTCCAATGGCATTACATGGTGGGACATCCATCTTCTGGTAATTGAAGCATTTACTTCCTACTATTTATGATTTAGTTTTTCATTATGAAACTTGTCAGTTGGGAAACAAACTTGTGTTACTTTTTCTAAGGAAAATTGTATTGGGTCCAAGCAACTGTTTGATATTGTGCATGCTAATGTTTGGGTCCCTATTTTGTTCCAAGTATCTCTAACTTTAGATGCTTTATGAGCTGTATTGATGACTTTCATAGAACTACCTGGTTGTTTTTATTAAAAGACTGTTCCCATATGATAGACACTATCACCTCCTTTTTTACTGAGATTTGTACCCAGTTTGATAAACCTATATAAAAATCGCACTGACTATGATCTAGAATTTTTGAAATCATCTGTTAGCTAGTTTTGCCACAATATGGGTATTATTCATCAAACTTCATGTTCATATACTCTGCAACAAAATGGGGTTATGAAGCGTCAAAATCAGCATCTCTTAGAAGTATTTGGCACCCTCCTTTTCATTATCATGTACCCCAAACTTTCTGGTCTTAAGGTATCTCGACTGCCTGTTACCTGATTAATTGCATGCCCTCTTTGTCCTTGGCAATCAGGTACCATATCAAATTTTATACCCCTGATGCCCCACTTTTTAGTGTGCCTCCTAAAATTTTTGGCAGCACTTGCTTTGTCAAAAATCTTCATCCTGGTTTGACTAAGCTTGACCCACAATCTACAAAATTTGTGTTCTTGGGTTACTCTCAGACTTAGAAGGGCTTCAAGTGCTATGATCCCTCTACAAAGAAGTGTTTTGTTAGTGTCAATGTGGTATTTTTTGAATATATACCATACTACTCTACAACAAGTTCTTTGCTGACATCTGATCTGTTAATTGAGACACCTCTACTTGTGATGGTTGAAACTGATTTGCCTCCTTTGAATGCAACCTCATCATCACCTCTAAAAGTATATCAACGAAGCACAAGAACTACAACTCCCTCGATGGTCCCTCCAAAGCCAATCACTCAATCCTCATCGATAGATCCACCTAAACCTCAGGTTTTTTCTAATTTGGATATTCCTATTAGTGTGTGAAAAGGGACTAGATCTTATACTCAGCATCTTATTGGCAAATTATGTTCAACTGCTATATTGGGTGTGAATTTTGCAAATTTTACCTTTGCTTTATCTGCTATATCTCTTCCTAAGAATGCACACCACTACAGAACATGTCTTTGGTGTCAGTTGTTTAACCCCTTTTAGCGACAGTTCTCAAGCAACGCCTATGTGGGCGCCACTAAAGGTCGAACTCTTCGGCGTCAGTTCTACAACCGAAACCAAAAGGGTTCGCGCCACAAAAAGGGTGCCATCTAGGACACATTCTGCGTCGGTTTACAACTAAATAACCGACGCCATAGTTCCAGACGCCACGGCCGTGCTTCCCTACACGGCCGTGTTTAGTACCATAGGCGTCAGTTTTATACTAATCACGGATGCTTTTTCCGCCAAGGCCGTGCTTTCCTGTACGGTCGGGTTGTTTGTCATATTAGGCGGCAGTTTTTATCCAATAACTGATGATGTAAGCCTTTGATTACGGTGTTATATAAATAACTGACGCCTATGTTTTAATTTTTTTTCTAATCAGTTTGCAAGCCTGTTGTGGCTGGTCAGTAGGATGAGACCTACAGCTCAGTTTTCTGAACTGTAGGTTTATGACATCTATTGATATCAGCCTACAAACATGCCACAAACCTACAAAATCAACATATATACTTTTCACACAAGTAGATACATTCAGACATCAATTCAATTCTCACATTCACACATGTAGAAATATTCAAATACATGTAGAAACATTCAGAAATATATTTTTTTTTGGTCGGCCAAAACTCATGTTGCTTTTTTTTTCATTTTTCCTTTGTGTCTGTACAAAACTTAGTTGTTTCCAAGAGGAACCAACTCAAAAAGAAAGAAAAAACTAAACTATCTATCTTTACATCAGGAGAAGATAGTCATTAAGCTCCAAAAGGGAGAGGAGACTAAAGAAAAAACTATCTATCTTAACATCAAAAGATAGGCTGAGCCTACAGAAAACCTCAGCCACAAGAAGCCAGAACCAGACTCTCCACCATCAAGGGCATAGCAAAGAGAGAGAGATCAGCACTCCAGCAGGAAACGATCACATAGAAGACCAAAAGAAAGAAACCAACTACACCTGAGAAGATCAACAGAAAAAACACGTCGGTCCTTCAAACGGTCACTGGCACAGAAGCATAAACGGGACCTACTCCACAAAGGGGTCTTCAGCACAAACAGCCAGGAAAGAAGCAAGACTCCCACTGAGAGAAACCATCACACCAACAGGGACTGATAGCACAACCCAAGTGCTTCCATATGAGCAAAAAGATATCCCAGCCACGAGCAACCACAAAGACAGCAAAACTCCAACAACCACAGAAAAAGGAAAGCCAGCAGGACTTCAAGACGCCTGCAGCAGCATCAAACCAAGGATCCCACTACAAGAACAGAAATAGCAGAAATAAGGCTTGCAACGCAAAACTTCTCACCCAACTCAGCAGCAGCTTCAACCAAGAGGCCAGAAGACCATCGTCCCACAAACCATCTTCAACAAAACAGCTCCTTAAGCCAAAAATAGATACAGACCAAAACCACTCAAAGCAGCAGCAAGCAAAACCAACATGAACAGAGCAAGAGCAGCAGAAGCCCAAGCAACCAAACATCACAGCAGAACGCCAAGCAGCAGAACACCTACAGCAACAACAACCAAGGAACCCTCTACAAAAACAAAAATAGCAGAAAAAGGCCTGCAACGCAGAGCATATCACCCAAACAGCAGCAGCTGCAAAAAATGCACTATGGAGATCTCTCCCACTCCCGAAGGATAAGATCACCCAACCATAGGCACAAGAACAAAACCAAACCAACACCACATCAGGGACAAGGAAGACTCAGGGAGAAGGGAGCGTCGACACTCCAGGGAGTGGGGACTCGACCTTCAACCAAGAGTTAAGGAGACCATCGTCCCACAACACCAACCTCGACAAAGTAGCTCCATAAGCCATAACAGAGACAAAACATATCCACCCAAAGCAGCAGCAACACCACATCAGGCCTACAATGCAGAGCATATCATCCAAACAGCAGCAACTGCAAAAAATGCACTATGGAGATCTCTGCCACTCCCGAAGGATAAGATCACCCAACCATAGGCACAAGAACAAAACCAAACCAACACCACATCAGGGACAAGGAAGAATCAGGGAGAAGGGAGCGTCGACACTCCAGGGAGTGGGGACTCGACCTTCAACCAAGAGTACATGAGACCATCGTCCCACAACACCAACCTTGACAAAGCAGCTCCTTAAGTCATAACAGATACAAAACATATCCACCCAAAGTAGCAGGATAACAACAGAAACAAACCCCCAAGAAAGCAACCATCTCATCAGGAAACCAAACCAACGAGAGCCAGCCAAGCAAACCACCCCACATCACCCAGAAAAAATAACAAATTCAGACTGAATGATCCTCCACAGAGACTTCGAGCTTCTACTAGACCTCGAATGGACTCTAGCATTTCTCTCAATCCAGGAGTGATAGAGGATAAGCTGGCTAATAGATTTAGCTTTCTGACCATTAAGATTGACCAAATCCTCCCAAGACTTGGGATTTGAAGCAAGAAACCCCTCCTTAACAGCATAGTTCCATAGTAAAACAACAAACTGACAATCAAAGCTCACATGATTCGAGCTCTCATAGTCCCTCCTACAGAGAAAACACATGGAAGCCAGAGGAATCCCAGTTCTTCTCAGATAATCTGACGTAGGTAACTTATTCAGCATAGCTTTCCACACATGGAATTTACCATTAAAATGACATTTGCAGCTCCAAATCCAATCATACTTGGGATCAGCTACTCCTTTGCTTCTAACACAATCCCAAATACTATTAAACTTAGCCGATTTGTTCTTATTGAAAAGCCAGTAATCCTCATAACTTAACTTATCAATATTGAAACTACTGATAGCCTTCAGAATAATTTGAGAACACCTGGAATCTTTGATGCTCCATTGCTTATCTTTAATGATAGTACTCAACAACGAATCTTCAGGAAGACCAGCTCTAACAATTAAATTCCTATCAATCAACTCACACAACAACTTTCCACCACACCAGGGGTCCTTCCAGAGTTTAAGATAATGGCCCGAACCAATCTTAACATCAACAAACTAAATGAGCACATCCCTACTCCTTAAGAGAGAATTAAACATCCAGGAATGATTGGAGGACACAACACAACTCCAAAAGGTCTCTTTCCTTAAATACTTCTCGCTAATCCACTTGACCCATAGAGAATCTTTCTTCCTCGTGATGTCCCATGCATTTTGAACAAGACAAGCCAGAGCAACCTCTTTGTACTTTCTAATGCCCAAACCTCCTTCCTTCTTGGGCAGAGTCACAGCATCCCAGCTAACTAAATGGATGTTTTTCTTATCATCAGAATGTCCCCACAAAAAATTACAAGTGAGCTTGTCAATCTCATCAAGAACAGAACAAGGAATCGGAAACGACATCACCCAAAAAAGATGGATAGCAGCTAAGGTTGACTTAACCAGCTCAACTCTGCCAGCTAACAAAAGAATTTTGCTCTTCCAACATTCTAACCGCTTCTTCACTTTATCAATCAGAATCTCACAATGCTTCCTTCTCATCTTGCTAGAAAACAAGGGTAAACCCAAATATTTCATGTCTTCAAGCTTCCCAATGCCAATCTCCAAAATAGAAGAAATAGAATCACGATTAATGCAATCTCCCAAAAACAAGTTACTCTTGCTGTGATTAATCCTTAGACCAGACATATTTCCAAACTCATCAAGCAACTTCTTAATATGCAAAGCGCACTCATTATTAGCTTTGGCAAAGATCATCAAATCGTCGGTGAAAATAAGATGAGAACAAGACACCTTCTTCGATACAGAAATGGGAATAAACTCATCAAACTTAATGGATTTCTTTAAGATTTCAGAAAAACCCTGCATGGCTATGACAAAGAGGTATGGAGCAATAGGATCTCCTTGCCTTATCCCATTCGTAGGAAAAATGGGGCTAGAGGGTTCCCCATTAACCAAAACCTGGTAGTATGTGGAATAGAAAATATTTTCAATCCAACTAATCCATTTCAGAGGAAAGCCCATCTTCCACATAATAGAAAAGATATATTTCCAATTAACTGAATCATAAGCTTTAGACACATCAGCCTGAATACACATCTTATCACAGTTTTTTCTCTTGAAATCACATAAAATCTCATTAGTAAGCAAAACAGCATCATTAAGGCTTCTTCCCTTGACAAACGCACATTGATTAACATCAATAATACTAGGAAGCACCAGCTGAAGCCTATTAGCTAAAATTTTAGAAATGATCTTATAAAAGACGTTGAAAAGCGCAATGGGGCGCCAGTTAGTGATCAGAGAAGAATCTTGCCCTTTGGGGAGAAGAACAATATACGTCTTATTCGCTTCTTTAAGCATAGTCTCATTTCTAAAAAACTCACAGACAGCTTCATATACATCATCACCAATCACTTTCCAAGCATATTTATAGAAGTGACAGTTGAACCCATCAGGACCAGGACATTTGTCCACATTCATATTCTCAACCACCTCATCAACTTCCTTCCTTGACACTTTACTGATCAGCAGGAAACTTTGAGATTTAGAAATAATAGGACCATCCCATTCATCCCCCCATACACTGCCTTTATCCATCTTGCAAAACAGAGAATTGTAGAAAGTGAAAATAGCTGATTTCATATCCTCTTCATCTCTAGAAATGTTCCCATCAATATTGAGAAAATTCATCGTATTCCTCATTCTTCTAGTCTTCAAAGAAGCATAGAAAAATTTAGTATTCGAGTTACCCTCTTGGAGCCATTGAACTCTAGATTTCTTTCTATAAAAGCTTTCTTCAATACTAGCAGCTTTCATCACTTCCTTCTTAAGAAAATTGGCTTCACTCCTGAGATTAACATCATTAGGATGAAGATCATCCTTCCTTTGGGCATTAAAAGCAGCATTCTTCAGCTGAGATAGATTATCATGAACATTATCGAAACACGATTTGTTCCAAGACACCAAACACTTCTTCAAGGCCTCAAGCTTTCTATAAAATTTGAACATGGCAAACCCATCAACTTCTAACTCCCAAGCATCCTTAAGCAGGCCATCAAAATCTTTGTGAGTGGTCCAGGAATTAATAAACCTGAATGGAGACTTCCTCTTCTTCACATCACCTTAAATAAGGCATAATCTCCTATGATCACTCACCAATTCAGTAATACACTCACCGTGGAAATTATCATATCTATCTTGAAACTCACCATTATACAAGATCTTATCAATCTTGGTAGCAATAAATTGATCTCCATCCTGTTTGTTATCCCAAGTATAAAAGGGACCACTCAAATCCATCTCAAACAACCCAGAATCCAAGACAAAATTATTAAACTCCTCCATAGATTTACTAGAAGGGGGAAGAATACCAATCTTTTCATTAGTTTTTCTCACAGCATTAAAATCTCCCATAATAATCCATGGGTGATGAGTACCATTGGCAAAGCTATCCAAATTTCTCCAAAGACTTGTTCTATCATAGTCATCATTATGTCCGTAGACGGCAGTAAGAAGAAAACTATCACTGTCTTTATCAACTCTGACATGAATGGCCTGATCACACTCATCGATCTTGGAAATAAAACAAGCATCGTCCTTCCATAAAATGAAAACTCTCCCCAGAACATGCGAATTCAGATTAGAAACCCATTTGTACTCACCAAAATATTTACTCATCAGCTTCTTAGCTTTCTTCTCTCTAATCTTCGTCTCAACAAGGATGACCACATCACAGTTGGCCCTCCTAATTACCTTTTGGACATTCAGGATCTTATTACTAATACCCCTAACATTCCAAGAGGTAATAGACAAGGATAGGCTCATTTGATAACTGGGGATGTTGAACTGTCAGCCTCAGTGCTAGCGGAAGCCATGGAGAGTTCCTTGGGAGAAGGGATGGACTCCAGATGATCCAATCTAAGCCGATTATCAGCCTTTAAATTCAATTGTCTTTTAGGTGGAATTTTGTAACTACTGACCTTAGCAAACTTCACAGAAGCAGAAGAAGCTTTTGAAGACAGTTCGCTTTCTGGTGACACACTGGAGAACAAAAGGACAGGAGCTGGAGTGGAGGAACCAGCAATTGGAGACAGCGCACACAGGACAGTATCAGTACTCGCCATAGCATCGTCCTCTGAACTCAGGGGTAACAGAACAGCACTCTTGTCGCTGCTACTCCCTACCTCCTTAACGACAGAACCAAAAGAATCAAATCCTTCATTCACCAGCTTAGACAGGGCCTCATCTTCCACAATCACCTCAGTCTGTAGCGTATCCAACTTGTTTCTTTGAATCTCCTCATCCTCTAATATTTCCTCTAAAATATGTTCAGAACCAGCTTGTAAATCCACAGTTGGCATAACAACAAACTCCTTGCAAGCAGCATTGTTCCTCACTTCCCAAACCTTCCTCACAGCGTTTGACTTTGTAACTCCCTGTCTTTTTGCAGTAGTTTTAATCAAACAATCATCATGACCATACTTCCCACAGTGACGGCACCTATACGGAACCCAATCATACTCAATCTCAATCAGATTTTCATCCCCCTCATCGCTTCTCAACGTAATCTTTTCTGGAAACTTAGCATTACTGCTCATGACGACTTGGATCCTAGCTACATCCAAGCGCTTCAGATTGAAAGTAGCTTCATCCATCTTAACCGGGCATCCCAGATACGAACCAATCTTGCTGAAAGTTTTACTGTCCCACAATTCCAACGGAAGGCTCCTAATATTGATCCATACCGGAATATCATCCAAGACCAGTTTTGTTTGAGAATCTCCAACTTTCCATTTCCTGAATATAACAGGTCTACCAGCTACTAGCCAGTCTCCGGTAAGCACAGCGTCCAAGTCTTCTTGATTAGAAAATCGGACAATGAAGAATCCATCCCCTCTGTCGAACACTTCGAAGTAGTCTTTAGTAGTCCAGATATCATCAAAGCGGTTGAAGAGCACCGGAATAAACGGATGGAAGTCCACCACATATCCGAGCAAGCACCTGTTCCATTTCTCCGCATTCTCACTCGCCTCCTTCTTAGAGTAGATTAACTTCCCTTCGATAACCGAGACTTCAGTCACCTCCAGATCTAGGATGCTCCCGAAAACTTTTGGTCTCACACAATCCCACCCAGTCAAAGCACAAGGAGCCGGACATAGATCTGCCGAGCCGTCGAGATTATCCGATTCCTTACGCCTGAAATCACCTCGAGGAGAAGGCCGGCGAGATGTCGTCGCCCCCTCCGTCGCCTTGTCGCGCTCAGGTGCTTGGGAGTCCATCCTTCTAGAGCACTTTAAGAACCTCTCCCGTTGGAAGCTTTGAATGGTATTATACATTCAGAAATATTCATTTACAAAATATCATTCAACATCGCTATCAGCATCCCAATTATATTTTACAATCGCCACTGTTTATATGGCTCTTGCCCATTCTTCTCTTATTTCATTTAATGCTTCCATCGTATATGGAGCATGTACATCTTTTAACTGTTTACCTATATTGTGGTCATTTTTAAACACCTGCAAAGAGAATGATGTATATATATAAGTAATAATATAAAAATAAGATTGATATATTTCATACTAACTAATGAGACTATATATAATACCTCATGTATGGTATTGATGTCCAATGGGGCATATCGGATAATCATCTGCATAAATCGCATCACATAGTATGTGCATGCCCATCCGTTGTCTTGTGTAGCGCACTATAAATTGAAATATACAAAATATTAAAAAATACAACTAAGCACAGTTCACATAAATAATATATACATTGGAGTCGGGAACTTACTTTTACGTTCTCCCAAATTAGTGGTTGGTTCTTTCTCCTTGGGACCTTTCCACCAGTATTTTTGAATGCATCTAAACCCCTACATGTTAATGTAACACAGTAAATTGCATAATTAAATAGTAATGTAATAACATATGTTAACGGATATAAAAATGAAATATTTCTCACCAGAATAATGGCATTCTCATTGCGTGTCCAATTTTAGTGTTCAATGTAGTCCCCGCAGGATCTAGATAATAAATAGTGAACGTCCCAGGGACAATAACTAGTAACTCCCAATGCCTACCGCTAGTGGTAAAAAAGTTAAAAATTAATAACTCAAAATGCACAATAAAAATGGAATTTTCTTAACTCCAAATTATAAATAAAGTAAACTTACTTGACATTGAATGGAGATATTATTATCGTCTTCTTTTGCTGACCGAAAATTGTAAAATCATCTAAACAGTATTGTTGAACACTATCAGGGTCTTTAGCTACCATACTAATCAATGATGGAATCAAAAATCCCACATGATCAAACGCAAATTGTTTGCATTGATCTTCGACTAAGTAGCTGCAAAACATGTATTACGTATGCATTAATATATAAGAAACCAGATCACCAGATCTTACACAAGGTATATGGATGTATAAATAAGATCTCACCTTATCCATGCCTCTATCATTGATGTATTCCGCCAATCATACATAAACAGCTCAATACTATCTTGTATAAATAAAGAGCTTTCGTATGATTGACCTGCATAATCCTCTTCTAAAGAAACAATTATAGGGCAATGTATATTATGTGCCTATAGCCAACATGCCATTCCCCTACAAGCAGGACCTAACGGGTATTTTATGTCAGTTGGAACCCAACTTGGTAATGCAGGAAGTGGAGGTGGAGGCCTAGGTGCTCCGGGTGTCTTCTTTTTAACCTGTATATATAATTTCATATCACTTGACCTCATATATACAAATTAACAATCTAAAGTAATGTAAATTTATCTTACAATTTTAGTAGTGTAGACGACATCTGCTTTGGGCCACAATATCACCCCACCTTCTGCCTCAGCAAATGTATCAATATCCAGGTGGGGATATGGCAATGTAGCTTCCCTCCAATCGGGTAATACACGTATCGAGCTCACACGAACGTAGCCCTATGGCATTGGAGTCCCGTGAAATGTTGCCCCAGGAAGGGACGGGTAAGCATGCTCCTCTGCAACAACATAGTCTTGTATTTTTATGCGGCATGGCTTCAATGCCTACAAATTTACGTACAGAATATTATACATATATACATATCATCTTGAAAACATATCATCTCGAAAAGACTAGCTACAATGTCATAAACAATACTTACAGTAGACGTGTTAGGTGGTGGGTCTACAGGATTACTCTCAGTCTGTACATCAGGAGAAGAGTGGGTCGCCATAGGCTGATTGGAAGCCTGAGATGCCTGCCACTGCACTATTTCTTCCTTGACCTTCTCAGCAACTATATCATTGACCTTCTTAGCAACTATATCCTCAACTCTCTTATTCTCCTATACATGGATAAAAGAAACATTAGCTTCTTATTATTGAATTTCCTTTTGCAGTAACATTCTAAAAAAAGAATAGGTTACCTCTTCTTATCAAAGTCCCACTCTGGGTTTGCGATGGGATGGCCCAAAGAATGCTTTGATGCCCACACCAGCGCCTGCACCCCTAACACATCCAGGATGCTCTGGGTTACCCAGAGCAACTGTCAATTCATCCCTTGTGCCCTGAGGGATGAATGTGCCTTGTTTCCTCTGCTCGTGCAGCTCCCGCTAATCACCATCAACAGAAATTGGTAAGTTAACACCACAAATAATCAATATTCAAACTATTTCTCTAAGAGTTGTATTTTACCATTTTTGCAGTCGCCTCAACAGTTGCGGGCTTCCTTATTTCTCCCTTCTTATTTTGCCTCCCAGCTATCCAAACATCATGGCAAGGTAGAGGTGTGCTACCTATAGTAGAGGACTCCTGGGTAGCAGTAGACTCCTCCTGTAGTCTTTGGCAAACGCTTGCATAGCCCTTTGGACCCATAGTGTGGTCATGCACATTCAGTGCACGCCTTGCTTTTTGCGCCTCACTGAGGACCTAGTTAGTATGCACATTAATGATTTGTTTAGTAGCAGTAAATGTTAATCTTGAATATGTGAATACAACGTATATTAATTAAATTGGGAGTGACGCCTAATATCTTGAATTCTTTAGATTTTCTTGAAGCAACAAATGTGTCTCAATCTTCTTTGTCCAAGAAGTTCCACTGTTCAAGGGCTGACTTCTTCTTCTTATCACCATCTTTTATGTATTCTCTGTTGAGATTTGTCCTATAGTTCCTTAGCATCTTTCCAATGCATTGCATCACGCTTTTACGATGCAGCTTCTCATCCAATGCAAACAGATTCTGTAAAATAGAATTCTTATTAACTAGTATCCAAAAATAGAATTGCAAATAATAGAATTTGTAATCTACAAAATAGAATTGCAAATAATAATAACTCATGCATAAATACTTCCATATCAAGTCTTTCTTCGCCTGAGGAACTTTATGCCAATTATCATACTTAATACCACAATGGCTTCGAGTGACAACCCCAAGATAGTTTACAAAATTATTGTGGTTCACACCAATTGCATTTCCTCCATTATCAAACTCCACAGCCAATCTGGATCCACTGCCACTTAGCACTATTAACTTCTTCAACGGAGTGATGCCCCTTTTCTTGTTAAGTGTTTGGTGTTGCACATCAAGTTCCTCCCGTGCTTCAGTGGGTACATGTGCATCATCAACCTAAAATTTGACAAAAATAAACACATTGAATTAGCGCAATATAGAAATATGGGATATATGACATAACTAGAAGATAATGAATTTTATATAAATATAGGATATGTTTTTAGAACTTACATTGGTATCCTCTCCATGCTCATCATGGACAACATGCTCATCATGGACTTCATGCTCATCATGGACATCATGCTCATCATGGTCAGCCATCTGAAAATGTCATTAAAAAGGCAAACATTTAGCATTTGTATTAACTAGAAGATAATGAAACATAAAATCTGAAAATGATATTGATATTAAAAAAACAAACATTTAATCTGATATATAATAAATGTGTACCACCTATCCCATCCTTGAACACCTAATCTCACTAGTAAGTGTATAATGTGTATTGGGTTTTCAAGAAAATTTCGGCAGCATTTCCCCGATGTTCTCTAAGTACATATGTACTTAGAGAACAAATGGGGAAATGCTATCGAAATTTTCTCGAAAACCCAATACACATTATACACTTACATCCTAAGTGAGATTAGGTGTTCAAGAGTAGTCCCAAACTGGGGACTATCCAAGATTTACTCCTAATGAGTAAATCTTGGACGGGTTTCTAGGCCAACAAACACAACAATAGATATGTACATGTTAGGGTTTCATCACAATTAATGTTAGGGTTTCATCACAATTAATGTTAGGGTTTCATCAATGTTAGGTTTAATCAAATCAATTTAGGATGCTAGAATGGACAAGTTTAAATCTTATTTCAACGTGCATCAAAATTTACTGAATTAGGTCAAACATTAGGATTAGAAGCACAAATATATGCAAGCAAAATATTTGTTCGTATCCAAGGATTTACATAAAGCATTACATAAAGATTTGTTCATATCCTTACCAACAGCAAGCACGGCCGTGGCTGTGTTGGCCTACCACGGCCGTGCTGGACAATACGGTCGTGGTAGGACAACACAGCCACGGTCGTGCTTACGGCTGGTAAGGAGCTAGGGAGAAGGAGCTAGGGTAAGGAGCTAGGGCTACCTAGAGCTAGCGTGGAGAAGAGCGGCGGCGAGCGGCGGCAGCAGTAGCGGCGAGCAGGAGAAAAGCATAGTAGAGCGGCGCTCGCACTGGCACCAGGAGAAGAGAGCAGAGCAGCAGTGGTGGAAGTAGCAGCAGAAAGAGGACACGGCGGAGGTGGCGGCGAGCAGAGCGCACCAGCAGCGGCGGCGGCGAGCACAGGGTCGTCGGACGATTTTCGGCGAGAGCGGTGAGCACAGGAATTATCGCGATGAAACAGGAAGAAAGGGGGAAGAGTCGGGTGATCGGGTCTATTAAGTTGGTCAACGGCATCAGTTATCTCCAAAACCGACGCCTTTCACTCTTCAGCGTCGGTTGATAGTAAACAACCGACGTCCAATTAGACAATCTTTGCCCTAAATTATTTGGCTGGAACCATTATCAGTGTCGGTTATCACAGGATAACAGACGCCTAAATTGAAACTTTTTGCACAAATTTCCATCTTATATCGGCATCGGTTAATGGTTAAAAAACCGACGTTGTATGTGATACTTTGGGGGGGGGAATTTTCGCTCGAAAATTGGATTTTGCGGGCGATTTTAGGCGTCAGTTTGTTTTACCCAGCCAACATTGAATACAAAGCGGTACCCATGTCTGGCTGGTCTTTGAATATAGACGTCGGGGTTCCTAAATATCTGACGTTGAATATTATAGGCGTCGGTTTTGTTAAATACCCGACGCCCAGAAAAGCGACATTGAATGTTGTTTCTGTAGTAGTGGCATCTCAGGCTTTATAGCATCTTGTATGGTTCCAGGCTATGGAAACTAAAATACAGGCTCCTACTAATCAACATATGTGGGACTTGGTTGATGCCATGGTTGATTGTTCACTTGCCAGGTGTTTTTGGGTCTTTATTATCAAGTATCAACCCAATGGAACCATTGAACACATAGAAGCTTTCCTTGGGGCCAAAGGTTATACTCGGACATATGGTGTAGATTACTTTGAGACTTTCTCTCCTATTGCACGTCTAAATTTTGTTTGTTTTATTATATATGTGGTTGTAAATTATGACCCTTGCATGTAAAAGTGGCTTGTAATAGACTTCTTCTTGTAGGATTGTCTGGTCCTAGCTTGCATAGTTGATTAGTCTTCTTAGTCTCTTTTTGGTTTAGTTTCTGGTGTGTCCCCCTGCGTGGGGATTTTGACCCTTGTTGATCTTCTTAGCTCTTGTCTATGTAATGGGGTACCCAGTGCCTGAAGTTTTTGGTATTATAGTAACACACTTTTTGACCGACCAAAAAAAATTATGATTGAATTATTTTTCATTTAGATGTTAAAAATGCCTTTTTATATGGTGATCTACATGAAGAGGTATATATGATGCAACCACCTGGCTTTGTTGTTCAGGGGGGGTTCTCTAAACTGTACAAGTTGTGCAAAGAGATCTATGGACTAAAACACATCCTTGTGCCTAGCTTGAGTAGTGTTCTTCAGAACTTCAATTTCAGTAGACCTCGCTCTGTATTTATTAAGAGAACTCCATCTAGACTTGTCGTTTTGATTGTTTACGTTTATGATACAATCTTATCTGGGAGTGATCCAGCAGGCTTTCAGGCTATTAAAAAGTATATTGAAAAACACTTTGTAACTAAAGATATGGGGAAATTAAGATATTTTTGTGTATCGAAGTTTCTCTCTCTTCCTCAGGTATTTGCTTATCTCATAGGAAATATATTCTGGATATTTTGTCAAAAACTAGAATGCTTGGGGCAAAACCTACTACTACTCATCTATATACTAATACAAACTGAGATGATGATACTTCCCCTCCATAACCAAGCAACCAACAATGTTGTTGTTTGGTTGGTAAACTTATCTAACTGACAGTGACAAGGGATGATATTACTTTTGCATTAAGCTTAGTCAGTAGATATTTGCATCAACCTATACAATGCCATTGTATCGAGATTGAACTTACACTAGGCTAGCATGATACATGGGTGGTTTAGCCATCTTTCATGGGTAGAAAGTGTGCTTTTTTTGAAGAACATGCCAAAATAATCAAATGAGATTTGGGTTCCTCTAGAGAACCATGAGGCCTTAAACTAAAGTCTTTTCCCCAAAGCACAAGAGAGTTAACGAGATTGCATAATCGGTTGCATTTCAAACTTATTCTAAAAAAAATATTTGAGAAGATGGTTGAAAACACACTAAGAATTTGACAAGGGCATCTATAACGCTAAACAATGTTGTAGTGATGATTAATCCAAGAAGATTCAACCATTACATGTATTAGACAATCAAAAGTGTGAAAGATGAACATGCAGACCAAGATTAGTAAACCATAATGAAGTTAATGTGATTGGCAATATATTTTATTAATTGATGCAAGTATTGTACAAGTATTCTTTAATTTATATTCTTAAAACAAAATAAGATGAATGGTTTAGCATTAAGGGAAAGCCAATCCAAAAAGAAAACAAGCCTCAATCAACACTAGATTTACCATTATCTAAAATATAAAATACAAAAAGAAAAATAAATGTAAGGGAAACTAAAATTAAACTACCAGGGGTTGCTCTCCCCTATGATTGAAATGTGTAGTTTCTTCACTGCATAAATCAAACTCAAAAGGTTTGCAATGGGGTTCCTACCATGGTGAATCAGAGTGAGGGACCAGTGCCCTGATCGGTAGCCAAGAAATGTTTCCTCCAAGTATCATCATCAGTGATGTTGCTGAATGTAGGCTCTTATGGTGGCAGTGGAGGAGGTTTAGGCATGACATAGTATCCCTGAGCGATGTGCCACATATCCATCCTCTACATCATGGAGTGCATATCATAGTATCGGTGGATGAGCTAGTCCAAGTGGGTGTCCTGTTGATCAAAGCATTGTTGGACATACCCATAAAGATGTTGCACGTCTAACATTGCCCAACTATAGTCAGTTTGTGTGCCAGTAGAAGGAGGTGGAGGAGGTGTAGATGCCTCTGTTGCATTAGAAGTGTCAGATCTATCTCCATAATCACTCTCATCATCAAAAATGAATTTCCAATTGTTAGAATTCGTCAAAGTGACCCCATCTAGATCAGATAGCTCAATGAATTCTTCATGTTAATGGTAGTATTATCTAACCTTGTTGTTATCAGAGGATTCCCTAACGATTAAACCTGAAGAGATGATAAATTGGAGGTCAATGGTATTCTTCTTGGTGATAGATTCCAACCCTATCAAGTCTATATTCACCTTTTGAGAAATATGAGTTATTAATCATCCAATCACAATGTCACCTAATTTCTTGCTTCTAATTTTGCAAAAATGAAACAGGATATTATAACATGCATTAATGTTATAATTGTGTAACATTTCCCATAACAAAATTAAGTCATGCTTTCCACAAACACCTTTGTATTTGTTTCCTGAAAAAACACAAGTGCTAAGAAGCATGTGCATGTAGCAGAAGATGGGGTTGTGGATATGTGATGCCCTAACAATAGTGGCATCATGAACCTCATGTTTAGTAATATTCCTCGAAAATCATCATTATTAAATGTTTTAGGCTTTTATACTCCCTTTATAGGTACATTGATATGTATCACATAATTTTTTTAAAGTTAATTTATAATTATGCCCAAGAAGTTATAAGGTGATTATACCAAAAGGTTCAGATGGCTTACTTGGGTCTTCCACCGCATTTAGAGTAGTAAGAAATCCATAGGTCAATCTAGGAAAAGTGAAGGTTGCATTGTTGCATATATGTAGGAGTCCAAGCTCCTCAAGAAATCCCAATACACCATCCTTGA
Source organism: Alisma plantago-aquatica (assembly GCA_963693085.1). NCBI lineage: Eukaryota > Viridiplantae > Streptophyta > Magnoliopsida > Alismatales > Alismataceae > Alisma > Alisma plantago-aquatica. Next base: position 1,995,141,256 of record OY856409.1, read on the forward strand.
CACCTAGTGCTTCCATTGTTTTATTACAAGAAAAATGTGTGGGAAGGACCCTATGTGTGATCAATGTTTTTTATATAGCATCTTCTTCAGGTTTGACTTTGCATGGAGTGGAGGAGATATATGTAGGTGTAGAAGAGGAGCTCTCACATCTGTGGGGCTTGGATGCTTACTTGATAGGGTCCATGAGCACTAAAAGAAGTGTTGTTGATACTGCAAACACAACATGTGTGTAAAAGAGACACAGCATGTCTCTATGCTTGCAGGCAAGGAAGAAGAAGAGGCAACACAACATAGAGAGATGGCTCATGGTGTGTCTCAACATTGTAGTTGAGGAAGAAAAAGGCGGGAACACCGTGTAGCTAACTGGGTCACAATGTGTTTCTTGGCTCCTGATGAGCTTGAATGGCATCGTGCAAGCTACTAATACTGTTCACTTGCTTAGAGGTATGGTTTGATTGGTGAAGGACCGATAAGAGGGGTTTTTAGGGGCGATCTATATAGTGAGCTTCTGTAGCTTGGACTATAGAGAAGAGCAGTTTGTCAGCCATGAAGATGGCAACGCCCAGGTGCTGTTGACGCTTCTCAGTGGCTAGACCGGTAGAAGGGGAGTTGTTCGATGTTGTGTTGGCAACGGGATGTCAGTGGCATTGTGGAATGTGGAGTAGTTTGAGCACTGAAAGGGGCAGTCAACAGAGAAGAATGGCCACATCCTCGCTATCACAACTAGGGTGTCTGATAAAGATCCAATCGGTGATTGAACAAGCACTAGGAAGCTCCTTTGTTCTATCAGAAAGAGGAGGAGGCGAGGAAAATGGAGAGGAGGATGGAATGGAGCCATCTGGGTTGCAATCGCCATTTTCTTACAAAAGAGATGATGCACTCACCGGTAGATGCGATGGAACCATAGGGGGTGACGATGTCTAGGTGGATTCGACTGATGATTCCTCTCCATTAGCCACCCTTGAGCTAGATGGAATATCTGCATCCATCACCCCTTCACCAAAATCAACCTTCTCACTAGGGTTCCGCCCACCACGACCTCCCCCTACCGCCCCTTCCTTTCCCCCGAGCCATTAAAAACTAATTTTTATGCTTGGATGAATTTTATTTCCTACAATCTATAATGTGACTATGGATATCACAATATTAAGCTTATAACTTGCTCAAACCCACATACCAACTATGGAAATTGAGAATGGAAAGAAATGAATAGCATGCAGATGACTAAAGATCAGGCCCCAGATTGGGAAGGTCAGACCAGGCCCCAGAATGAGAAGGTCATATTTGGTCCGACCCCAGATTGGGAAGACCAACATACACCTGGGCTCTAGATTGTGAAGATGTTGGCATCTAGGCTCCAGATTGAGAAGGTGGCCTTTTTGTCCACTATGGGGATAAAACCCTAAGAGAGTGTATACCGGAGATTGAGTAAAAATGGTTGAGAATTTAAAAAGAAAATTTAAATTTGATTCTATAATAAATAATTATTATGGTTATGTTATTACAAGTATATTCAGACATTTTGTTTCCCCCACATACCAGTATAATTTGTTATACTGACCGATGTTTTGGTTTTTGGCGTTTTAGGGTAATATGTGGTTACGTCTACATGCTTAATGGAAAGAGGATATTCAATAAAAGCTGTCATAGAAAAAGAACAAGGTTATATATTGTTTGGAGGAATATAGCTAGATAGTTCTCCCCTTGGGTAAATTCTAAAATCCCTTTTTTTAACCACATGTGAATAGGAAAAAAAAATACCCTGCATTTGTTTTGTTGGGATAGAATTTATCAATTACTTTTGATTATTTGCAAATCCATATGATCCTATTTGGAATAATGACTCTAGCTTCTTGTCCGTCCTTAATTGGGGGTTGCTGGGAGGTGGGGTCATTACATAACTGACGTTGTACTTCCTTATCAGTTAAAATTTTAATTGATAAGGATATTCATGTTTTTTATGGAAAATAAACAATGCAAATTTACAACATCAATTTTTATAACAATCGATGTTGCATATATGATTTTTTTATATAGTAGGTTTGCATATTTGTTATCCGACTATTTAGCAAGATGTAGATTCAACATTCGTTAGTAGTGCAAATTTCATCCTATGTTAAACTTAACAGCATGCCATCATACCTACAAAACCTGCAACAATAAGCACATACAAGAGTTCACATCCACACAATTCATTCACACACATGCATTTCCATTCTCATCAACACTTAATTCCATTCTCATGCACATACACAATTCAAGAAACACACATTCAATTCCATTCTCCAATTCCCTTTTCATCACATGTACAAATGCAATTCTCATTGTATTCATTCTTCTACACATTCATTCCCAAACATATGCATATATACACTCATTCACATATGGGCCAAAAATTCACTTGCATCAAATTCAAAGTTGCAAAAAGTCATAATCATCACATGTATATAGATGTAATGACATCAAAGTTTTAAAAAATCATATATTATCCTAATCAAATGCAAAGTTGACTTCCTTAAACAACTTTAGCATGTCAAACAGGTTTTTAATGAGTCACACGTTGTAAGGCCCCTCACCTAGCTTAATTCTAAATTGTGCTTACTTTGTATAATGAGATAATTAAACCTTATTTTAATTTTGTGAAGTGCCTTAATATCATGTGACAAGTCTTTGGTTTCAATTTGGTTCAATTTGATTGAGGTTTGAACCACCTTTGCTAAATAATTACTTGTTTTGGACTAGTTTGCAATTTACCCATAATTGAGGGCTAACATGTAAAATGTCACATGAAGAGAGTGCTCCTTGTACCTTGGCACCATGAGAGATAAGATGGTATTATGGGGTGCCTTGTTTGATTAATGTTTGATGATGGAACACTTCATGGTGTTCTAGGATTTCTAGGGTTACCATGTGTAAGTGGTGACTAAACTAAGGTTTGGATGTAGCAACCATTACCTCGAACTTGGATGATGGTATTGTATGCAATACCATCTCTACGGTTTGTGGTATCGACCTAGACAACCTAGAGGTCAAAAAAAACCTCATCCTTTATTGCCTTGACCTTGCTTTGTCAATTTAGGGTTTGGATCGAAACAAGGTGAACATGGATGAAGTGTTGCAACCTTGATGATGGTAACAACCATGGAGGTCACTACACTTTATGGATAAAAATGAGGTTTTTGTATTTTTGCATGTGGGAGAAGATAAGACCATGAGGTTGAATGACATGTGTCCCTGGGCGATCTAGAATGGTGACACATCACAAACTGCTTTCTCTCTCTCCCTTGAGGTATATATCCCTTTCTCTTCATGTATGAGAGACTTTTTGACTTCTTCATCTTCCTCCTTTGAATGTGAACCAACCTTGGAGCTGTAGGAGCAATAAGGAGCAGATCTTGAAGCTAGGGTGACTGATCCATCTTGCTTTAGGCAGATTTGGTGCTAGATTATCTTCTTGGTGATGGTTTCTTGGATAATCTCTTCTCTTGGTAAGTGATTTGAATGTTGGATCTAGTTTCCCCTTCCTTCTTCATCTTATTCTTCCTCCATCATGACCATGAGGGCTATGCATGGTCTACGGTGATTTCTCTTGGAGATTTCTTCTTCTCTTGGGACGAAATCATGCTTTAACCTAGGGTTTCTTCATCTTCTACCTTGGTTCAAAGTTAGCGTTTAGGTTTTCTTTTCCCTGGACTTAACTTTAACCATGGTGTTCTCCTCTTTTTTAATTAGATTTGGTGGTCAAAGGTTTGGATCTAGTTGGGGATCCATTTTATTCTTTGGATCTTAAGATCAAGGAAGCTTGGATCATTAATTATAGGTGGGTTATATAACTCCTTCCTTTTCTATTATGTTCAACTTAATCTTGATTATATGTTGTTAGTATGTTTCTATTCTAGATCCTAAAATACATTCTTTTGGTAGAGGAAAATATGATAGTCAAGTTTGAACTATGTTGTATCTCAAAAATGATGTATACTTCTTGTAAACCCTAAAATCCTTGTACCTGATTTGAGAAATAAATGTTCTTTGATTCATAGAACCATGTTAGATCTGTTTGGTGTGTTCATACTCATATAATAGGGAGTTTTGAACCTGCTTAGATGTTTATAAATGTAACATCCCTGGCATGGGTTATGTACTAACCCTAGGTGTTTTGCTTAAATATGTGATTAAATGCTTGTGGTTATCTTTTGATATGTAATTAAAGCTTCTGAGGAACATATATTTTATTTCAATCCTTTTTTAACAATGTTGTAATATTGTTTTGTTAAATATGGACTAATGTGCAAATTACCCAAGTAGAGGGGTTAACTTGCAAATTGCACATTTTAAGATGTTCCTCTGATGTTTATACATCATAAGAATGAATATGATGTAGTGGTATGGATTCTCCAAGCTTGATCACCAAGATATAGCTTGTAGAGCAATCCTTGTGCTTTAAAACCTAGTTTTGGTGTAAAGTGCAATTTACCCAAAACATAGGGTGTAACATGTAAAATATACCCTCTAGAGTATCTCTCATGTTTCTTGGCATCAAGTAGAGCAAATAAAATTAGGAGGGTGCCTCATTTGAATGATCAAATAAGAAAGATAACCTTAATATCTAAATAACCAAGTTTTAAGCAAAATGGCCTTTCATATATATAACTTATTAAGACATATGGTTTCTTTCATTTAACCTTGCATAAGAGAGAGGTTTTGCATGTGAAAAGGAGGAAGAAACATGGCTAAGGGTGGAGTGAGCATGAGTGGATGGGTTTAAGAAATAAAAGAAATAACTATCTTTTTCTTTGCCTTGATAATACCCAAAAATATATAAACACCCTTTTTCCACAAAGCAAGGGAATGTTTCCCTTAGTTTCTTTTCTCATCTTCTTTCTTTGGACCTACCAAAAGGAGCTATGGAACAGAGTAGGAAGACCAAGCTGGTTTGGGTAAGCTTTGATCATCACCTAGCTCGAATTCTTGGAGGAAACTCTAATACAAGGTTGGTTTGTTAGTTTTCCTTACACAACTCTTCGTTCTAGCCATCTTCTCCACCCAAATCTTGAAGAACGGACCTTGGACAACCTTTGGAGCTCAAGCCACCATTAAAACTATGAATCTTGGAGCTCTGGATCAATCCTAGAGGCGGTTATTATAACTCTAACCCTTAAGCTTTGCTTTTGCATCTTCTTCTCCTAGAATCGTTGCTTATACTTCTCCTTTAGACACTTTTAAGTGTTCTTGCTAGTATTTCTGTGAAGAACAGCCCATGTTCTTGAGGTAGAAGATGATGACATTATTTACAATGTTTATCCAAAATCCACTTTATCAAACTGTCCTCCACCCCTTGCTCAAACGGTTTCCCAAACCGTTTGAGAGCAAACAGTTTCAAACCGTTTGAAAGCAAACGATTTCAACCAAGAACGCATGGAAGCAAACGGTCCAAGACCATTTGGATGCGTTGACCAGGTGTTTACCATTTGGAGGTCTGTTGTAAACAATATGGACTAATAAACCACCAAAAATCATCAAGTAATTCCAAGAGAATCACCAATTGAAGGCACATTAGTCACCTAAACCCTAATCGGGTCTATTGTTGATTTCAATAATACAATCATGTTGAAGTTTGGGTTGAGTGGCCCAAACGGTTTCAAAACAATTTGGGGTTCACCCAAATGGTCTCAATACCGTTTGGTGATCACCCAAGACCATTTGGAGGTCTAGGGTTAAGTGGGTTTCACCAATTAAGGGTCCAATGATATCAATTCGTTGAACAATTAAGTGCTGATTTTGTGACTAAATCTAGGGTTCAACCCTTAAGAGAATGACTTGGTTTTTGATGAAATAATGGGAAAACGGTCTCAAGACCATTTGGAGAATGTCCAAACGATCCCAATACCATTTGGGGGTCACCCAAGACCGTTTGGAGGTCTAGGGTTGACCATGGTTAAGTGGTTGAAGATTGAAAGGCAACAAGTTGAAGTATAATCGATTAGTGACCTAATGATCAAATCAATGAATCAAACCTTAATAGGTTGAGTTAGATTTTGGTGTTGACTTTAGAAAACGGTCTCAAGACCGTTTGGAGGACATCCAAACGATCCCAAGACCGTTTTGGGTCAGGTCATGACCAAATTGAATGATGGTTCAATGGGTTCAACATCAATTAGACTCATGTTGATATATGTTGAAGGGTGATCGGTTCTAAACCCTAATTCAATTGATCCAAGCCCTAATTGGTGATCAATTGAGGGTCAATTAAGTGTAAAATCAGTTGAGGGTTGACCTTTTTGACTCAATTTATAAGTGTCTAACAAGTGCGTGAACGATTGAGGGGTTCAACCTTGGAAACCCTAACTCAATTGAAGTGGTTGAGACACTTTTTGGTCCATGCGGTTTTGAGGTGGTTTGGACCAAACAGTCTCAAGACCGTTTTGGACCAAACGATCCCAAACCATTTGGTGCTCATGCGGTTTCAAGATCAATTTTTCCCATGCGGTTTCAAAGTCAAAGTTGGCCAAACAGTCAACAAGACCAAACGGTCTTCATGACCAAACGGTTTTGAGTGTGCGCTTTACCAAACGGTTTGAAAGTCAACAAAACCAAATGGTCAACACCACCAAATGGTTTCAAGGTTTGTTCAAGACCGTTTGGGGAGTTTGTGTGCAAGACCGTTTGAGGTCTAAAAAGGTTAAGAACGTTTGATACCTTAGTGGTCAAGATGGTTTAGTGTTTGACTAACCTAAACCTTATAGATATCTAAAGTGATTAAGAGACTAAGTAATTAGTGGATTAATGCATGATATGATCAATGTTGAACATTACAAAAGTAACCTTGATGGAATAAAGTAACCAATACCCTTTGATCAAAGTGAATCTTAATGACCACAATAGTAATGACACAACCCATGATGTCAATGTTGATTTGACTTAACCTAATCAAGAATGATGTAAACATCATCTAATAATAATAAGAGAGAGAAGACTCCTCATTTAAATGAGAATCAAGTAACAAGCTTCCAATAAGTTTGAATGTGTCTAATTAGGGTATGATCCTTCATAGTGAGATCATGGAAATCCTAATTATGATGGTTAATGGATCTTAACCCTATTTTGGAGCACTAAGAGAATTAATTCCCATACATGATGATAGTATAATCTTAATTCATTGAAATGTGAATAGTAAGCCCGAATCTAGGGTAATGTTATGGTGTGAACAGTAAACTCTATTTTGGATTATGCTTTTAAGCATGACATTCTATACTTGATTATGGAGTGAGTAATCATTATGCCTTTATAAGTTAAAGGGGTTGAATAACCCTAATTGAATTAAAAAGGAAACCTAACCCTAGAAACCATCCGTGGTGATATGACACGGTCGTGGTGAATCCTCTGTGGCACGACCGTGTAATGAAGCACGGCCATGGTGGTTTACTCTTGCATGACTGTGCAAGATAGCACGGTAGTGGTATTCTATATTTAATTTGGAAATAACTTGTATTGTGTTGATATAGTTACAATGTGCATGTTATCAGTAATGTTAACCATGCAGGTCTTTATAAAGAAGTGAGCATATCTAGGAAAAGGTTATGATGCCATAGTCATTGACAGTACTTTATAAGTTTTGAAAGTAATAATATACTATGTTTCCTAGTGAGAGGTAACATATGAGATTGATAGGCTGTGATAGCCATGAGAAATATCTGCATTGTTACAGTTAAGGTCATGTTGTTAAATGACTTAATGACTATATGTTACTTGGTAACTAGTGTTATGATGATCTAAGGGTTTGAACACCCATGTTTCTGAATCATAATAAGATGGTTAGGGATTGATATCCCAATGATAACTGGATGTGAAATGAACTTGATACAATTAATACTCTTTCTTTATAGAAATTGTTTTAATGGTTTATGTTTGAAAACATGCATGATGCTAAAAGAATGCCATAATGTACTTAATTAATCAAGTATAATGATATCATGTAGAGCCCTGACCATAGATCCATCATTGTCAGAAGTTAAATGATGGTGAAACAGGTTTTCCTAAGGGAACTCCTGGAGAGCATACTTTTGAGTATGTGGGGGTTATGGACGTGAATATCCTTATGTCCTAATGTAGGATTTGATGTGAGATGTACCTGTAATCTCCCAATCCTTCATTATATGGTTATGCCGGGATGATGTATCACTAATCTCTCAATGATGTTGTTAATGCCGCATCGATGTGAGATAAACAAGAAATCCCTCAATGGCAAAGAGAGTACAGAACGCCACTGTAACTCTAATAGTGAAGTTGCCAGAATACCCTGGAAAGCTATTATGGCAGAGACACAAGATGTCCTGCATGTTGTTCCTCATACTTACTGAGGAGGATGAGGTCATAGGAATTCGTGTATTCTGGTGACCTATGTATGGTACCGATTGTGATTTCGTAATGGTCAGTTGGAGTATGAGAGGTGTAACTCATCTCCTCAGGGCATAAAAATGTTTATAAAATATAATCACCCGTGTAGCATATTTGCTTAGGTTGAACTACGAGAAACAATGATTGATTTTACATTGTTTATAGTATTCTAGTTAAATAACTAGTATACATGTTCTTCATATTCCGTATTTTTATATGTCTTTTCATTCAATTAAGTTATAATTGAAATGATTTCTTAAAAGGAGGTTGGTTCACCTAGTTTACACAATGCTAAACATGATGTTGAATGTTTATAGTTCTACTGCTTAATGTTATTTCTTTATTGCAATAATAATGATTCTGGCAGAGAGTTATAATTCTCGTTGGGACAATTATTCAATTGTCTCACCCCCGTGGGATTCGACTTTTTAGGTAGACGTTGTAAATGAAGGAACCCATCAGTGGGTGAGTAGCAACAGCAGCAGCAGCAACATCAGGGACAACAGTGATCCTCAGGTGGAGACACTATCTGTCAAGTCTTGTAGATAGATTGTCCTATGTGTCGTCTCTGTACTCTCAGGTCCTAGGAGTCAGTAGATGTTTAAAGATAGATCTGAGATTTTTGACTTAATGCCTCAAGATTTTTGTATCTTTCCTTGTACAGCTAATAAGTTAGTTGATGTTTGTAACACTTGAGATGTGATATTACAGAGATGTAATGATGGATCAGTCTATAAACAACTTATCATGTCTTCTTATAAAAGAGTTTTACCATTTGTAGATCTCTTTACAAAAAGTTTAAAATTTTGTGATTTTCAGTAATTCTGCTGCTAGTTAATCACTTCCACATTAGTTTAAATTCCTTGATCATGTTTTCACGAGACGGTCATCACAGCTTAAGTGGTATCAGAGCTCTAGGTTCGCTGAGTCTATAGAGACATAGGACTTAGGATGTTGAGTCTGTTCTAGTGTCTTCCAATATGTCTGATAGTGTCTTCTGCTCATTTAGGAGGAGAAGATAAGACTAAGGATGTATGGACCACACGAAGAACACGAGGAACACTTTGCAGAAAGTAGTGTTGTTGTACCCAGAGAAGGTGCAAGAAACCAAGAAAGGGAGGAACTTGTGCCTGAACCACCCCAGTTCAATCCAACTGACATGGGGAACCCAGCCGTCCAAGCCATGTTTGGGCAGTTTATGACTGCCATGACACACATGACTGATAGGATGCCTATACTTGCACCTAGGGCACCTACCCATCCTGAAGGACAAGGAATCGGCAAGACGTTTGAACGACTTCGCCGAGTTGGAGCCACATAGTATGCTGGAACAGCTAACCCAACAGATGCTGACTTGTGGTTAACTGAACTAGAGAAGGTCTTTAGAATCCTGAACATCCCAGAAGCTGAGAAGGTTAAACATGTTGTATATCTTCTCAAAGGGAGTGCTGGTCATTGGTGGACCATGGAAGAATAGAAGAGGCCTAGTATAGAGGTTGCATGGGAAGTTTTTCGACGGGAATTTATCAATAGATATTTCCCTAAGACGTTTCTGGACGAGAAAATCTCTCAGTTTGAGAGGTTAAGACAAGGTCCAATGAACATTAGTGAGTATGAGGCTAAGTTCATGGAGCTTTTGCAGTTTTTCCCGCATATGGTAGCTACAGATGAAGAAAGGATTAGGCATTTTGAGAAAGGATTAAACGCTGAATTGACTACTCATGTGTCTGCCCTAGAGAATAGAGAAAGGTTTGCTACCTTTGTGGAGTCTGTCAGAAGGGTAGAGAGGTCGGTGGCAGAGAAGAGACAGACCAAGAATAAGAGGATGTATCCCCAGTTCCAAGGACCTTCATCTAAAGGTTTCAAGAAACCTAGATTTTCTGCACCTACACCACCACCTAGATTCAGTTCCCATACACAGTGGATGTCGAATAGGGGTAGAGGACGAAGCCTACCACTAGAAGGAGCTCGCAGTTCAGCATCTATGTCAGTTATAGGACCACCCAGACCACAACAACTGAATAGAAGTTGTTATATATGTGGAAATATGGGACATCTGATGAAAGATTACAGAGACAGAGAAGTGAGTGTGACTCAACCTCAAAGGTAGAGTTAGCAAGGATCTCAAAGGAGACAGTTTCTAGGAGGAGCTAGAGGACATGGGCAAGCGTCCCAAGCTGGATCATCGACACCTAGTCAACGAGCACCGAATCAACCACAGGCAACGGTGAGGTTTTATGCGATGAATCCATCTGATGCAGTGATCAACCCTCGGATTGTGGCAGGTCATATGGAATTGTTATATTCTGATATGTCTACATCTTGTGTTGTATCTATTTTAATTGATTTGTGTGCTACCCACTCCTTTATCACTCGAACAGTGATTCTTGACTGCAATCTGACTATAAGTCACAGAGTAGATAGTTTGTTATTATAAAACTCTACTGAGAGAATCTGATGTGTTGTAGGAGGTATGTTATCCCTGCATCCTCTTCTTTTCTGAACATCGCATTCAAGTGGATCTTATACCACTTGAGATGCATGGATTTGATATAATCCTTGGGATGGATACCTTAGAAAGGTATAAGGTTGTTTTGGATTGTGAATCCAAGCAAGTTGTGTTTGCTGATGATAGTGACACGTGGATCTTTCAAGGAGAGAGAAAGATTCTACCCACCTGTCTTGTGTCAGCTATGGTTGCTGAGAAGTTGATGAGGCAAGGATGTTATGCATTCTTGACCCATGTGGTAGATACTACCATGGATAGTCCTAACCCTGCTGAAGTTCTTGTAGTCAGGGAATTTGAAGATGTATTTCTTGAAGAACTTCCAGGTGTACCGCCGCCTCGAGAGATTGATTTTGAGATCAAATTAATTCCAGACACACAACCTATAGCACAAACACCATATAGGATGGCGCCTGCTGAAATGGAAGAACTCAAGAAATAGCTGCAAGAGTTGCTTGAGAAGGGTTTTATCTGACTGAGTACTTCACCCTGGGGTGCTCCGGTCCTTTTTGTTAAAAAGAAAGATGGTTCAATGCGGTTGTTTATTGATTATAGACAGCTAAATAAAGTAACAATAAAGAATTAGTATCCTTTGCCGAGGATTGATGATCTCTTTGACCAAATGTGTGATGCAACCGTCTTCTCAAAGATAGACTTGAGGTCGGGATATCATCAACTCTGTATTAAGGATAGTGACATACCAAAGTCTACCTTTAGGACGAGGTATGGTCACTATGAGTTCACAGTTATGTCGTTTGGACTAATAAATGCACCAACTGCATTTATGGAACTCATGAATAGAATCTTCCGACCTTTTCTCGATCAGTGTGTTGTTGTCTTTATAGATGACATCCTGATATATAGTAGAGATGCTCAGCAGCATGAACAACATCTTTGTCAGGCTCTAACTTTGCTAAGAGAACACAAGTTATATGCTAAGTTTAGCAAGTGCGAGTTCTGGTTACCAGAAGTTTCTTTTCTGGGACTCGTGATATCTGCTTCGGGTATACGTGTTGACCCTAAAAAGGTAGAATTTGTCCTATAATGGGAGCATCCAAAGACACCGATAGAAATCTGTAGTTTCTTAGGGTTGGCTGGCTATTATCGGAGGTTCATTAATAACTTCAGTTCTATAGCCTTACCCTTGACTAAGTTGACAAGGAAGGATGTTCCTTTTGTTTGGAGTAATAAGTGTCAACAATCTTTTCAGCTGTTGAAGGAGAGGTTGACAAGTGCACATGTGCTTGTGTTACCTGAACAAGGGAAAGGATATATAGTATTTTGTGATGCTTCTAAGAATGGACTAGGATGTGTGTTGATGCAAGATAAACAAGTGATTTCTTTTGCTTCCCGACAGCTTAAGAAACACGAGGAGAATTATCCGACACACGATCTGGAACTAGCTACTTTGGTTCATGCCTTGAAGATCTGGAGACATTATCTTTATGGAGAAACATTCCAAATTTTCACAGACCATAAGAACCTTAAGTATATCTTTTCTCAGCACGAGCTTAACATGAGGCAACGCGCTGGATGGAGTTAATCAAGGACTACGATTGTACAATTGATTACCATCCAGGGAAGTCCAATGTGGTTGTTGATGCTTTGAGTAGGAAATCAGCAACATCAGCCTTGGATAGAGCACAACTGAATTCCTTAGTGTGCTCAAGGAGAGATATGCTTATCTCCTTAAGGCAAGACAATGTACAGTTAAGAGTATCATTGTTAGCTGGGTTGTTAGCTGAGATGCATATAAAACCTACTCTGAGAGAGCAGATCAAGGAGGCACAACAAGTTGATGCTGCAGTTCAACTAATTAGATCAGAGTATGGTAGCGATAAATGAGATGGTTTCCATGACTCAGATGATCAAGTAGCCTGTTATCATGGTAGGATGATAGTGCCTGATGTGGATAACTTGAGAAAGTTAGTCCTGGAAGAAGCTCATTCTTCGATGTATGCCATGCATCCAGGAAGCACCAAGATGTATTGAAACTTGAAAGATATGTATTGGTGGCCTGGTTTGAAGAAGGACGTTGTTGAGTTTGTTATGCGGTGTCCTGTGTGTCGGCAAGTTAAAGCTAAACACCAGAAGCCTACAAGAACAATGCAACCTTTACCCATATCACAGTGGAAGTGGGACCATGTAACCATGGACTTTGTGGTTGGTTTACCCAAGACAACCAAAGGACATTATTCCATTTGGGTAATAGTTGATAGGTTGACCAAGACAGAACATTTCTTGTCTGTCAAAACAACCTATTCTGCTGAGAAGTTAGCACAGTTATATGTTGATGAGATAGTGTGACTGCATGGAGTCCCAGTCACCATTGTTTACGACAGAGGTCCCCAGTTTACGAGTCGTTTTTGGGAACGACTTCATAAAGCTTTAAGCACACAGTTAAGGTTTAGTACAGCCTTCCATCCTCAGACAGATGGATAATCAGAAAGGACTATACAAACCTTGGAGGAGTTGCTTAGAGCATGTATTCTTCAGTTTACAGGGAGTTGGGATCTGCACCTAAGCTTGATAGAGTTTGCCTACAACAATAGCTATCAATACAGCATTGACATGGCACCTTATGAAGCTTTGTATGGTAGACGTTGTAGATCACCCTTATGTTGGTATGAAACTGGTGAATACTATCTTTTAGGTCCTGATCTTGTGCAGCAGACCACCGAGAAGATTAAAGTAATACAACAATAGTTAAAGACTGCACAAGATAGGCAGAAATCTTACGTTGATAAACGTCATAGACCTTTAGAATTCTAGGTTGGAGACAAAGTGTACCTCAAAGTCTCACCTTGGAAAGGAGTTATGAGATTTGGAAGGAAAGGGAAGTTAGCTCCTAGGTTTATGGGGCCTTATCTAATCATTGAACGGATTGGAAGAGTAGATTATAAGCTAGAGTTACCACCATAGTTACAGAAGTTACACCCTGTGTTCCACATTTCCATGCTTAGGAAATGTCACCCTGATACAGAATCGGTTCTGCAACCTATGGAAGTAGAATTGAATGATGATGTATCTTATGAGGAAGGACCTGTGTCGATCCTTGATAAAAAAAATTAAAAAGCTAAAAAAGAAAGACATAAGTCTTGTGAAAGTCCTCTGGAATCACCGTGGTGTTGAAGAATCCACATGGGAACTAGAGGGAGAGATGAGAAGGAAATACCCTGCTCTTTTCTCTTAATATGTTTTGTTGATTTCGGGGACGAAATCCTTATAATGGGTGGATAATTTGTAACATCCCTGACCTGGGTTATGTACTAACCCTAGGTGTTTTACTTAAATATGTGATTAAATGCTTGTGGTTATTTTTTGATATGTAATTAAAGCTTCTGAGGAACATATATTTTTATTTCATTCCTTTTTTAACAATGTTGTAATATTGTTTTGTTAAATATGGACAAATGTGCAAATTACCCAAGTAGAGGGGTTAAATTGCACATTTTAAGATGTTCCTCTGATGTTGAGACATCATAAGAATGAATATGATGTAGCGGTATGGATTCTCCAAGCTTGAGCACCAAGATATAGCTTGTAGAGCAATCCTTGTGCTTTAAAACCTAGTTTTGGTGTAAAGTGCAATTTACCCAAAACATAGGGTGTAACATGTAAAATATACCCTCTATAGTATCTCTCATGTTTCTTGGCATCAAGTAGAGCAAAGAAAATGAGGAGGGCGCCTCATTTGAATGATCAAATAAGAAAGATAGCCTTAATATCTAAATAACCAAGTTTTAAGCAAAATGGCCTTTCATATATATAACTTATTAAGACATATGGTTTCTTTCCTTTAACCTTGGATAAGAGAGAGGTTTTGCATGTGAAAATGAGGAAGAAATGTGGCCAAGGGTGGAGTGAGCATGAGTGGATGGGTTTAAGAAATAAAAGAAATAACTATCTTTTTCTTTGCCTTGATAATACCCAAAAATATATAAACACCCTTTTTCCACAAAGCAAGGGAACGTTTCCCTTAGTTTCTTTTCTCATCTTATTGCTTTGTACCGACCAAGGGGGAGCTCTGGAACAGAGGAGGACGACCAAGCTGGTTTGGGTAAGCTTTGATCATCACCTAGCTCGAATTCTTGGAGGAAACTCTAATACAAGGTTGGTTTGTTAGTTTTCCTTACACAACTCTTCGTTCTAGCCATCTTCTCCACCCAAATCTTGAAGAACGGACCTTGGACAACCTTTGTATATCAAGCCACCATTAAATCTACGAAGCTTGGAGCTCTGGATCAGTCCTAGAGGTGGGTTTTATAACTCTAACCCTTAAGCTTTGCTTTTGCATCTTCTTCTCCTAGAACTGTTGCTTATACTTCTCCTTTAGACACTTTTAAGTGTTCTTGCTAGTATTTCCATGAAGAACATCCCCTGTTCTTGAGGTAGAAGATGATGATGTTATTTCCAATGTTTATCCAAAATCCACTTTAGCAAACGGTCCTCCACCCCTTGCTCAAACGGTTTCCCAAACCGTTTGAGAGCAAACGGTTTCAACCAAGAACGCATGGAAGCAAACGATCCAAGACCGTTTGGATGCGTTGACCAGGTGTTGACCATTTGGAGGTCTGTTGTAAATAATATGGACTAATCACCCACCAAAAATCATCAAGTAATTCCAATAGAATCACCAATTTAAGGCACATTCGTCACCTACACCCTAATCGGGTCTATTGCTGATTTCAATAATACAATCATGTTGAAGTTTGGGTTGAGTGGCCCAAACGGTTTCAAAACCATTTGGGGTTCACCCAAATGGTCTCAAGACCATTTGCTGATCACCCAAGACCGTTTGGAGGTCTAGGGTTAAGTGGGGTTGACCAATTAAGGGTCCAATGATATCAATTTGTTGAACAATTAAGTGCTGATTTTGTGACTAAATCTAGGGTTCAACCCTTAAGAGAATGACTTGGTTTTTGATGAAATAATGGGAAAACGGTCTCAAGACCATTTGGAGAATGTCTAAACGATCCCAAGACCATTTGGGGGTCACCCAATACCGTTTGGAGGTCTAGGGTTGACCATGGTTAAGTGGTTGAAGATTGAAAGGCAACAAGTTGAAGTATAATCGATTAGTGACCTAATGATCAAATCAATGAATCAAACCTTAATAGGTTGAGTTAGATTTTGGTGTTGACTTGAGAAAATGGTCTCAAGACCATTTGGAGGTCATCCAAATGATCCCAAGACCTTTTGGGGTCAGGTCATGACCAAATTGAATGATGGTTCAATGGGTTCAACATCAATTAGACTCATGTTGATATATGTTGAAGGGTGATCGGTTCTAAACCCTAATTCAATTGATCCAAGCCCTAATTGGTGATCAATTGAGGGTCAATTAAGTGTCAAATCAGTTGAGGGTTGACCTTTTTGACTCAATTGATAAGTGGCTAACAAGTGCATGAACGATAGAGGGGTTCAACCTTGGAAACCCTAACTCAATTGAAGTGGTTGAGACACTTTTTGGTCCATGCGATTTTGAGGTGGTTTGGACCAAACGGTCTCAAGACCGTTTGGGACCAAACGATCCCAAACCGTTTGGTGCTCATGCAGTTTCAAGATCAATTTTGCCCGTGCAGTTTCAAAGTCAAAGTTGGCCAAACGGCCAACAAGACCAAACGGCTTCATGACCAAACAGTTTTGAGTGTGTACTTTACCAAATGGTTTCAAAGTCAACAAAACCAAACGATCAACACCACCAAACGGTTTCAAGGTTTGTTCAAGACCGTTTGGGGAGTTTGTGTGCAAGACCGTTTGAGGTCTAAAAAGGTTAAGAATGTTTGATACCTTAGTGGTCAAGATGGTTTAGTGGTTGACTAACCTAAACCATATAGATATCTAAAGTGATTAAGAGACTAAGTAATTAGTGGATTAATGCATGATATGATCAATTGTGAACATTACAAAAGTAACCTTGATGGGATAAAGTAACCAATACCCTTTGATCAAAGTGAATCTTAATGACCACAATAGTAATGACACAACCCATGATGTCAGTGTTGATTTGACTTAACCTAATCAAGAATGATGTAAACATCATCTAATAATAAGAAGAGAGAGAAGACTCCTCATTTAAATGAGAATCAAGTAACAAGCTTCCAATAAGTTTGAATGTGTCTAATTAGGGTATGATCTTTCATAGTGAGATCACGGAAACCCTAATTATGATGGTTAATGAATCTTAACCCTATTTTGGAGCACTAAGAGAAGTAATTCCCATACATGATGATAGTATAATCTTAATTCATTGAAATGTGAATAGTAAACCCTAATATAGGGTAATGTTATGGTGTGAACAGTAAACTCTATTTTGGGTTATGCTTTTAAGCATGACACTCTATACTTGATTATGGAGTGAGTAATCATTATGCCTTTATAAGTTAAAGGGGTTGAATAACCCTAATTGAATTAAAAAGGAAACCTAACCCTAGAAACTGGCCGTGGTGATATGACACGGTCGTGGTGAATCCTCTGTGGCACGACCGTGTAATGAAGCACTGCCGTGGTGGTTTACTCTTACACGACCGTGCAAGATAGCACGGCTGTGGTATTCTATATTTAATTTGGAAAGAACTTGTATTGTGATGATATAGTTACAATGTGCATGTTATCAGTAATGTTAACCATGCAGGTTTTTGTAAAGAAGTGAGCATAGCCAGGTAAGGGTTATGATGCCATACTCATTGAGAGTACTTTATAAGTTTTGAAAGTAATAATATACTATGTTTCCTAGTGAGAGGTAACATATGAGATTGATAGGTTGTGATAGCCATGAGAAATATTTGCATTGTTACAATCAAGGTCATGTTGTTAAATGACTTAATGACTATATGTTACTTGGTAACAAGTGTTATGATGATCTAAGGGTTTGAACACTCATGTTTCTGAATCATAATGATAAGATGGTTAGGGATTGATATCCCAATGATAACTGGATGTGAAATGAACTTGATACAATTAATAATCTTTCTTTATAGCAATTGTTTTAATGGTTTATGTTTGAAAACATGTCTGATGCTAAAAGAATGCCATAATGTACTTAATTAATCAAGTATAATGATCTCATGTAGAACCCTGACCATAGATCCATCATTGTCAGAAGTTAAATGATGGTGAAATAGGTTTTCCTAAGGGAACTCCTAGAGAGCATACTTTTGAGTATGTGGGGGTTATGGACGCGAATATCCTTACGTCCTAATGTACGATTTGATGTGAGATGTACCTGTAATCTCCCAATCCTTCATTATATGTTTATGTCAGGATGATGTATCACTAATCTCCCGATGATGTTGTTAATGCCACATCGATGTGAGATAAATAAGAAATCCCTTGATGGCGAAGAGAGTACAGAACGCCACTGTAACTCTAATAGCGAAGTTGCCAGAATACCCTGGAAAGCTATTATGGAAGAGACACAAGATGTCTTGCATGTTGTTCCTCATACTGACTGAGGAGGATGAGGTCATAGGAATCCAGCTCTTCTGATGACCTATGTATGGTACCAATTGTGATTTCATAATGGTCGGTTGGAGTATGAGAGGTGTAACTCATCTCCTCATGGCATAAAAATGTTTGTAAAATATAATCAGCCGTGTAGCATATTTTCTTAGGTTGAACTACGAGAAACAATGATTGATGTTACATTGTTTATAGTATTCTAGTTAAATAACTAGTATACATGTTCTTCATATTCCTTATTGTTATATGTCTTTTCATTCAATTAAGTTATAATTGAAATGATTGCTTAAAAGGAGGTTGCTTCACCTAGTTTACACAATGTTAAACCTGTTGTTGAATGTTTATAGTTCTACTGCTTAATGATATTTTTTTATTGCAATAACAATGCTTCTGGCGGAGAGTTATAACTCTTGCTGGGACAATTATTCAATTGTCTCACCCCCGTGGGATTCGACTTTTTAGGTAGACGTCGTGGACGAAGGAACCCATCAGTGGGTGAGCAACAACAGTAGCAGCAGCAACATCAGGGACAGCAGTGATCCTCAGGTGGAAACACTATCTATCAAGTCTTGTAGATAGATTGTCCTATGTGTCGTCTCTGTACTCTCAGGTCCTAGGAGTCAGTAGATGTTTAAAGATAGATCTGAGATTTTTGGCTTAATGCCTCGAGATTTTTGTATCTTGCCTTGTATAGCTAACAAGCTAGTTGATGTTTGTAACACTCAAGATGTGATATTATAGACATGTAATGATGGATCGGTTTGTAAACAACTTATCATGTCTTCTTATAAAAGAGTTTTACCGTTTGTAGATATCTTTACAAAAAGTTTAAAATTTTTTGATTTTCAGTAACTCTGCTACTAGTTAATTGCTTCCGCATTAGTTTAAATTTGTTGATCGTGTTTTCGCGAGACGGTCATCACAATAAATCTCAATTTTCTTCTCCTAATAATAACTCCAGTGGTGATATAATCATGATTTAGGGTTTGAAGAACACCCTTGAATAGGTTCTTTTGATCTTGGATGACAGTTGATGTTCCCTATTTTCTGCCCAGATGTTGCGATCTATTTGGTAGTGGGATAGACACCACATAGGTTGTAACATCTTATTGTATGAGGTTGTAACAATTTGGATTGATGATGGTTATGATCAAGTAGGGTAACAGGTCAAAATGCCTATGTGTTATGGAGTTTATGGCTACATGATAGTGTTCCAGATATTACATTTATGTATAGGGTTGAAACATGTGAAGATGATGGTTTAGACTCCCATGAACGTTTTTATGGTCGATGCACCATATTTGGTTGAGGTCGAAACACTATCGCCTTGTGGGTTGATACCATGAATGGTTAAGGTTGAAACACCTTAAAGTGTGGAGGTCGAAACACTTTGATTTTGAGGTCAAGACACTCAAGTCCATTGGGGCTAACACCCCTAGGTCATTACACCATGATGTTCTTGGTTCCAAACATAGTGTTGCGATCACGACACATCGAGTGTGTCTAGGTCATAACACATGTATAGTGATGGGTCGATACACTTATACTCATGTATGTATATATGGACATTTACATAGTGTAATGATCTATATGAGATGATGTGACCTTGAATGGTTAATCACTTATCATAGTGATGGACTCTAGAACTCTCCAATACTGTGGAAGATGATGGAATTAGGGTTTAGAGGGTGAATGGTGACAAGAAGCCCTAATTGATTACATTTAAACCCTAATCCAAAACTATTTCTCATATAATGTATGTGGTTGCCTTACTTGGAGATTTTTGTTCTATAATAGAGTGTTCTCTCTCTTGTATATGAAATGCTAACTTTGTAGGTGAGATTAATGTGCATATCTAAGAGAATGCTATGGTGAACCTTGTACAATATAGGGTGGTGATTATAAGCATACATCATTATTGAGATATATTATGATATTAATTGCAAGAGTTTTATGTAATGTGAATCTTATGACATGTTGAGTGCCTTGAGCATAGCTTGAGGTGAAACCATCTAAAGATAGAATTGAGGGGTTGATACCCCATAGTGATGTGATATTGATCACCTTGTAATAACTATGATACAAGTGTCTTGTGATGATGAGACAAGCTCTCACCTTGTACGTTTTATATCTTTTGAAGTTGTACACTATCCTTAATTTTCATAGACTCTATTTAGGGTTAATATGTTGTAACTTGATTAATGCATTAAAAGATACACAAATGGGAATATCTGATCAAGTTAAACCCTAATCATGTTCCTTAACCCTAATATTGGGTCATGTGACATGTTTATTTTTCTTCCTTGAAGTGATTATCATTTTATGATGTTTCCTCACTCCTACTGGTATGGTTCTAACCTTGTAGGTTAATTGAGTCTCATAGTTTGTGAATACTTTGAAGATAATTCAAAATACTAGATGTTGGCCATGAGACTTTGTTATAACCTCATTTTCCAAAACATGTAATGAGATTTGTGAATCTCCTTTAAAAGATAAATAAAATCAATATTTGATTTCATGGTTTGATTTGAATGAATTTCGTGTATAATAGCCTTGCATGCTTTCTTGATGGGCCTTATTGGCCATTAAGCCCAATTGAAAGAAAAAGAAAAAGAAATGAAAAAGGAATTTAATGGGATAATGGGATATATAAGAAAATGAATAAAGGATGATTAAAAGGCTAAAAGATATTTTCCCAAAAATAGAATTTCGAGTTATAAAGATTCCTTGGGGTTCAAGGAACTCAGGATAATTATATAATAGCAAGGGAAATAAAGAATATGAGGAAAATATGAATAAAAGGGTGTTTTCTTGCAACTAAAGAAAAGGAACCGTTTATTTCTGATAATGATCCTAATTTTTGCAGGATGAAAGATAAAATCATAAAATAGGTTCCCTTAAAATTTGAGGCAAAAATGAGTTAAGAGTTGGGAGTTATTAAATTTTCAAGATTATCTTTAAAATAGGATTTTCCTTGAGAATTTGGGAAATCTTTCCCTTTTCGTTTAAGCGCGGTTGATAGTGGCCATTGGATCTTGATCCAACGGATCCGGCTCATCGTCTAGAGTCCTATGGGATGTGGACTGTAGCACACCCACAGGGGAACTTTCCCCTTTGTTTTCGATCAATTCAATGCTTGTGCAAGCATGGAAACCTGTTCTTTGGGTTCGGGAGTGTGGGGCAAAGCTTCTCGACCCTACTTTGGTGGGTTCCCATCGCGAATAGGAAAAGCGCCCAATTGGGTAGAGAACCAATTTATGGCGGGGATAAGAAACCCTAGGTAGAGACCCCCATAGCCTATAAATAGGCCCTCGGGTGGTTTCTCTCACCCTTACGAACCCTGGTGGCAGCTTCTCGAGCCTCAGAACCCTTTCCCTCTCGCGGTTGACCTTGCTCCGACGAGCCCCAGCCACGGCGCCGCCACGTTGTTTAGAGTAGAAAAGGAGGAGGACGATGAGTAGAAACCCTGTGATCTTGTACCATCATAGACCTAGCACGATCCAACGGATCGGCAGAGGGGGCGCGTGCACGTTCGCGTGAGTGGGGGTGAGTCGTGAGGATCGTTTGATCCTGGATAGTCCCAGCGGATTATCGATCCGATGAACCTGGGTCGGCGTGCCTAAACCTACCCGCTCAGTGGAGCCGATCGACATGGAGCATCTGATCAGATCGGCAGATCATCGGTGCATCAATCCAACGGTCGGCGAATTTTGGTAATTATCTCTCTCTAATCAAATAATCCAGAATATTGCTTTTCCTTGCTAAAATCATAGTTATAGCTAGGAACATCATATGAAGGAACTTTATATATGAAAGTTGTATAGAAAAATATGAGGAACACGATAAAAATACCTTGAGAATCTAATTCTATCTAATTTTGCAAAAATACTTTAATTGGATAGAAAAGTGTATTGAAAAGTAATTAGAAACCCTAATTGTACATAGAGGATGATTCTTTGTAACTTAATAGGTTAAATCAAGGATTATCAACTTATTAATTGATAACGTGGAGTTTTCATCCATTTTGAGTACAAAGATGGTTAATTTAGGGTTTATGTCTATAAATGAAAGATAATGTACATGAAAACCCTAATTTAGGGTAAAAGAAGAAGAAAACCATGTTATTTTAGATTAAGGAAGTAAATTGCTAAATAATGATCCTAAAACTATTAGGAATATTAAAAGGAGAGGATTTAAAGGTTTTAAGTGGATTTGATGAATTAGGGTTCATAATAATTAAGAAATAAGGCAAAACCCTAATTTCCAAGGAAACCTTAAAATTGGAATAGAAACCCTAAGGGATATGATGAAATTGGATAAATATTAATAAAAGTAAACTTGTACTTTTATTTTAGGCTTTCTATGAAATTTTCTTGATTGATTGGATTTTCTCTCTCTAAAAATTAATTTTGTATCTGAATCTGCAATACAGGTATGTGGTTACGCTTATGATTATCTCGACTAGTGTTCCGAGGATTTTATCGACGTTTCCCTCATGGCTGAAATAAACTGTTGGATGCTTTTATTTCATGCAAATATAGAGTGACTATGATTATCACTATGATTATATATATATAACTGGCTAGATCCGGGTCCACCCCTGTGGCTATGCAAGGGCTAAAAAGGATAACCTAGAGTAAGGTCTAGGCTGTCATGAGTTAGAAACTGGGCTACACATGTGTAGTGCCATGAGACTCTTAGCTTGCCATGAGTTAAGGAGTGGGCTATCTACGGGTAGTGCCATGTGACTCAACCCTAGAAACTGATTCACCTGTTAGGTGAAATCATGAGGGGTATAATGGGGATCTACCTTGAGGGTGGTAGTGTCCAAGTCCACTGCAGGGACAACACAGGTGATAGGGTACACATGGATCGTGCAGTTATATTTAAAATGTAAAATTGTTTGTTAAACTATAATTGATTGCAATACATTGTTATGAATAATTGCATGATTAGTGTTTCCCCCACATACCAGCTTTGGCTAACTGATGTTTTGTTTTTCGGCGTTTTAGGTACAAAACCAAAATGACAAACAGTATGTCGTCATATTATGAAATACACAAATTAAAGTTCAAGGAGGATTAGTTAGACTAGTTCCAATTCTGGATAGCATTTTAGAAATCCCAATTTTTCAAAGGTATGTAAAATTTTATTTATTACAGCTTTTCAGTATAGTCTAGTAGAATTTAATAATTGTTACCAATTCATTGTTGAACCTTGATCCAGAAAATCGGATAACGGCACCGACCTTTCGGTCTCCCTTAATTGGGGGTTACTGGAAGGCGGGGTTGTTACATTTGGTATCAGAGCCAAGGTTCTCCACTTAATTGTTAATAATTATAAAATTTTACAAACTCTATAGAACCCAAGGGATTTATTAGAGGATTTTCCGAAAGACTGAGGTGTCTAGAAAAGGATCACTTCCGGGGCTTGGCAAAATTTTCCTCCGCGCCGCTAGTCGGAATACGAGGACTCCCAGATTGTGTGACTGCCAGGCCGATATCCTAGGATCTGAATCGAAATAAGATACCTTAGGACTCTCTCATCTTATTCATCCCTTCTCATCACATATTCTATTAAGGACTTTAAGAGTTAGGGTTTTCTCTCTCCCTCACCCTCATGTGGTATGGGCAAGTAAGTTAAGGATTAAGGAATCCTCCATCAAATTAATAAAAGATACGTAATGAGACGTCACTGACATAAGTATAATTAGGTTAAAAGGTCTGTTTGTTATGCTTATGTAGATGGCTCGTACAAAGACAGTTGTTATCCCTGAGGGCACTGGGAACCCAGCTAGGAGTGCTTGGCCTTCCCACAAAGGAAAGAGGTCTTCAGAGAAGAGGAAGAAAAACCATGATGGTGAATCCTCTAAGAAGAGAAAGAGGCCCGAAGAAACCGCTCATGAGGTCCCTAACCCTGACCTGATACCCTTCAGTAACCTTGATCAAGAATAGGACCAAGGGTATGAGAAGCAACATGTGTACGAGGAAGTAGACCATATGGAGGAGGACCAAGCTGGAGGTTGAGAACCGACCATGATGATCCACACCCCTGAGGCTTTATGGATGGAGCAGTAGAGGAAGCTGACAGAGGTCATTAATGCCTTGGCCCTCCGAGACCTAACCAGAGCTGAGAATGGTGAGCCGTTTCCGATTTGTCCTAGACTGGGGGCCACCATCCTAGACTTCGTCAAGATGAACATCAAGAAGTTCTGGGGAGAAGATAAGACTGAGGTAGTCGACAAGGCGGAAGCTTGGCTGCTTGCAGTCGAGAATGGTTTCCACGTGCTTGAGGTACATCTGAGCAAGAAGGTCCTCTTTGTTTCTCACCTCCTGGAAGGAGCAGCTAAGATATGGTGGGAGACCCACATCACAGGCAGAGATTTGACAGAGGAACCCATGGCATGGGTTGATTTCAAGACGATCTTCACCGCCAGATTTGTTCCAGTCTCAGCTAAGAAGGAAAAGGAAAGGGAGTCCGCCAACATGACCCAAGGAAACTCTTCGGTGGAGGACTTCGGGCGCAAGTTCCAGATCCTGGAACGCTTTGGGTACAATATGGATGAAGAAAGAAGGGTGGATCACTTCATAGAGCATCTTCACGCTGCCATCAGGCCCCATGTGATGGCAAGCAAGCCTAAAATCTTCGCCGAAGCCTACAACACTACTTTAGACATGGAGAGGATTGTGATGCATGCCCAGTTTCCACCCAAGGGGTACTTGGGTTTCACTGAAGGAGCCCAAGGCCCGAGAAAGAACCACAAGAAGGGTCCAGGACGTCATCAAACTAAAGGAAAACATGGAGGAAAAGGGAAACCCCGTCAAGAGAACAACCGACCTCCTTGCCGCACCTGCGGAAAGGGGTACGCCGGTGAATGCCGCTACAAGAAGAAGACATGCTTTCGATGCCACTAAGAATGACATCTGCAATCCGTCTGTCCTATGCTAGATCCCAAAGGACCAGGACAAGTGGCAGCCCCACCTGTAGCAGCCCCACCTGTGGCAGCTCCACCTATAGTTGTAGCCCCACCTGCTGGAGAGAGAAGACAAGCTCGATTGGTTGCCATTGACAATGAGGAGGCTCAAGTTAATGCCAATGGGTTGATCAAGGGTAATAACCCTTAGAGTTTTCTTTTATATTTTAAGTTAAGCATGTAATGGTCTAATGCATGGTGAACAATAATGTAGGCATGCTTGAAGTCATGGGACATAATGTAAAAGCTTTGTTTGACTCTGGATCTACTAATACTTTCATTTCGAGAAATATTGCAACTATGCTTTGTTTGGATATCAAGGATTTAGGGTATGTCTTAGATGTTACAACCCCGAGTGGTCAGATCTTTACTTCCTTTTGAAAACTTCGGTGATACATGTGAAATATCGAGATCGTGAATTTCCTACATACTTTATCCTTCTTGACATGAATGATTTTGATGTGATCATTGGCATGGATTGGCTTTATACTTATAGGGCTAATATTGACTGTAGGGAGAAGAAAGTGATCATTAAAAGACCAGGTCACCCACCTTTTGTCATTAGGGGTAGGAAGGATGCCACCACCAGCCTGTATGTGTCAGCCTTTAAGGCAGAGCAAATGACGAGTAAAGGGTGTCAAGCTTTCTTGGCGGTAGTCACTGAGCCAGAACCCAAGGTGCAACCCTTAGAGGAGATAGAGGTAGTCTGAAGCTATGCAGATGTTTTCCCGAATGATCTACCTGGGGTTCCTCCCGAAAGAGAGGTAGATTTCTCCATAGAGTTATCTCCTGGTACAAACCCTATTTCCCGAGCACCTTATAGAATGGCCTCTGCTGAGTTGCTTGAGTTAAAGAAGCAATTGTAGGAATTGCTAGACAAGGGTTTCATCCACCCTAGAACGTCACCATGGGGAGCACCGGTTCTTTTTGTAAAGAAAAAGGATGGTTCGCTCTGAATGTGCATAGACTACCGGATGATCAACCAGGCTACCATTAAGAACAAATACCCTTTACCCCATATAGATGACTTGTTTGACCAGTTGAAGTCAGCTCGAGTCTTTTCCAAGATCGACTTGAGATCGGGTTACCACCAGATGAGAGTCAAGAGTGAGGACATCCTGAAAATAGCTTTTAGAACCCGATATGGCCACTATGAGTTTGTGGTTATGCCTTTTGGGTTGTCCAATGCACCTAGTGTGTTCATGAACCTTATGAACAGTGTGTTTCAACCCTTCCTTGACTCATTTGTCATAGTGTTCATAGACGACAGACTAGTTTATTCAGATAGCTTAGATCAACACCAAGACCACCTAAGTAAAGTCCTTGATATCTTAAGAAAGCATAAGTTCTATGGGAAGTTCTCAAAATGCGAGTTTTGGATAGACCGAGTCATGTTCCTTGGACACATCATCTCAGGAGGAACGATCGCCATAGATCCAGCTAAAGTGTCGGTGGTTCGAGACTAGCCAACACCAAAGAACCCCTCTGAGATTTGAAGCCTCTTAGGGTTAGCATGATATTATCAACGCTTCATCACGTATTTCTCAAAGACTGCCTTGCCTTTGACTACGCTGACTCGGAAAGATGTGAAGTTTGTGTGGTCTGATGTTTGTGAGGCTTTTTTCCAGGAGTTGAAAGAGAAGTTGACCACTGCACCAGTTTTGACTCTACCATCAGGCAATGAGGGTTTCATTATTTTCACCGATGCATCAAAGACGGGACTTGGTTGTGTGTTGGAACAGAATCGGCATGTGGTTGCATATGCCTCCCAACAACTCAATCCCAACGAGGTGAATTACTCGACACATGACCTGGAGTTAGCTGCTATCATCCATGCCCTGAAGATTTGGTGGCATTACCTTTATGGTGCTACTTTTGAAATCTTCACAGACCATAAGAGCCTGAAGTATCCTCTGATGCAAAAAGACTTGAACCTATGACAACAAAGATGGATGGAGTATATGAAGGATTATGACTTCACCATTGCATATCATCCGGGAAAGGCAAACATCATAGCTCATGCTTTAAGTCAGAAACAGCTAAGGTGTGCAGCTGTGTTGTCCAGACAGTGGAAGAGCTTAGAAGAGCCGGTGGAATGGTCACCTCAACTGTTAGATGATCGAGTTCGATTGGCCAACATCCAGATACAGTATGAATTGTTGAGTGAGATTTTCACAGCACAGTTGTCCAGTGGAGGACTTGACAAGATGAAAGGCTTGATGCAGAAGCCTCAGACCCATCTTTCATTGGGAATAGACGAAGGAATCCAATTTGAGAATCGCATATGGGTTCCTGAAGATTCACCGTTGAAGGAACATATCCTACAAGAGGCTCATGGTTCTAAATACACGGTGCACCCAAGGACTACGAAGATGTTTAAGGTCATGTAGAGATTTTTCTGGTGGCCAGGAATGAAGAGAGACATTACAGCTTATGTAGCCAGTTGTCTTACGTGCCAAATGGTGAAGGCTGAACACCAATGACCCGGTGGACTTTTACAATCTATAGAGATTCCAGAGTGGAAATGGGAGCAGATCACTATGGATTTTGTGGTGGGTCTACCCCAGACCAAGAGAGGTCATGATGCGATATGGGTTGTGGTAGATCGCCTAACCAAGTCAGCATACTTCCTTGCCCTAAAGACCAGTGCCAAGGTGTCAGATTTAGCTAAGCTGTATATCAGAGAGATAGTGTGCTTGCATGGCGTACCCGATTCCATCATCTCAGACAGAGACCCAAAGTTTACTTCCAAGTTGTGGAAGCAAGTTCAAGAGGAACTAGGTACAAGGCTGAAGTTCAGTATCGCTTATCACCCCCAGACAGATGGTCAGTCAGAATGGACAATTCAGACCTTAGAAGATCTGTTGAGAGCTTGTGTGCTCGATTGGGGTGGATTATGGGAGCAATACCTACCTTTAGCTGAGTTTGCCTAACACAATAGTTACCAAGACAGTGTCAGGATGACTCCATATGAAGATCTATATGGGAGACCGTGTCGGTTACCACTTCACTGGGATGATGTTGGTGAAAGGACCTTATTGAGGTCAGATGAACTCCAAGTGTATGTTGATAAAGTCGCTTTGATCAGGCAAAGGCTAAAGAGTGCCCAAGACTAAAAGAAGTTGTATGCTGATGTGAAGCGGACTGATGTGCATTTCGCTATGGGAGAACATGTTTTTCTAAAAATCTGACCGCTCCGAGCTATAGCTAAGAATAGAGGAAAGTTGATTCCCCGATACGTGGGTCCATTCGGAGTGTTAGAACGGATTGGTGAATTCGCATATCGTTTGGCATTACCCCCTTAATACAGTATGATGCATGACGTGTTTCACGTGTCCAATCTGAAGCGATATGTGCAAGATCCAAGCCATGTGCTGAGCATTGAACCTATAGAGCTTCAAGGAAAGCTAACTTATCCTGAGTTGCCTTTGTAGATTCTAGATACAAAGGTAAAATAACTCAGATTTAAGAATATAGAAATGGTAAAGGTTCTTTGGAAGCACCATGGGGAGGATGAGGCCACATGGGAGATGAAGACGGACATGGAAAAAGCATATCCTGATTTGTTTGTTTGATTGTTGAATTTTGAGGGAAAAATTCCTATAAGGAGGGGAGGATGTTATAACCTCATTTTCCAAAATATGTAATGAGATTTGTGAATCTCCTTTAAAAGATAAATAAGATCAATATTTGATTTCATGGTTTGATTTGAATGAATTTCGTGTATAATAGCCTTGCATGCTTTCTTGATGGGCCTTATTGGCCATTAAGCCCAATTGAAAGAAAAAGAAAAAGAAAAAGAAATGAAAAAGGAATTCAATGGGATATATAAGAAAATGAATAAAGGATGATTAAAAGGCTAAAAGATATTTTCCCAAAAATAGAATTTCGAGTTATAAAGGTTCCTTGGGGTTCAAGGAACTCAGGATAATTATATAATAGCAAGGGAAATAAAGAATATGAGGAAAATATGAATAAAAGGGTGTTTTCTTGCAACTAAAGAAAAGGAACCGTTCAATTAAGATAATGATCCCAATTTTTTCAGGATGAAAGATAAAATCATAAAATAGGTTCCCTTAAAATTTGAGGCAAAAAGGAGTTAAGAGTTGGGAATTATCGATTTTTCAAGATTATCTTCAAAATAGGATTTTCCTTGAGAATTTGGGAAATCTTTCCCTTTTCGTTTAAGCGTGGTTGATAGTGGCCGTTGGATCTTGATCCAATGTATCCGGCTCATCGTCTAGATTCCTATGGGACGTGGACTGTAGCACGCCCACATGGGAACTTTCCCCTTTGTTTCTGATCGATTCAATGCTTGTGCAAGCATGGAAACATGTTCTTTGGGTTCGAGAGTGTGGGGCGAAGCTTCTCGACCCTACTTTAGTGGGTTCCCTTCATGAATAGGAAAAATGCCCAATTGGGTAGAGAACCCATTTACGGCGGGGATAAGAAACCCTAGGTAGAGACCCCCATAGCCTATAAATAGGCCCTTGGGTGGTTGCTCTCACCCTCACGAACCCTGGCGGCAGCTTCTCGAGCCTCAGAGCCCTTTCCCTCTCGCGATTGACCTTGCTCCGACGAGCCCCAGCCGCGGCGCCGCCATGTTGTTTAGAGCATAAAAGGAGGAGGATGACGAGCACCAACCCTCTGATCCTGGACCATCATAGACCTAGCACGATCCAACGGATCAGCAGAGGGGGTGTGTGCACGATCGCGTGAGTGGGGGCGAGTCGTGATGATCGTTTGATCCTAGATAGTCCCAGCGGACTATAGATCCGAAGAACTTGGGCCGGTGCACCTAAACCTACCCACTCAGTGGATCCGATCGATGTGGAGTGTTAGATCGGATCGGCGTACCATCAGTGCAATAATCCAACGGCCGGCGAATTTTGGTAATTATCTCTCTCTAATCAAATAATCCAGAATATTGCTTTTCCTTGCTAAAATCATAGTAATAGCTAGGAACCTCATATGAAGGAACTTTATATATGAAATTTGTATAGAAAAATAAGAGGAACGCGATAAAAGTACCTTAAGAATCTAATTCTATCTATTTTAGCAAAAGTACTTTAATTGGATAGAAAAGTGTATTGAAAAGTAATTAGAAACCCTAATTGTACATAGAGGATGATTCTTTGTAACTTAATAGGTTAAATCGAGGATTATCAACCTATTAATTGATAACATGGATTTTTCATCTGTTTTAGTACAAAGATGGTTAATTTAGGGTTTATGTCTATAAATGAAAGATAATGTACATGAAAACCCTAATTTAGGGTAAAAGAAGAAGAAAACCATGTTATTTTAGATTAAGGAAGTAAATTTCTAAATAATGATCCTAAAACTGTTAGGAATATTAAAAGGAGAGTATTTAAAGGTTTTAAGTGGATTTGATGAATTAGGGTTCATAATAATTAAGAAATAAGGCAAAACCCTAATTTCCAAGGAAACCCTAAAATTGGAATAGAAACCCTAAGGGATATGATGAAATTGGATAAATATTAATAAAAGTAAACTTGTACTTTTATTTTAGGGTTTCTATGCAATTTGCTTGATTGATTAGATTTTCTCTCTCCACAAATTAATTATATATCTGAATCTGCAATACAGGTATGTGGTTACGCTTATGATTATCCCGGCTAGTGTTTCGAGGATTTTATCAACGTTTCCCTCATGGATGAAATAAATTGTTGGATGCTTTTATTTCATGCAAATATAGAGTGACTATGATTATCACTATGATTATATATATAACTGGCTAGATCCGGGTCCACCCCTGTGGCTATGCAAGGGCTAAAAAGGATAACCTAGAGTAAGGTCTAGGCTATCATGAGTTAGAAATTGGGATAAACATGTGTAGTGCCATGAGACTCTTAGCTTGCCATGAGTTAAGGAGTGGGCTATCTACGGGTAGTGCCTTGTGACTCAGCCCTAGAAACTGATTCACCTGTTAGGTGAAATCATGAGGGGTATAATGGGGATCTACCTTAAGGGTGGTAGTGTCCAAGTCCACTGCAGGGACAGCGCAGGGGATAGGGTACACATGGATCGCGTAGTTATATTTAAAACGCAAAATTGTTTTTTAAACTGTAATTGGTTGCAATACATTGTTACGAATAATTGCATGATTAGTGTTTCCCCCACATACTAGCTTTGGTTGACCGACGTTTTGTTTGTTGGCATTTTAGGTACAAAACCAAAATGGCAAATAGTAAGTCGTCATATTGTGAAATACACAAATTAAAGTTCAAGGAGGATTAGTTAGACTAGTTCCAGTTCTGGATAGCATTTTAGAAATCCCAATTTTTCAAAGATATGCAAAATTTTATTTATTACAACTTTTCAGTATAGTCTAGTAGAATTTAATAATTGTTACCAATTAATTATTGAACCTTGATCCAGAAAATCAAATAACGGCATCGACCTTTCGGTCTCCCTTAATTGGGGGTTACTAGAAGGCGGGGTCATTACAGACTTGATGAGGTACACTCAAATTTATAAATATGTGAATGTACACTCTTAGTTACAATCTATTTCGCAAATCCCTAATACACTCCAAACTTGTGGGAGGTAATGAAATTGGAGATTGGTAAATAAATAATGTTCTGGGATCCCTATGTGGTTAAGCATGAACCCTAACCCTAATTGAGGGGAACATATGATAAATTTTTTACATTGCTTAAAGTGTTTAAATATGATCAGAAAATCATGAGTATTCTATCTCTATTTGTATAAAGTTGATTTTGTAGGAAAAATGATAATCATAGCTAATGATTTCTATGGTGTATATGTGATGTGATATAGGTGATGTTTATATGTATGAAGAGGCATGATGTGATGGTTATCATAGCTAATGATTTCTATAATACATGTGATGCTTATATGCCTGATAAGACAAGATGAGACAATAGTGAGTTACATGAATAATGTGATTGGTCTTATGACTTAGTGAAGGCTTAATGCCTAGTGTGAGGTTATATCCTCCAGTAATGTGATATGGGATTAATATCCCCAGTGATGTGATAATAGTTATTGGGCTAATATGGCACTGTTAACAAGTCATGGTGTTGATGGCCTTGTTTAAGGAAGTGATATAGTATTGTCCTAAAATGATGTGACAAGTTCACACTTTATAAGATTTATATCTTCTGAAGTTGCTTTACAGTTATGCTTGCTAGATTGAATTAGGGTTTTGTATTTCCACTTGTATTATGGAGCCTTAATTCACCCAATTAGCATAACTAATAAAGTGAAACCGTAATCATGTAGTTTCCTTGTACCATATATCCATATTCAGCGTCAGTATTTAGCTGGATGGTGAAATGAGTAACTCCTATGGGAAACTCAAAATGTGTATTGTTGAATATCTTGGGTATCAGTGGAGGTATCTCCCTATATCCTTAAATTGTTGAAATAGTGATGTGATGTTTTTATAGAACGTCCATGTGTGAGCATGTTCTCTAGCATTGTGCCATGTACCAAGGCAGGCTAGTTGTTTTACATGACCATAGCTTTTACTATGAGTTGTTGTCTTTATAGGAATATAGTTGTGGCTACAAGTTGTTGTCTTTGTAGTTTGACTATATGTCACTGCATTGCAGACTCGAGCTAACCAAGTAGTGTTGGTGATGATCATGGAGTCTGACTCTTCCATTGATCTTTTATGGTACTAATTTCCACTTAGCAGTGGTCAGTTGGATTTGAGTGGTACACCTCAAACCCTCATGGCATAATAATTAAAGATGTAACATAGTCATGTAGTGTTATTGATTAGGGTCACATTCAAATAAAATCGGATGACCCCCTTGATGTGTTTCTTATATTGAGTATTATACAACAATTGTATGTATTATTCATATTCCTTCTTGAAGTACAAGATGATCTACTGCTCAGTTGTAGATCCTTGAACTGCTTAAACAGTGATAATTGCCTTGCTTATATCATTTAGCTGAGTCTACTTATTAGTTAATATTATAAATTGTTGTTTATCTTATCAATGCTTATAATAGATATTGGCAAAGAGTTATATCTCTCGTTAGGACTTTTCTCTCACCCCGTTGGATCCAAATTTTTCTTAGGTGGACAAATAGGCTGAGACAGATATCGTGTGGTTGAAACTGACAATATTAAGAGCTATAGATAGTGGATCATGGATATGCAATCTGTGTCTAGTAATAGAGTCATATGTGTCATCCATGTACACTTAGGTCCTTGGGAGAGTTTTGTGAATGGCGTACATCATTTTGAGTTTTTTGTTGTAAGCCTTAGTGGTACAGACATAGTTTGTATATGTGAGTAGATGATTATATGTAACAGGTTGTGGCTAAATGGTCAGTGAACAATAAAGTGTAATACATTTTTATATGAATGAAATACAGTGGTAGTAGTGTATGGCTCCAATTGTGTCTTCTTGAGCTTGAGATCCTAACATGTGATCGGTTTTAATTTACCCTATTTTGTGTTAATATTGTTATTAGTGATAATTTTGTGCTTTGTTTTGAGTTATCTCACTTAGTGTGGTGATGGTCGTCATAATTTGTTGTATCAGAGTTGTAAGTTTGTTGAGTCTACTGGGGCACTAGGACTAGGACTAGGATGATGTCTAAGATGAGAACGTGAAATAAAATATGGTGCATATTGCCCAACCTCAGTACTTGAGTGCCCTGGCCAAGTATTTAAATGTTGAAGGAAAGGGAGTATGGAACTCTTAGATTTAATTCTTTCTGATTACTTTGATCAAGTAATCATTTTGAAACAATATAAAGAGCATAACATGTCAAAATTCATGGTGATAATACCCCATCTTGCCCTAAAGAAGATGAGAACTAGATCATAATATACCTAAACATTAAATGTTTGGTGATGAAGAGAGAAAGATATGACATCAAGAAACCTAAACCTGAGCATAAGTAAGCTATGAGAGGTTATTGAAGATTATAATTTCAAGAAGTTTATAAAGCAAGAGACAGATAATTTTATCCTGATAAAGTGAGTCAAGGTGTAAAATCCATATATGATGAAGAGAACTTTTGAGATAAGTATAAAGTGACAAGCTAAATAAGAACAAATGATGAATAAATAAAGTGTAACATGAGTTAATCTTAGACAACCAATGTGTATAAGAAAGTGTACGGTGCAATTATCATAATATGTGAAAGAAAATAAGGGAGATGATCCTTGTTCAATAAAGAACATGTGAAAAATAATGATCTATCTCTTGAGGTGAAGTTTTAAAACATAGTAACACAAGGGGATACATAGGGAAAATGATGAACAATTAATAAAGAAGGCGTAATGATATGTTTTCATCTTCATAATTACTATGTTTATGGCAAGGAAACCAAGACAAAATAGGTTAAAACGACACGTGAGCCGTTGTAAACCTTTGTAATAACAAAGAGAATCAAGTAATCCCTTCTCCTTATTAGCGATCCCTGAGAAGTGTTGTGGTGTTTAGGGAAGTATGTTTCCATTGTATTCTTCCTTTCATGGGATGTGACATACAAGTGAGTCTTATGTCACTTTATGTGCATGGTTTTGATGTGACCTTGATATGGATACTTTGAAAAGCATTAGTTGGTCTTGGACTTCAGTTCTAAGATGGTGACATTTGTGAATGACTATATCTTGTGAATCTTCTAAGATGATACAATGATTCTTCTAATGCATTTCGTATCAGTAGTAATAGTTGATACGTTGATGGATAGGGATGTGATGTGCTTTTCGCACATGTGATGGATACCAAGGTGAGAAATCCTAGTATCCAATAGGTTCCAGTTGTATATAAGATCAAAGTCATGCTTCATGATAAGATAATAAGTGTTTTGCTTCCTAGAAAGATTGACTTTGAGATCAATCTGGTTACAGGTACCCAACCTATATTACATCATTTGTTAGGGGTTTATACCCCATATATTATGATATGAACAAGGAGGAAAGAGTTAAATAGACAGTTGCAAGATTTACTTCAGAACAAAGTTATTTAATATTCTGTGACACACCAAGTAATGATTTGAGTTGCATATACCTTGAGTAGGAAAACTTTTTAGGTATCATTTATTGAGTAGGAACAATTGTATTCTTTAGTGTGCCCTAAAAATTACATGAACCAATGGTGATTTTAAGCTCAACATCTGAGAGTGTTTAAAGATGGTAGTGTTAGCCCCATCAGCCAATGTAGACATGATGCTTCATAACAGATGATGGTTCAAATTACCACACCATAATGTAACTAAGTATCCTTGGTTGCTTTAATTAATCCCTTAACTAATAGTTCCTTTGGTTATATGATCTGAGAGTCAAATCTACATATCAACCAATAGTTTTGAATTGATTAAACCTAATTCAATATTTGTGAAAAAATTTCATAACATCCAATGGGTTATGATGAAGTTGATAGTATGATGTTTTGGTTCTAGTAATGAGAATTTAATGATTTATACCCTAAAACTTGTAGTCTTATTTTTTGTCTTGGATAAATATGATAAACTCCCAGATTTTTGAACCTTGTCTAGTAATGTTACAAGTTGAGAAGGTAACTTACAAAGTAAAATTGTCATCCCAGTTGTACAAGGTATGAACATTGTTTCTATGTTGAGGGTGTGTCCTATGTGACAAATCCTGTGTAAATCTTGGGTAGACCTATAAATGGATATTCAGAATCTTCACATTCTATCCGGATTTAGAATTTGAAATTTTGAAAGAAAAAAAAAATCTGACATCCGCACAATACGAGTTGGATTTAGGATATCAAATTTCATATCTAAAATTTCAGATAGGATATTGGAAATGGTTGTATCCAATCTGAAAAATATGAATTCGATGAATATATACACATATTATTAAATATATATTATCTATATGTAAAAAAATATAGATACTTTATCCTATATATGCATAGTAATATTAATGTTTTCTATATATAATATATTTATAACAATACATTTATGATTTTTGGTCTGGAACAAATATTTATCTGAATTCGGATATCATATGTCGAATTGGATTCAGATATTATTACATGATATCCATCGGATATCGGATATTGGATCGAATTTTTTTCATATTTAGATATTAGATATAGTAGTATCCGCTCCATATTTGATCCGTTTACAGGTCTAATCTTAGGCAAAAAACATGATGTTGGTTAAAAGTGTTATGACATCACTGTGCCAGAAAGTACATCTTGTGGAAGCTTGAGGACATGCTACTTGGGGAGTATCTATTTCTTCTCGTGTGGGATTTTGGGGACCAAATCCTTATTAGGGGTTTATGGTTGTAAGGCCCCTGACCTCGCTTAATGCTAAATTGTGCTTACTTTGTATAATGAGATACTTAAATCTTAATTTAATTTTTTGAAGTGCCTTAATATCATGTGAGAGGATTTGGTTTCAATTTGGTTCAATTTAATTGAGGTTTGAACCACCTTTGCTATATCATTACTTGTTTTGGACTAGTTTGCAATTTACCCATAATTTAGGGTTAACATGCAAAATGTCACATGAAGAGAGTGCTCCTTGTACCTTGGCACCATGAGAGATAATATGGTGACATAGGGCACCTTGTTTGATTAATGTTTGATGATGGAACACTTCATGGTGTTCTAGGGTTTCTAGGGTTACAATGTGTAAGTGGTGACTAAGCTAAGGTTTGGATGTAGCAACCATTACCTCACACTTGGGTGAGGGTAGCAATCACAACACCATCCCTAAGGGTTGTGGCATCGACCTAGACAATCTAGAGGTTGAAACAAAACCTTGTCCTTTAGTGTCTTGACCTTGCTTTGTCAATTTAGGGTTTGGGTAGAAACAAGGTGAACATGGATGAAGTGTTAAGACCTTGATGATGGTAGTGACCATGTAGGTCACTACACTTTCTGGATAAATGTGAGATTTTTGTATTTTTTGCATGTGGTAGAGTATAATACCATGAGATTGAAGGACAACTGTCCTTGGGCGATCCAGAATGGTGACATATCACAAACCGCTTTCTCTCTCTCCCTTGAGGTATATATCCCTTTATCTTCATGTGTGAGAGACTTTTTTAATTCTTCATATTCCTCATTTGAATGTGAACCAACCTTGGATTTGTAGGAGAAATAATGAGCGAATCTTGAAGCTAGGGTTGTCGATCCATCTTGCATGAGGCAGATTTGGTGCTACATTATCTTATTGGTGGTGGTTTCTTGGAGAATCTCTTCTCTTGGTAAGTGATTCGAACCTTGTATCTGGTTTCCCCTTCCTTATTCATCTATTTCTTCCTCTATCTCGACCATGAGGGTTGTGCATGGTCTATGGTGATTTCTCTTGGATATTTCTTCTTCTCTTGGTTTGAAATACTACTTTAACCTAGGGTTTCTTCATCTTCTACCTTGGTTCAAAGTTATGGTTTGGGTTTTATTTTCCCTGGACTTATATTTAACCGTGGTGTCCCCCTCTTTTTGAAGGAGATCTGTTGGTCACATATTTTGATCTAGTTGAGTCTCCCTTTTCTTCTTTGGAGCTTAAGATCAAGGAAGCTTGGATCATCAATTATAGGCGGGTTATATAACTCCTTCCTCCTCTATTATGTGCAACTTAAACTTGATTATATGTTGTTAGTATGTTGATGTTCTAGATCCTAAAATGCATTCTTTTAGTAGAGTAAATGGTGATAGTCAAGGTTGAACTAAGTTGTATCTCAAAGATAACGTATACTTCTTGTAAACCCTAAAATCCTTGTACCCGATTTGAGAAATAGATGATGGTCTTTGTTCTTTGTTCATAGAACCATGTTAGATCTATTTGGTGTGTTCATACTAATATAACAGGGGATTTTGAACCTGCGTAGATGTTTAGAAATCTTGTTTTACTTCTCCTAATCATAACTTCAATGGTGATATAATCATGATTTAGGGTTTGAAGAACACCCTTGAATAGGTTTTTTTAATCTTGGATGATGGTTGATGTTCCCTATTTTTTTCCCATATGTTGCGACCTATTTCGTAGCAGGCTAGACACCACATAGGTCACAACATCTTGTTGTATGTGGTCGTAACACTTTGTATTGATAACTGGTTATGATCAAGTAGGGTAAGAGGTCGAAACACCTATGTGCTATGGAGGTTATGGCTACGTGATAGTGTTTTAGTTGTTACATTTATGTATAGGGTCAAAACACATGTGAAGATGATGGTTTAGACTCCCATTAACTTTGTTATGGCTGATACACCATATGTGGTTGAGATCGAAACACTATCCCATTGTGGGTTGAGACCATGAATGGTTAAGGTTGAAACACCTAGAAGTGTGGATGTCGAAACACTTTGATTTTAAATTTGAGGCACTCAAGTTCATTTGGGGTAACACCCCTAGATTGCTACACCATGATGTTATTGGGTCCAAACATAGAGTCACGGTCATGACACATTGAGTGTGTCTAGGTCGTAACGCGTGTATAGAGATGGGTCGATACACTTATACTCATGTATGTATATATGGTCAATACATAGTGTAATGATTTAGATGAGATGATGTGACCCTGAATGGTTAATTACTAACCATAGTGCTTGACTCTAGAACTCTCCAATAATGTGGGAGATGATGGAATTAGGTTTTTAGGGTGAATGTCGATAAGCATCCCTAATTGATTACATATAAACTCTAATCCTAAACTATTGCTCACATGATGTGTGTGGTTGCCTTACTTGGAGATTTTGTTGTACAATAGAGTGTTCTCTCTCTTATGTATGAAACCCTAAATTTAGAGGTGAGATGAATGTTAATAGATAAAATAATGCTATCATTAGCCTTGTAAAATATAGGGTGGTGATTATAATCATACATCATTGTTGAGATATATTGTGATATTAATTGCACATGTGTTATGTAATGTGAATCTTATGACATGTTGAGTGCCTTGAGCACAATTTGAGGTGAAATTCTCTAGACATAGAATTGAGGGGTTGATACCCCATAGTGATGTGATATTTATGACCTCGTAATAATTATGATACAAGTGTCTTGTGATGATAAGACAAGTTCTCACCTAGTATGTTTTATATCTTTTGAAGTTGTACACTATCCTTAATTTTTGTTGAATTTATTTAGCGTTAATACATTGCAACTTGATTAACACATTACAAGATACCCAAATGGGAATATCTATCAAATAAAACCCTAATCATGTTCCTTAACCCTAATATTGGGTCAAGTGATGTGTTTATATTTCTTCCTTGAAGTAATTATCATTTTATGATGTTTCCTCTCTCCTATTGGTATGGTTATAACCTTGTAGTTTAATTGATTCTCATAATTTGTGAATACTTTGAAGATGATTAAATGATACTAGATGATGGCCATGAGCCTTGATGAGGTACACTCAAATTTGTAAATATGTGAATGTACACACATAGTTACAATCTATAGTGCAAATCCCTAATACTCACATATTTACAATCTATAGTGCAAATCCCTAATACACTCCAAACTTGTGGGAGGTAATGAAACTGGAGATTGATAAATAAATAATTTTTTGGGATCCCTATGTGGTTAAGCATGAACCCTAACCCTAATTTAGGGGAACATATGATGCATTGTTTACATTGCTTAAAGTGATTAAATGTGATAATAAAATCATGAGTATTCTCTCTCTATTTGTATAATGTTGATTTTGTAGGAAAAATGATAATCATAGCTAATGATTGCTATGGTGTATATGTGGTGTGATACATATGATGTTTATATGCCTGAAGAGGCATGATGTGGTGGTTATCATTGCTAATGATTGCTATAATACAGGTGATGCTTATATGTCTGATAAGTCAAGATGAGACAATAGAGTTACATGAATAATGTTATTGGACTTATGACCTAGTGAAGGTTGAATGCCTAGTGTGAGGTTATATCCTCTAGTGATGTGATACGGGATTAATATTCCCAGTGATGTGATAATAGTGATTGGGCTAATATGGAAGTGTTAACAAGTGATGATGTTGATGGCCTTGTTTAAGGCAGTGATACAGTATTATCCTAAGATGATGTGACAAGTTCACACTTTATACGCTTTATATCTTCTAAAGTTGTTTCATAGTTATGCTTTCTAGATTGAATTAGGGTTTTGTATATCCACTTGTATGATGGAGCCTTAATTCACCCAATTAGCATCACTAATAAAGTGAAACCTTAATCATGTAGTTGCCATGTACCACAGATCCAACTTCAGAGTTAGTATTTAGCTGGATGGTGAAATGAGTAACTCCTATGGGAAACTTGGAATGAATATTGTTGAATATGTGAGGTATTAGTGAAGGTATCTCCCTATATCCTTAAATTGTTGAAATAGTGATGTGATGTTTTTTTTTAGAATGGCCATGCATGAGCATGTTCTCTAGCGTTGTTTCATGTACCAAGGTAGGCTACTTGTTTTGCAGGACCATAGCTTTGACTATGAGTTGATGTCTTTATAGGACTATAGTTGCAGCTATAAGTTGTTGTCTTTGTAGTTTGACTATATGTCACTGCGTTGCAGAATCGAGCTGATCGAGTAGTGCTGGTGATGATCATGGAGTCTGACTCTTCCATTGATATTGTATGGTACTGATTTTAACTTAGCAGTGGCCAATTGGATTTGATGGTATGTCTCAAATCCACAAGGCATACTAATTAAAGATGTAACATACTCATGTAGTGTTATTTCTTAGGGTCACATTCGAATAACATTGGATGACCTACCCGGCCAATGTGGCTTAGGTGGTTCGGTTCGGCTTGTCCTCCTTGGGGGACCCGGGTTCAAATCCCCCTGAGCGCACTGTAATTACCA
Organism: Alisma plantago-aquatica; assembly: GCA_963693085.1. Classification (NCBI taxonomy): domain Eukaryota; kingdom Viridiplantae; phylum Streptophyta; class Magnoliopsida; order Alismatales; family Alismataceae; genus Alisma; species Alisma plantago-aquatica. Next base: position 1,995,182,391 of record OY856409.1, read on the forward strand.
ACTCCTTGGGTCATCCGGGCTCTGGCACCTGTTTGAGGAGGAGGGGGAGCGGGGTCTCCCTAAGACTAAAAAAATATTGGATGACCCCCTTGATGTGTTTCTTATACTGAGTATTTGATAATAGTTGTATGTATTCTTCATATTCCTTCTTGAAGTATAAGATGATCTACTACTCATTTGTAGATCATTGAAGTGCTTAAATAGTGCTAACTACCTTGATTATATCATTTAGTTGAATCTACTTATCTATTAATAGTATAAATTGTTATTTAGCTTATCAATGCTTATAATAGATGTTGGAGGAGAGTTATATCTCTCGCTGGGACTTTGGTCTTACCCCATGGGATCCACATTTTTTTAGGTGAACGGATAGGATGAGACAGAGATCATGTGGTTGAAATTGACAATATAAAGAGCTATAGCTAGTGGATCATGGATATGCAATATGTGTCTAGTCACAGAGTCCTATGTGTCATCCATGTACACTTAGGTCCTTGAAGGACTTTTATGAATGTTGTACATTCGTTTGAATTTTCGGTTGTGAGCCTTAGTGGTACATACATAGTTTGTATACGTGAGAAGATGATTATATGTAGCAGGTTGTGTCTAAATGGCCAGTGAACAATGAAGTGTAATACCTTTTGATATGAATGAAATACAGTGGCAACAGTGTATGGCTCCAATTGTGTCTTGTTGAGATTGAGATCTTGACATGTTATCAGTTTTAATTTACCCTATTTGTGGTAATATTGTTATTAGTGATAATTATGTGCTTTGTTTTGAGTAATCTCATCCACGTCTTCATTATGTAGCAATGTTTCCTGTTTTTTATTTTTTCCCTTTTGAAAGTAACACGACATGTTTGGAAAAGGACACGTCATGTTTCCCTTCTCAGTATCACTATGTAAAGTCAAACAAATCTTGAACATGCCATGTGTTAATTTCCACACAAAGTGTTTGGTTCTAGGTGAAGATGTTGAAATGAAGATCACCCCAGACACAGCGTGTCACGCAAAGCACACACCATGTTTAGTCTTCACATGAATTTCTAGAAAGTAGCACGAGATGTACATGGTGTGGGTAAATCCAAGACATATCATGTTTACTTCCAAGTGGTCACTTGACAATTTGCTCAAAACATGCATGTCGTGTCAATTCAATGCACATCATGTTTAAGCTTCACAGAACCTCTGGGACAGTATAATCTGCTATGTACATAGCATGTAGTGTTTTACACACACCATGTTTTCTTGATTGAACAGCTTATGATCAACTATATGAAGTTGGTATGCCATGTCATCTATCAAACACAATGTGTTGGAGCCGACTTGTTGTAGAAGTTGGATTTTTTTTCTCATTTTCTTATGCTCCTGCAATGATAATGGCATATAATCTATGAGGGTCTAAATTTATTACATTCATCCATCACAAATTTATTTTTAATAGGAAATGTTCTTTGAGTGAAAAGCTTAATGTAAATCTATCATAAGTGTGGGGTCAACTGCCACAACGGTCCTCCATTTAACGTCCAGAGTGAGATTTGGGTCTTCTTCAGCAATTGTCAGTAAGTGAGCATGAAAATCCCTTTTCAATATTCTATCCTTCTATGTATAGCTTGCACCTTTAGCAACTGACTTTGAACATTGATTGCTTCCCTTAGAGCTCAACAGTCCCATATGGAAAGATCTTCAACATAAGGAATGGCCTGGACCACTTGGAACGTAGCTTGCCCGAAAAATCTTCAACCTGGAGTTGAAAAGGAGCACTTGATCTCCTTTAGTGAAGTCTTTTCTTATAATATTCTTATCGTTCCATGCCTTTGTTCTTTCTTTGTATATAGTCGCATTTTCATATTCATCTAGACGGATCTCTTCAATCTCTTGGAGTTGTAGCAATCTCTTTTCTCTACTTTCTTCAAGTAAAAATTCAGAAACTTGATTTCCCATAGAGCCTTATGATCTGACTCCAGAGGAAGGTGGCATGACTTGACATAGATTAGCATGAATGGTTTTGGGCCAATAGATGTTTTGAAAGTTGTCACCAGTGCCCATAGAGCATCATCTAGGTTGAGTACCCAATATTTTCTTGAACTAGAAATAGTTTTCTGCATAATATTTTTCATCTACCTATTTGATACTTCAACTTGTCCCATCATTTGAGAATTATATGGAGTAGATATCTTATGCTTGACTCCATATTTGTTGAGCAAATTATTGAAGTGCTTTCACTAAAGTGTGTGCCTCCTTCGAGTATCACAACTCTTAAAAATCCAAAGTAGGAAAAGCTATCTTCTAAAATAGCTTTATTATATATTTTACATCTGGACTTGAGTAGGAATAGCTTCTACCCACTTAGATACATAATCACATGCAAACTAAGATGTACTTGTAGCCACAAGAGGATGGGAAGGGGCCCATGTAATCCATGCCCCCATACATCAAACACCTCTATCTCAAGAATGGAGTTGAGAGGCATTTCATCTCTTCTTAATATATCACACGTCCTTTGGCATTTGTCACAATATTTGACATAGGCATGAACGTCTCAGAATAATGTTGGACAACAAAAACCTACTTGCAAAATCTTTGTAGATCTCTTCTCTCCTCCAAAGTGTTCTCTATAGGAATAAGAGTGGTATTTGGAAATGATGGTTGGAATCTCCTCATCAGCTACACACCTTTGGATCAACCCATTTGTTCCTTGCTTGAACAACAACAGATCATCCCAATAGTAGAAGTTTGCATCATGTAGGAACTTCTTCTTTTATTGATAAGTGAGATCAGGTGGAAGGCATCCAATAGCAAGAAAGTTGGCAATATCGGTGAACTAAGGGACCAGAAAAGAGTCAATAGCATATAGTCCTTCAACATGTAGACAATCATCAATGGGGAGAGAATTTATTACATCTGTGTTCAGCCGTGAGAGGTGATCAACACCAATGTTCTCTATACCTTTCTTGTCTCTTATCTCAAGGTCAAACTTCTGAAGTAATAGTATCCACCAAATTAGGCGTGGCTTGGCATCTTTCTTATTCAAAAAATACTTTATTACAGCATGGTCGGTGTAGACCACAACCTGTTTCCTACAAGATATTGCCTGAATTTCTTGAAGGCATATACTATTGCTAGCATCTCCTTCTCTGTGGTGGCATAGTTTATTTTTGCTTCATCCAGGGTCTTGTTGGCATAATGTATGGGATAGAGTTTGTCATTTTTCCTCTATCCTAGGATTGCACCAATGACATAGTCACTTGCATCACACATAATTTCAAAAGGTGCATCAGACATAATTTCAAAAGGTGCATTCCAATTTGGGGGCTGAATGATGGGGACAAAAATAAGGGCATCTTTCAACTTCTTGAAAGCTTCTTGACAATCATCATTGAAAACAAAATCAACATCTTTGGCAAGAAATGAGTACAATGATTTGGCTATCTTGGAGAAGTCCTTGATAAAATGTCTATAAAACCTTGCATGGCCAAGAAAGTTATGAACATCTTTCACGGATGTTGCATTGGACATCTTTTCAATTGCTTCACCTTTGCCTTGTCAACTTCAATACCCTTCTTAGATACCACACAACATAGTACAACCCCAGATTGTACCATAAAATGGCACTTCTACCAGTTGAGTACTAGGTTAACCCTTTTGCAATGTTGAAGAACTTTAGATAAATTTGATAGATAGTCATAAAAGGAATTGCCATACACACCAAAATCATACATGAATATCTCCATTATTTTCTCGATGAAATTGGAGAAAATGGCCATTATACAACATTCAAAAGTCATTAGAGCATTACAAAGATTGAATGGTATGCGTCTATAAGCATAAGTTCCATAGGTGCATGTAAATGTGGTCTTTTCTTGGTCCAGTGGGTATATTGGCATTTGGGAAAATCTAGAGTAGTCGTCAAGATAGAAAGAACAAGAAAATTGGTTAATCTTTCAAGCATCAAATCAATGAAAGGCAAAATAAAGTGATCTTTATGAGTTGCCTTATTTATCCTCCTGTAATCAATACACATGTGCCACCATGTGACCACACATGTTTGGATTAGCTCATCATTTTCCTCTTGTATGAAATTTGCACCCCCTTTCTTGGGTACTACTTAAATAGCACTCACCCAAGGGATGCCACTTATAAGGCGTATGATTTCTACATCTCTCAACTTGAAAATCTCCTTTTTCACAACCTCAAGCATATGTTCATTTAGACACCTAGGAGGTTATATACGTGGTTTGACATCATTTTATAGATTAATTTGGTGCATGCAAATGGAAGAGTGATGCCCTTCAAATCATCAATGGAATAACTAACAACTTCTTTGTGCAAACAAAGTTCATTAAGCAATTTGAGTTCTTGTTCATAGGTTAAACCATCATTTATAATAATAGGAGAAGTATAATCACATCTGAAGGCTCCAACATCATCACGTTTCTCTGATAGCCTATATTGGATGATAGAACTCATCCTCTCTGATAGCATAACAAACTCCACTTAGTCAATCCTTCTTTTTTAGTTGAGATGTCTTTGAGAAATTTTGCATAGGAGGGCATCTTAGCAATAACTTCAACCAAGGGAAGGATGACATAAAGCTTCTTGAGGATGTATATGAATCTATTGAATTTGACATCATCCTTCTTATGTGAAAAACTATGAGGAAAAGAAATAGTAGGTTTGTATGAAGGTGGTGCTTCAGCTACATTCTTCTTTCTTTGCTTCTCATTGATACCATTTTCTTTGTTAATAACATCATCAACTATCTTCTCATTTAATGGTGGGGGTCTTTCAGTTACATCTACACTCCTTAATGTAATGGATTTGCAGTCTCTTGGGTTCATCTCTGGTTGACTTGGTAGCGACCCGAAAGGGGGCCTTTGATTGGATAGAGCTTCTTGTGTACTTTGATTCTCTATCATCTTTGTGTGGGAACAATGTTGTCTACTTTAGAAGAGAGCTAAGTAGTTACATCTTTGAGAAGTTTCCCATGGTTGTGAAATTTGTCATTTTTTTTGGATTTGAGTTGTGATAAAAGTCTCAAGCAAGCTCTCTATATTTGAATTTGATTGGGATTGTTTTTGTTGATTGTAAATTCGGTTTTTGTTGTTGAATCCTGACGGGTTGCGGTTCATGGATTGTTGGTTGCCCATTTGTTATTGATTTGACCTTGTTGCCAATGTGAGTTTTGAGAATTTCTAGTGTTTTATAGGAGAAATTTGGGTGATCTCTCCATCTCGAGTTGTAAGTGTTGGACTAGGGGTTGTAGGATTGCTTGTTCCCAAAACTACCTATCACATTTGTTTTTCCAGAATCTCCTCAACATTCATTTGTGGGGAAAATAAAGATGAAGAATTATGTCCTACAACTCTACATGCATCACAAACTTGTTCTACTACTTGGATAGAATAGGTAGTCAACTTTTCAAATTTCTATGAAAGGGCTTCTAGCTTGGTTGTAATGAGATCAACTGCATCAATAGTGTGCTTGTTGTCTGACTCTTTAGTAGAAAAGTTTGATGAATAAGGTTGGTCGGTCCTGTTTGAGCTCCATTGGTAATGGTTGAGTGCCATATCTTCAATAATAGCATACGCCTCCTAGTAATACTTGTTCATCAAGGCTCCATTTGCAGAAATGTCCACAGTCATACCGGTTTCATAAAATAACCCATTATAAAAAATTGCAACAGTATCCAGTTAGTCAAACTTTGGTGAGGAAAAAGACGATGAAGGTCTTCAAATATCTCCCATGCGTCACATAGTGTTTCACCTTCTTGTTGTTTGAAATTGGTAAGTTGACTCCTTAATTGCACGATCTTTCTAGGTGGGAAATATTTAGCAATAAAAGCATTCATCAACTCATCCCAGCTTTTGATGGACATCTTGAGTAAGAAAGAATGACATGACTTGGTTATGTCTCTCAGGGTGAATAGAAACAAGATTAGGTGTATCCCATCAGCAAGAATGCCCTTTATCTTGAAAGTGTTCATGTATTGTAGAAACTCGACTATATAAAGATTCTAATCTTCCTAGGGATTTCATCCAAACATGTTCTGCTAGATCATCTACATAATAGTGGGGTTGATATAGAAGTTATTGGCTTCAATTATTGGATGACCAATAGCTCCACATATGTTGATGGTAGTGAGTACAACAAAGCCTTTTAATGAAAAATCCTCCTCCATGATCGGTCCTTGTTGATCAGTTGAAGATGGTAGCGAGGATGAAGTTGTTGAATGGGATGACGATGGTTGTGAATTATCTAAATTTGAAGAGGTTTCACTCCTCTTTGATCTCCTACTGTTGTTGAATGTGTGTTCAATTTTAGGGTCTAGAAAATATGGATGGTTCAAGATCCCTTTTAGAACACTGCATACAACCCTGTAGACAAATAAGGTGACTGATTTACACAAAAAATGGGAAAAATGATTATGGATATGATGGGTGGTGGTGTGATCTATTGACCTAAGTGTTATACATTGTCCACATTTTGATAATGACTTAACCATTCCATTCATATGTATCTAATATGTTTGTTTGAGATTGATTTCCGGCATTAGGTACATGAAAAGGATCAAATCAATCAAGCCCTAGCTTGTTTTAGTTCAAGTCAAAAGCAATGCAAATGCGTTTTTTGGAAAACACTCCAAATCACCTTAGATAATTTTTGTAATCATTTGTATTGATGATATGACTTGTAACCAAGATGAGGAAAAAAAATCAGGGACACTTAATTCCATCATTTGATCACTTAAAACTCATTTTGTAAAATTCATTACAGATTGTTCAACGGTCGAGTTACAATCTCGACTGATCATTAATGTATTTTAAGAATGATCTTTATCAGTCAAGTTGCACACTCTCATAACTTGACCGATCCCTCTACAGACCAAAATTGATTTAAGTGGATCGGTTGTGTTTCCACTAGGACAAACTCAACTAATGGTTTAAATTGGCTTTGTCGCATAGTGCGATTGGTTGAGTTATCTTTATTGAAACTCAATCAAATGCATTATATGTAAAATGCATAAAAAGTGATTCTAACCATTAGGGATTTGAAAAGGTCAAAATTATAATTGTTGCAACCCTCAAAACGACTAGAAAATGTTCATAAATGTTCCCACACTCTAGTAGACACCCTCAGCTATTAATAGAACCTCTTGGAGTTCATTCCAAGGTTGCTCCTTCATGCTATTCAAGCTCCTTCCTATAGTTGAGTGCATCTAGTCCACTTAAGCCCCTTTCTCTCTCTTTATTACACTTCAATTTGACATTATGAGTGAGATAGGATTTGTGTGAGAGAGATACCTCATTGTATGCTTGTAAATATCTCAAGCTTCTCCTTTCCCAACCCCTTTCTTCAAAGTTCTTATTGATGAAAGCTTTCCCAATTGAAGGAGAAGGTGCAAGCTTCTTCAAGTTGTAGAACAAAGTGCATCAAGATTCTTTTAGTGAAGGAGGAGGACAAGGCGAAAGATTCAAGGAGTTGAGTGGGTAAATCCTTCAAGGACAAAGACTCGTTTCAAGAAGGGGATCTCCTTGGTGAAGGCATCCGGCTTCTTGCAAGAGTGGGTAAGACCTTGGTGAGGTAGAAGACTAGCTCTTGGATAGGTAAGACCTTGGTTGTAAGGTTGTTGGATCCCTTGTCCTTAAAGGGAAGTAGGGTATCCTTGTCCTGGAAAAGGAAGGTCATATGTTGTAACTCTTATAAGTGAATATAAAGAGTGGACATGGTTAAGAAATCCTAGAGTTTGACCTCTCTCGGTAGTGGAATGACTCTCTCCTATTTTGGAGAGTGGAACCACTCTAAAACAACTTGTTCAATTGGTTTCTTCAATTTCTCTCATCATTGTTATGCATGTTTAGATTGCCATCAAATTGACTATTTGCAATTATGCCTAGTTGAAGTAAATTGAAGGTCTAACTATTTTTATGTAAGTTTTGAAGCTCTATTCAACCCCCCCTAGAGACCTCTAATCCAACAAGTGGTAGCAGAGCCACAGTATTCTCTGACATATCTCCCACGAGATGAGAAGATGGCCGACTTACTTGGGTCCCTCAACCTAGAGGGAGGCTTGTCCATGAGACCCCTGATCTTCGACGACGCCAATTTCCTCTATTAGAAACTAAAGATGTAGTTTTACCTTCAAGGAATGAATTATGACTTGAGGAAGGTGATGATTCCACCCTACAGGGAGCCAACAGGTAATGTAGATACTTGGGATGAAGCTACACTTAAGAAGGCATAGCTCAATACAAAGGCAATGAGCATCATCTATCCTGCCCTCACTCCCTCCGAGTTCAATTGAATCTCCACTTGGGGCCCAACCCATGAGATTTGGAACAAGTTGTGCATTACCTATGAAGGCACACAACAAGTCAAAGAATCAAAGATCTACATGCTCAATGGAATGCTTGAAAACTTCAAGATGAGCAAGAAGGAAAGCATTGTTGAGATGAACACAAGTCTCAACATCATCATCAATGGCCTTGTTGCTTTGGGTCACACCTTGGATAGAAGGACTATCAAATCCAAGATCCTAAGGTCTCTTCCCAAGACATGGGAACCCAATGTGACTTATTGAAGAAGATAGAAGTCTTGGTGACTTTCCTACTGAGAAGATCATTGGAAACCTTCAGGATCATGAGGCAAGGCTTGACAAGAAAGAAGAATATTACAAGCAAGAGGAGAAGGAAACAAAGAAAATCAAATACAATGCCTTCAAATCTCAAGTGAAGACAACGATTCTACAACAACAGCTTGCTTTTCGGTCCTATCCACCCTCCTCAAGTGAAGACGATGGCCCTATTGATCATGAAGCAAACTACTCCAACGACAAGCACTTTGAGGGAGGTTCTTCCTCATCCTCAACTCCTAGATGCTATGAATGTGGACAAAAGAGGCACTACAAGAATGAATGCCCAAAGGTCAAGAAGGCTTACTACAAGAGCAACCACAAGAAGAAGGATGACTACAAAAAGGAAGGAAAGTACAAGAGGAAGGATGAGAAGGATAATAGGAGCAAGGATGCAGCTGACGCGGCTTGGGAAGAATCCTCTTCAAGTGGCTCAAGATCTGATGAAGGAGAGTGCCATCTCGCACTCATGGCCTCCACAAGTGAAGACATTGGTGAGGTAAGTGAGGTAAGTTAGGTACGCTTGCATGAGTTATCCAAAAAAAATCTTATTGACATGTTAAATGCTTCTCGTTCATCTTATGTTGATTGCAAGTCTAAAAAGAAAAGGCTAGGAAAGATCATTGATGATTTGTATGCTATAATTGACATTCTTGATAAAAATGAGAAGTTGCATCTTGATGGCATTGATTCCTTGCAAGGGAAGTTTCTTGACCTTGAGCTCCAATATAATGGAGTTGAGTTAGAGAATGGTATCTACCTTAAGAACATCAACAGTCTTAAGGAAGAAAACCAAGCCCTAGTAGATAAGATCGCTTTACTTAAAATTGAAAATGTTGATCTTAAGCTTGCTTGTGATGCTATAAAGATGAGAATAGAGTTTATCTTGATGAGATTGTTTTGCTTAGAACTGAAAATGCTAGATTGCTTGTTCAAGTTAATGATCTCTCTTCTATGCCTTTATTCCCTAGTCATGAAGTTTCTAGTCTTACTTTAGAAAAACATTCTTATCTTACTAAAGCCCTCTGTTTGGAGGTTGTCTTACTTCATGCTCAAGATGATCTTACTAGCTTATCTTCTACTGTCATTACTCTTAGTGATGATAACCACAAGCTATGAGATTCCTTGCAAAAATTCCTCAATGAGAAGAAGTCCCTAAATGAAGTTCTAGATCACTCTACCAAACAAGATGGTAGAAGTGGTTTGGGATATGTAGAGGGAGCTCCAAAGAGAAAAAGCAAGGGAAAGGGTAAGAAAAAGAGCAAGGGACCTCCTATCTTACATGGAGATTCCTCTGGCTCTAAGAACCCTATAATTTATGTTCATTGCAAGAGTGATGATCATTACTCTACTTATTGTCCTTATAGAGAGAAGGCGACCAACCAAAAGATGAAATGGGTCCCCAAGCTAAAACTGGATCCCAAAGTTTGAGTTGGGAATTGAAATCTTCCTCTATTGTAGGCACAAGGAAAATGGATTGTTGATAGTAGTTTCTCAAGGCACATGATTGTGAAATAATCCATTTTAACAAATTCACAAAGAAGAAAGGAGGGTCGGTTACATTTGGTGACAACAAGAAGTGTAAGGTAATAGGTGAGGGTGATGTAGGTGATTCACTTTGCATCAAGAATGTACTTCTTGTGGATGGCCTACATCACAATTTAATAAGTGTTAGTCAACTTTGTGATAATGGTTATCTTATTCTTTTTACTTCACTTGAATACTTGCTTCTAGATTCCCTCTCCAACAATGTTATATGTAAGGGAACTATAAATGGTAATCTCTATATTATTGTGCTTGACTCTATCAAGCCTATTATTCGTAGATATCTTGATGGAAATTCGAATGATATTTCTTTATGGCACCGTAGGCTTGGTCATGTAAATATGCATCAAATGAAGAAGTTGAACAAAAAAAATTTGGTGAAGGGACTTCCTAAATTGGATTTTAAAAAGGATGAAGAATGCCAACCTTGTACCCAAAGAAAGCAAACCAAGTCCTCCTTCAAATCCAAAGGAGTCCTTAGTAGCAAAAGAGTTCTTGAGATTCTTCACATTAATCTATTTGGACCAATGCGTATGCAATCGCTTTGTGGTAGGAAGTATTGTCTTGTGATTGTCGATGACTTTTGTAGATATACTTGGACCTTCTTTCTTATTTAAAAAAGTGGTGCTCTTGATGTTTTCTCGACTTTTTGCAAATGAGTTGAAAATGAAGCTTATTATCAGATCATTTCTATCCTTGGTGATCATGGGGGAGAATTTGAAAATGATTTGTTTGAACAGTTTTGTGAGGAATCTGGCTATGCACATAACTTTTCTTCACCTCAAACACCTCAACAAAATGAAGTTATAGAGAGAAAGAATAGGTCACTACAGAAAATGGCTAGGACTATGCTTCTAGAGTGGGCTTCACCGGGCTCGACCTTCTCCCCCCTGTATGTTTGAGCTCCTCCCCATTTCTTCTCTGATCACAAAATTGACAATGGATAGTAAGCGAGAGATAGCATAAACTTCTCTCTAGAAACAACCCTAAGATCACATCATCATCCTCTCCACCTTGGTGAGCCCTAGTCCGGCGAGCCCTAGCTTCCGCTCCCTCGTCCTTCTCAGGTAGCACTTCATAGGAGTGGGCCGACCTTCTCCCCTCCCTGACCGTCGAGCTCCGCCTTGTGATTCTCAACATAGTGGTAGCGTATTCATTTTAGGTAAAAGAAAAAGATTTAACACATCCTCCCCTCCCTCATCTCCCGATGATTAATCACCTGCCTGGTGCGCTTAGTGGTGGCGTTAAAGGTACATCCTCTTAACTCCTCCACCCCCTTCACTCCTCTACATTTAATCCTAGAGCTTTGGATCACTCCCGAGGATCCTAGATTGCAAACCCAAGATAAAATAGCAACATGCAGACCTTTAAACCTTAACACCAGATTTTCCCCAACAATAGTGGTTGGGGCACATTCTCTCTATGTTATGCCCAGGACAGTCTGATACTCCAAAACATCCTTTTCAAAAAGTCTCTCTAGCTACAAACCATTCTGTCGGCTACGGCTTTCCCTCCCTGTGTCTTAACTGTAGTCGGTCCCGATTCTCTGCTTCCCAGAGAATATCTATTTCATTTTACTCACCTGCACGCTCTGCCAAGACCACATCATGAGAACGGGCGGCCTGCTCACCCTGGCCTCATGCATAAACAAGACTCGACTATCCAAAAAAGGTAAAACAAAAATCTTCAGGAAATCCCTAAAATAGAGAAAAACCTCGGCTTTTGACAACGGCTTGAGGGTTTCAGTTACACCTGCAGAAATGGACTCGCGATTCACCTTCATGGAGTTTCCAGTCTCAAACCCTTCGTACTCTACCAGTGTTCCCCTACCGAAAGCTTGGATCTACCACAATTTTGACCTGTCACCGGGATCCTGCATGATCAACATTGGCCACGTTCCTTCCCGGTGAAGGTCACTTGGTCTTCCCAGGCCGATCACCACTGGAAAAACAAAGCTTCAACCCTCCTCATCTCTGAGGGTTGGGACCTGTTGATCTCAGACCTCAATCTCAAACCGGAATGGTCTATCTTCATCAACCCGATCAGAAATCGAAATTTCCTGGCTTGGGTTAGGGATTTCAATGCTGACACACCACCTGAGCTAGCACATCTCTATAAAACATATGACCAAGAAAGCTCAACTTCATCAAACTCGGTTGATCAGCTTTTTATTCGGGATGTTCATCAACCCCCGGTAGGAACAAAGGCTTGGCCCATCTCTGTCTCCTCTTGCTCAGAGGAGGAAGATGTTGCTGACACAGCGTCAACACCACATCAAACAAGCTCCATCGCAGCAAGGTACCATCTTTTTTATTCCCAAAAGAAAAAAATGACCACAAAACTCACTCTCACTTCGCTCCACAAAACCTTAAACCCACGATCCTTCACAGCGGATGATATCATCCCTAAAGACATGATTCTCCTAAACTGCAATTTTCCTATTTTAGGAAAAGAAAAATCTTCACACCTCATCAAAAAACTCCTAGAGGTAAACCCCACTGCCCAAATCTGGAGAACAACCCCTCCCAGAAAACCTTTTCGGGCCCTTCACTGTTATCTTTGCAAAAGTAAACACCATTCGGCTTCCAGATGCCCTTCCCGCTTTACCTGCTTCAGATGCCACCAAGTAGGTCACACCAAAAGGAACTGTAAAGCTCATCCCCCCCCCAGTAAAGATCAGAACTCATGTAGACCCTGAGCTTTTCTTCCCTAGGTACTTTTCTAGAAAAGGTTTGACCTACAGTGAAAATCAGCGAGTTCCAAAAAAAGAGATATAGACGCCCCAAACATCCCCCTCCCTTTCCCCCACTCACAAGCAACGCCTTTTCATGCCTTGCAAACCTCCCGCCCGAACATGCAGACACACCCAAAACTCAATACCAGAATATAAACACCATTTTTGTGCCAAAAACAAAACCCTTCCACAAGCCACCAAACCACTTAGCTTCACCACCAAAACCCCACTCCTCCTACACTCCCTCCAGCACCTCCACACACAGATCACACACCATCCCTACACCATCAGCCATGAAAACTCCGGAACACCTTGAATATGTGATAGCCCTTGACCTACCTGCAAACTCCATGAGGCTACTCAAAGTCCTCACTTTGAGAAGCATCCTCATCTCCATTGAAAACAACATAGACAACAACCCAATAAATGTCCTAGATATCACCCGCGCTCTAGCCCTCCTCATCCCTGGACAGACAATCCTAAAACCAAAAATCTTTTCGCCAACCCAACTGATATACTCTGTTCCTAAAGGTACAAAAATCAACCATCTCTTCAACCAGATTCTCACAATACCATGTGGATCTAGTTTCATTACAGCCAGATTGTCAAAATGGACGGTCGACCTTAGAGCTTTCCCAGCTCCAGCTGGCGGCTTAGACTGGGTTGCAATCACCAACCTCTCACCTCACCTCTGGGAAGTTGAGATTTTTAGAGGCATAGCCCATTCCATCGGGGCTACTCTATAATACATCAGCCCGGAAACCCTGCATCCTACCCAATACATAAAAGCCTTTTGCCTCTTTGTAGTCAAAGCAACCATTTCCTTACCACCTTCCATCAACATTAGGATCGAAGAATCTATCTATAACATCAAACTGTCTGCCGAACATCCTTCTGAAAATAGAACAACCTTCTCTGATCTTTCAAACCATCCACCTTCATGGTTTTTCCCAAATAAAGATAGAAAGACACCTACTCTTACCCGATTTATAGGTGATCGACACCATGTTTGGGAAAGAAAGAACTCAAACACCACCTACTCCGATAACACAAACCTTCTTACAAGTAGAAAAAGAACCAGAACCTCCACTCCCTCCCTTCATGGAAACACCTCTCCACCATCTGGCACCTTTTTTCCTTCCCCAACTTCTACCAAGGAAAGCTGCCAAGCACAAAACCCAAACCAAAACTCTTTAAGAAAACAAAAACATTCCCAACTAAAGGATGTCAGCTCTTTGCAGAGTCCTCAGTAGAAGAGCCCAAAATAAAGGCAAGAAGACAGCTACACCCAGAAGCTTATGATGCAAGGTCCAAAGGAGGCAAACAAAAAAATCATCATCAACATACTAGATTCAGGTACATCCACAAACACTTCTCTCAGTTCATTCTGTGCAAAATCTTCTATTCTTGATATCTCCTCCCCACTTTTTACAAAGTCTATAAACTGTGACTTAGACAACATTGAGGACCTTGCATCATGGTCAAACATCAATAGTTTTACGAAATTTGCTAAAAATATTGGAATACATCTTAAAGATGAAGACAAGGCTCATAAAGCTCTAGATGATATTGAACTCTTTATGGGTTGGACAAACAAAAGAGTTTTGGAAACTACCAAGAAAAACTTTAATCTTCTCAATATCGACTAGCCTACTTTTTAGATCTGACCTTCTCCCTTCTTACATGTCCACCAAATATGTGACTTTCTTCTTGGAATGTTTGTGGGGCTGCAAACCTCAATAGACGTAAGGAAATCTGCTCACACATATACAAAATAAAATTGACCTGATCACTATCCAAGAAACAAAAACTAGTATTTCCCCTTTTGCTCTTAAAACCATAGGAGGTAACAGAATCACAGACTGGGTCCAAATCCCCCCCACTGGCTTTAAAGGAGGTCTCTTAGTTGGTTACAACAATCATACCTTCTCTGCCCTAAACACCACCACTCTAGACTACTCCATAACCATCGCCTTTAAAAACACATCTGATGGTTTTTGTTGGAATTTTTCTGGGGTTTATGGGGAACTTGGACATAATAAATTTTCCTTCTTGACTGAACTAAAATCACTCATGACAAACTACCATTTGTCTCCCTGGGTTATCAGTGGGGACTTCAACTTGATAACCCAAAACTCTGATAGATCAAACCCCACAAATTCCGCACAAACTATGTATGCCGCTGACAAACTTTTTAGCCATCTCCTCACAAAACATGCATTAATTGATTTAAAACCATCAAATGCATCCTTTACATGGTCCAGAAATCAAACTTTTTCCAGATTCGATCATTTCATCTGCTCCACCCCATGAGAAGACCAACACCCACTCTCCACGGTTCACATCTCTCTTAGGGCCATATCTGATCATTTCCCTATTATTCTAGATACTGATACCATTTCATGGGGTAAGCGCCCTTTCAAATTTGAAAATTGTTGGCTCTCCATAAACAACTTTACCACCACCTGTGTAGAGCATTGGAAATTAGCCAACTCCCAAACCACAAACCTAGGCCTCCACATTCTCCAAAACACAAAAAGCATCAAAATACACATCAAAAACTAGAAACACTCAAACCTAAACAAGCTCTCCGAAATACAAAAAAACCTAGAAGAACAATTCCTCTTTTTGGACAAGGACCCTTCAGCTAACCCTGCTCTTGTCCTGTCCATTAAAGTTGACCTTGATTTCACAAAAAAGTGTATTGACACCAGGTGGAGACAAAGGGCTAAAATCACATGGGCAAAAGAAGGGGATAAAAACACAAAGTTCTTTCATAAAATCTGCAACAAAAATTATTGAAAAAACTCCATCACGTACCTTCTGATAAATGATAGGATCACAACCCACAAACAATCTATCACAAATCACATCACTGACCATTTCAAAAAAATCTTCAACAACAACCACAATCCCTCCTGCCTAAACGACTTGGATTGGACTATAATCTGCCCTACAAACATTGAAAATCCTCAAGACCTTATAAATCTTTTTTCCCTAGGGGAATTGTACTTGGCCATATCTACACTAGGATTAAATAAATCACCTGGAATGGACGGCCTTAATGTAGAATTCTATCTTGCAAGCTGGAATCACTACAAAATTGACTTCCTGGCTTTGCTTAAGACTTTCTATGAAAGCAAAAACCCCCCACAACATCATCAAGCACCTAAACCAAACTTTCATCACCCTAATAAAAAAACCAATCAACCTGACCATATCTCCCAGTACAGACCCATCATCCTTATCAACACTTCATACAAAATCTTAGCAAAAACTCTAGCAAATAGAATAAAACCACTCATGAACAAAATCATTCCCCTCAATCAAAACGCCTTTCTCAAAGGTAGAAGCATACAAGATGTGTACCTGATGGCAAACGAAACAATACATCTCTACCACAAAAATAGAACACCACTGTTGGCCATCAAATTGGACTTTGATAAAGCCTTTGACTTTGTAAACTGGAACTATTTAACAAAAACACTCTCTGGCTTTGGTTTTCCACACAAATGGGTCAAATGGATACATGCATGCATATCCTCAAACCACTTTTTAACTATCATTAATGGTGTTCCATTTGGTTATTTTCATAATTCAAATGGCCTCAGACAAAGCGACCCCCTCTCCCCTTACATGTTTATTATCATCACAACCATCTTCTCTTGTATGATACAACTTGGAAAAATCAGTGGCCTCATTAACTCACCATAGGAATGCAAAGAGAACATTATACAGTTTGTTGATGATACCATAATCCTCTCCTCCCCGGAAGATGCCTCTTTACTCAATATCTTCATAATCCTAGGCATTTTCTCCTACATTTCGGGGCTTAAAATAAATCTCCACAAATCATCCATCTTTGGAGTTCACCTTGAACAATCTATCCTGGAAAGGTACAGAGATCTCCTAAGATGTAAGATTGATGACTTCCCCATTCAATACCTAGGACTCCCAATTACCCCCCACAACATCACAAATTCTACCTGGTCTCCCATCATAGGGAAAATAAATAAAAAACTCTCTGATTGGACAAATAACTTTCTAAATCCCTCAGGTAGGCTTACTCTTCTTAACAGTGTCATCACTCCTATCACCACACACTACCTGAGTTGTTTACCCCTTCCATCCAAAACTAAAACACTCCTTGACAAAGTGAGAAGGAAATTCCTCTGGAATAACTATCACCCATCCACAAAATCCGGAAAGCACTACCATCTTGTAAATTGGAATACTATTGCTACCCCTTTAGACCAAGGTGGTTGGGGTATACTAAACATTGAAACCCATTCCTTCTGCCTCATAACGAAAATCATCAATAGTCTGGTTAAAAATAAGACAAAAATATGGTCGAGTCTTATCAACTACAAATACTATCAAAAATCCCCTCCCTGGCATAAAGTTCCAAAAAAATCAACCTCACCCCTTTGGAAATACATAAACAAAAACATCCAAATTATAACCCAACTCATCAACACCCCAATACTCCCACCTAAATATCTCCTTCTGGAACGATCCCTGGTTTGAAAAAAAAAATCTATTCTAAACCTGCACACAAATTGGACCATCCCAAACAATCTCCTCAAGATCAACATTGTCAAGGCCCTCCGCCTTCTAACCAGCAACAGAACAAACTCTCTCAAAAGATGCATTCTCATGCATCTCAAACCTGACAACCTCTGTTCCTTAAAGTAGACACTTGAACACAATTCATCAAACAATATAACTTGGCATTGGGGAAACTCCTTCTCTATTAAGAAAGCTTACACACACCTATCTTTTAGAGGTTTTTCCCCACATACCACAAAAATATGGAAACAAAAATGGCAACAAAAACATAAAACCTTTCTTTGGTTGCTCCTTCACAACAAGCTGCTTACTGGAGAAAACCTTTCCAAGAAGGGCTTCATTGGTCCTTCTAGATGCCCTCTATGCATATCGGACACTGATTCAGTAGAACACATCTTCTTCAAGTGTAACACCTCACTAAACATCATCTCACACTTCACACGAAATTACCAGCTTGAACTCCAATCAGCTACCTTTCCCCTTCATATCACACCAAATAGACACTACAACTCCTTCAAGGGAAACGACATCTTCATCATCATCAGCTAGAACCTTTGGCTTGAGAGAAACAATAGAATCTTCAACAACACTATGAAAATGAGGCAAAATATTATCTCACAAATAGATGCAAACCTTCACTTGCTATCAATGTGCAGGTAAATAGGTCCTAGATGGGAAGGAGGACTCTTAAGAAGGTGAATATGAAGCCCATTTTCTCTACGACCTGAAGGCCATGGTGGACGATGAAACGGGAGTCACTTTGCTGCAACAACATCAGTGATACTATCTGTCCAGTAGCTGCACCTTTCTCAAAAAATATTATGGATTAGTGCTACTAGAGGCTTGTTAAGGGGTGCCTCCCCCCAAACCATTTAAACATCACTCCTTTTCTTCACCCAGTAGAACACTTTCTTTCACATTCACATCTTGTACGACTCGCCAAAGTAGGTGTTTGCTTGCTTTGTTTTTTTCTAATATATACTATGACCTTTACCTTCAAAAAAGAGTATGACACTCCAAAGAAGTTTTGGGCTGAAGCTGTTAGTACTTCATGTTTCGTGCAAAATCGGGGTTTTACTCATCCTTCTTTGAAGAAACCCCACTATGGTGTGGTAGAAACCTTCCATTGATTTCTTTCATGTTTTTGGTTGTCCTTGTTTTGTTTTGAACACCAAGGATTCCCTCGACAAGTTTGATCTAAAGTCTTACAAGGCTTTATTTCTTGGCTATAGCACTACTTACCAAAGCTTATAGAGTATTTAACATTGAATTGTGTAAAGTATAAGAATCTATCAATGTTAGATTTGTTGAGACTACCCCTCTATTTCCAAGAATGTTCTTAATGATGATGTTGCAGATGAGGTGATTCCTCACTTAAAAGAGCTCAACATTGTTGATAAAGGAAAATAGGTGTTAGGCGATGATGAAGAAAAAGAAGAAGATAAGAAGGATCCAACCCCTCGCATTGTAAGGCATCATCCAAAAGTGCTCATCATAGAAAATCCTTTTGAAAGGGTGAAGACGTGGGTTGCCTACAACAAATAACAAGCAGACAGTGCCTTCATCTCACATCTTGAGCCAAAAGATGTCAAAGAAGCTCTCAAGGATGATGAATGGATCCTAGACATGTAAGAAGAGTTGGAACAATTCGAGAAGAACTGAGTGTGGACTCTTGTACTAAGACCAAGTTATAGAAAGATCATTGGCACCAAATGGGTCTATTGCAACAAGCTTGATGAAAGAAGAAAAGTGGTAAGAAACAAAGCAAGGTTGGTTGCCTAGGGCTGCAATTAGTAGGAAGGTATTGATTTTGATGAAACATATGCACATGTAGCTAGACTTGAGTCAATTAGATTATTTCTTGCTTTTACTAGTCAAAAGAATTTTCCACTTTATCAAATGGATGTTAAAAGTGCATTTTAAATTGTACAATCAAGGAGGAATTATATGTTGTTCAACTTCTGGGCTTTGAACATGATAACTTGCCTAACCATGTTTATTTTTTACAAAAATCTCTCTATGGTCTCAAACAAGCACCTCGAGCTTGGTATGAGAAACTAAAGAACTTTTTGTTCGACAATGGCTATATCATGGGCAAAGTCAATTCTACCTTGTTTCTAAAACACACTTCTAGCAATTTCTTAATCATTTATATTTATGTTGATGATATTATCTTTGGCAAAACTGACCTTGATCTTTGCAAGGAGTTTAGTGCTCTTATGTAGAATGAGTTCGAGATGATCATGATGGGGGAGCTTACATTCTTCCTTGGTTTTCAAATCAATCAAACAAAAAATGGGAATTTCATCAACCAAGGCAAGTATACCAGTGAACTACTTAAGTGCTTTGAAATGGAGAACATCAAGCCAATGGACACCCCCATGTCAAACACCGCCAAGTTTGACAGAGATGAAGAAGGAGACAAGGTAGATGAGAAGCTCTATAGAGGTATAATTGGAAGTTTACTTTATTAAACTGCATCTAGACCTAATATAATGTTTAGTGTTGGCTTGTGTGCTCACTTTCAATCAAGTCCTAGGAAATCACATTTTATAGCTGTTAAGAGGATTTTGAGCTATCTAGCCAAAACCCAAAATTTTAGATTATGGTATCCCGAGTCAAGAGACTTTACTCTTACTGCTTATAGTGATGTTGACTACGCAGGTTGTTTGATTGATAGAAAGTGCACAAGTGACACTTGCTTCTTCCTAGGACCTTGACTGTTTTCTTGGTACTTCTCTAAGAAACAAAGCATTGTGGCTCTTTCAACTACTGAGGCTGAATACATTGCAACTGGAAGTTGTTATGCCCAAGTCCTATGGATTAAGCAAATTCTCCAAGACTTTAACATTCATTTTGATGCTTCTCCTATCTATTGTGCTAATACTAGTGCAATTAACTTGTCTTACAATCCTATACTGCATAGTATAGCTAAACATATAGAGGTTCATCATCACTTTCTTTGTGACCACATTGTCAAGAAGGATATGTATATGATGCATGTAGATATAGAGAATCATCTTGTGGACATTTTTCACTAAACCTCTAGCTAGAGAGCAATTGCTTTTATTAAATCAAAACTACTTATAACTTCTCTTGATGATATTAACATGCCTTCTAGCTAGTTTCTCTCTTACCTATATGTTTCTTGCTTAAATTTGATCATCTCTTGCTTGGTATGTGCTATAATTGTCTTGTTTCTTGCATTGTTTTGCTTGTTTTGGGTATTTTTTGCAAACAAATGATTTATTGCAAAATAGTACCATATGATGAGTGAAATGTGTCTCAATATGTCTAAAATGCATAATAGGGTAAAGAAATAAATTTAATTAGCACCCTAGAGGCTAGGAATTAAATTTTCAAGTTTTTGGACAGGGACCCGATTAGTCGAATTCCAAACTCGACCGGTCCGTTGGCCGAGGTCATGTGAAAATGTTGATCGGTCGAGTTTCCAAATCTCAGAACTTGACCAATGGTCGAGCTGAACCAAACTTACAAAGGGTTCGACAGACATTTCTCCCTCTCAATAAGATAAAAGTCAATTGATCCCGACCTCCAACTCCCTTGACCTCCAACCCTAGGTTCGCACACCCTCTCCCTTGACTTGTTTAGCCTCCTTTGCCTCTTCCCACACCCATCTAGGTGGTCAGATGACCTATTGCTAAGGATCTCTCTCTCTCTCAGTTGATATTACCTCTCAATATGTCTCCATGGCATCCAATCGTACAAAGAGAACTGTCCCAGGTGGAGCACCTTCGTTTTCATCTAATGCTTGCCTCATATCCTTTGATGAAACCTCCTTTGTCTCCTTCTAAGCCCTAAATCACTATAAAAACTCCTTCCTAGGAACCTTTCCCTTTTAGAGCTTTGTTTGTGCCTTGTCTCACCACTATGATGGTTATCAAGGAGGTCACAGAGTTGTTTTCCTCCCATCACCTAGGTGCACTATGCGTAGAATGTAAGTGCTTCTAAAATTCCATAACTAGCACCAAGGCGGTCCGTGAGTTCTATGTGAATCCCAAGTGGAACTACGACAAAATAGCGCCACATCCTATTAGCCAGGTAGTTCTCACTTCCATGATTGTTGGGACCAAGTTTACCATCTTATAAGATTCTCTAAATATCTTTTTCAATGAAACTGAGGTCACCGACACACGGAGGGAGGATTACCCTAACTATTTTGACATGCTTGACCCTGAGGCTTTCTACAAACACTTTGAACTTACTCTACCTGATATTCATAAGTTTTTAAAGAAGCCTCATGTACCCTATAGGAAGAATTCGACCATGCCATCCTCTTCCCTAGATTTCAAAAACTGTCTCATCACATTAGTTGTTAACTGTAATGTCCATCCAAAGAAAAACCAAACCAAAATTGCAAAAAACTCTTCCATGATCACGTACTATCTTTTGAAGAATGTTGGAGTTAAGTGGTCACATTCTACACCACATGACCTGCCTTGATATGTGGCCTTTTTGCTTTTGCCACTCAAAAATCCCTTTTCTACGGTCTTCATTACAAAGAAATTCGAAAAGGTGTCTGCATTAGTGAGACCATGATCAAGAAAACTTTCCTTCCTACCTCCTCTACCATGCATGGAACCTCCACATCTACCTCCACCTAGGCACCTCCACCTCCACCTCCATCACCACCCCGACCTGACAGTGCCTCTTTCTTGGTGTCAAATGAAGCCCACATGGGTTACACAATACACTAGTAGGCGGATAACCTTTAGGTTCAGGATCACCTCCACTAAGACCTATGCTAGATTATGTCTACCATGAACCTATCCTTTAGCCACCCTACCCCTCCTACCATCCATACCCAGGCAATGATTATGCCTCTTTTGCATACAATCACTTCTACCTAGCCCCTCCACTTATTGCTTCCATTGCCACACATGTTGCTGAAGGTGGACCTATTTCTGCCCCTGGTGTGCTTCCTCCTCTAACTCTCCCTGTTCGTCATGTTGTCATTTTGCTTGCTAGTCTTGGGACTTCTACACCCTCCTTTGAGCAAGCAAATGAGTTACATGCTTATGGCATGTCTTGGGCTGAGCATAACAACAGATGGCCTGGTCGTGGTTTCGGTCCTCCTACTGATGAGGAGATGTTGACCATGCTGCTATTGAGGATGATGTTGCTGATGATGAGGACACTGAGGATGATGGATCCAAGGATGGTTCTGATGACGACTTTGTCAGTTCCTCTAGAGATGAAGGTGATGTTGTTGTCTCTACTTTACCTTCAAATGGTGACAAGGAATATAGCTCGAGGTCGACGATAATGATGTTGATGATTATCCCGTTGACATAGATAGCATAGATATAGCTTAGATGTTTTAGTTCTTTAGCCTTTAGGTGTTGATCATATCTATCTTTTTAGACTAATTTGTACTAAGACATTAGGGCACTGTATCAGATGCATACCATTTTGTCATCTTATTGTTTTATCAAATGGTTTGTGGCTCGTTCTGTGAGAACATGCTTAGTGTTGTAATCTTAATCCTATGTACCATAACTCTCTGGTTGGCTATATATTATGAGTTTGTGGTATGTTATCCCATATTTTGATTATGACATTAGATTGCTTGTTTCTTAGTGCTTCATCTCTATTTGGTGTATGCTTTACATGGTTGATTGTTTTAGCTTGTTCTTGTAGAGAAGACAAGTGCTTTTTTAGCTCTTCTACCTCCCTATCTTTTTGATATGACAAAGGGGGAGAAGTGACCTCAGCCATATTTTTTATTGCTTATACGATCCTTTTCTTGTCAATTATCTACTTATCGTGTGACTTGCTAGAGGACCATATAGTTTGTTTATGTGCTATGGTTATTTGTGGAAAGACTAACCATGCATGATTAGGTAAGCATGAATTGAGGGGGAGCAATTAACATTGTTCATCCATGTGTCCCCTTGCAATTCACAAGGTAAAGGTTTAACTCTCACATCCTTTATCAAAGGTAAAGGTTCTAATTTCATATCCTTTTCAATATGTTGAGGAATGGTTTCTCATTGTCAAAAAGAGGGAGAATGTTGACCTAAGTGTTATACATTATCAATGTTTTGATAACGACTTAACCATTCCATGCATATATATCTAATATGTTTGTTTGAGATTGATTTCAAGCATTAGATACATGAAAAGGACAACTTGATCAAGCCATAGCTTGTTTTAGTTCAAGTCAAAAGCAACGCAAATGCACATTTTTGGAAAATACTCTGAATCACCTTAGATGATTTTTTTAATCATTTGTATTGATGATGACTTGTAACTAAGATGAGAAAAAATTGGGGACACTTAATTCCAACATTTGATCACTTAAAAGTCATTTCGTAAATTTCATTATAGGTTGTTCATCGGTCGAGTTATAATATCGATCGATCCTTAATGGACTTTGAGAATGATCTTGATCGTTTGAGTTGTACACTCTCAAAACTCGACCAATCCCTCTGCAGACCAAAACTAATTTAAGTGGATCGGCCGAGTTTCCACCAGGACAAACTCAACAGATAGTTTAAATTGGCTTTGTCACAGAGTATGATTGGTCGAGTTATCTTTATTGAAACTCGACCAAATGCACTGTATGAAAAATGCATAATAAGTGATTCTAATTGTTGGGGAGTTGCAAAAGTTAAAATTATATCCATTGAAACCCTCAAAATGTCTACAAAACGTTCATAAGTGTTCCCACACTCTAGTGGACACCCTCAGCTATAAGTAGGACCTCTTGGAGTTCATTCCAAGGTTGCTCCTTCAATCTATTCAATCTCCTTGCTACAGTTGAGTGCATATAGTTCACTTGAGCCCCTTTCTCTCTCTTAATTACACTTCAATTCATCATTATGAATGAGATAGGATCTGTGTGAGAGAGCTACCTCATCGTATGCTTGTAAAGCTCTCAAGCTTCCCTTTCCCAACCCCTTTATTCAAAGTTCTTATTGATGAAAGCTTCTCCAAGTGAAGGACAAAGTGTAAGATTCTTCAAGCTGTAGAAGAAGGTGCATCAAGATTCTCTGAGTGAAGGAGGAGGACAAGGCAGAAGATTGAAGGAGTTGAGTGTGTAAATCCTTCAAGGTTGAAGACTCGTTGCAAGAAGGGGATATCCTTGGTGAAGGCATCCAGTTGCTTGCAGGAGTGGATAAGACCTTGGTGAGGTACAAGACTAGCTCTTGGATTGGTAAGACCTTGGTTGTAAGGTTGTTGGCTCCCTTGGCCTTAAAGGGAATATGGGTATCCTTGTCCCAATGAAGGAAGTTTGTATGTTGTAACTCTTGTAAGTGAATATAAAGAGTGGGCATGGTTAAGAGAGCCTAGCATTTTACCTCTCTAGCTAGTGTATTGACTCTCTCCTAGTTTGGAGAGTGGAACCACTCTAAAATAGCTTGTTTAATTGGTTGGTTCAATTTCTCTCATCCTTGCTATGCATGTTTAGATTGCCATCAAATTGACTATTTGCAATTATGCCTATTTGAAGTAAATTGAAGGTCTAAGTATTTTTATGCAAATTTTGAAGCTCTATTCACCCCCCTCTAGAGCCCTCCAATCCAACATGATCTAGTCTCAGTTACTAATCAACACTCTTACTCTAACCAAAAAGTATCGTAGCTCCCCTAATAATGGTGCCAAAAACTTGTTAATTGGTTTAACAAATGAGTTTTAATATTTTATCATCTCAAATCATTTCTCCCCTACAAGTATACGAGATCGATTGTAGTTAATGTCGTATCCACCGAGAGCTAGGTTAGTTAGGAGCAAAAGCATTAAATTTCAACAATCTAGATTAGTTTACACAAGTTTGATTGATTTGATTAAACTAATCTATGAATAATAACTAAACTAGTAAACTTACGTCTTTTGGGTGAAGATTAAGATCAGATTTAAGAATCATGGAAATGAAATTTCACTTCCATACTGCAACTTAGTTGAATAAGAAAAATCTAATATACTAGTTGATCATACAAAGGAGGTTTGTGTCATACACCTTCTAGTGGTATGAGATAGCTCTAACTCCACATAACACTCCCATGTATATGCTTAGTTTCTAACTACAAATCTGGATTCCTCAACATATTCCCATCCACAATCGTGGTCAAGGAGATGTTTCTAAGATTACTTCTCCATACTCCTAAATACATCTATCATGATTATACTAGAAGCATAAAACAATCAAACAAGATGGTCATTCAAGCAAGTAGGTAAATGAACTACTGATGCAATCTTAGAATAGTAAACAACTAGTATTAAGGATGAAATTTGTGTTCAAATAAGTTATGACATGGGAGTTTCTCTCTCCCATGTCCACAAACATGGTTCTACTTGTGCATGGTGGTAAAATGCAGGTATAAGTGATGAATCGTGAAGAAAAAACATGAGTAGAGAAGAGAAAGAACAAAGCAAAACATGGAAGAAGAGAAAAAAGGGAAAAATTCTAGCTAGAAGATAAAATTTGTCCTTGCTAGTGAACCTACTCTAGCAACCTTCTCCTTCGAGGGATTAGAATGGAGGATGTACGTTCTTACTTTTGTCAGTGAAGAGAAATGAAGTAGAGAAGAGAACCTACTCTTTCTTTCTCTTTCTCTCTCTCTCTCTCTCTCTCTCTCTATATATATATATATATATATATATATTGAGGTTTACATCAAGATGGAAGGTAGATGGGCAACAAGCTACGCCATCAATCCTTTCTGGACGGCAAAATCTATCCTCTGAAATACAACATCCATTGATTTTGGGGCCATAATGTTACTATACATAACCTTTTGGACCCTCTTAAGAAGCTCCACAACATCTGGTGCTAAGTAAAAAATTGCTCCAAATGACGAGTGAGAACCTCCCTAAAAGAGCCCCCTCGTATTTAAAAACGAGAGACAATTCCTCTTAAAATTGTGATGAAATTGTTAGTGACATGATGTGCTGCTCTCAGTAACTAAAGTTAAAAATTCCCTATGTGAAGGTTGCACAACGTGTTAGTTGGCCAATACATCGTGTCGGTGCAAGTCGAGAAAATTTGGGCAAGTCTAACTTGAGTGAACATGATGTGCATTTAAGACACATGATGATGTTGTGTTACAACAAATTTTGGATCAAGGGAACACAATGTGTGTATTTAAGACACACCATGTTGTTGCAAGACATGAAGTTTGACAAATTCTTGAAATGAGCGGACATGACATGTCAGATGGCCGAAACGTCATGTTTCCACACATCAGAGCGAGCATATTTTTTCCTACAACTGTCTAGATAAGCCTAGGGATGCAAATGGGTACGGGTAGACCCGTGGGCCCACAAACCCGAACCCTTTAAAAGCCCATTACGGGTCTAAATTTTTGGACCCACAGAACCATAGACCTGCATACTATAAACCCGGATATAAGCAGATCCACTAATGGGTATGCTTAGACCCAGACCCACAGACCCATGCAACCGTTATACATGAATAAATACTTAAATAATATGTTATTATATCATAGTTTACTGGTCTAGTTAGTATAATACTTGAGATTACATATTACTCTAATTATAAAAAGGTCAAGACTAGTCATCTAGTTGAGGATTAACTACTTTAATTACAATCATAAGAAACATATGTAAACTTATAATCAAAATAGTTACATAATATGATACATATTTAAAACACTATGACGATGAATACAAATATGTAAGTAATTAAATCAATTGATCTTCAATCTACAAAGTATTACATTATTTAATATAATGAGTGCATGTTTATATCCTATATAATAGCAATATATCATTGTATTAGAATATATAGAACATAGTAGTAATTTTTTATATAAAATAATATCATTTTTATATAGAATCGCTTACATGCATACCTGCATCACAAACCTGCTATTATTATGGGTATGGGTATTGTACGGGTCTAGAACCAAAATCGAACCCACTAAATTAAATGGGTATGGGTATGGGTATGGCTAGACCCACACCATTTACACCCCACTACTACAGAAACAGCGTTCCACGTCGCTTTTAGAGGCGTCGGTTTTTTAGTACAACCGACGCTACTCACATTAAACTTCGGTTAATAAGGACATCCGACATCTATATTTGAAGACCAGCCAGACACGAGTATCGCTTTTCATTCAGTGTCGGTTGAAGGAAAAAAACCGACGCCTAAAGTAGCCCGTGAAATCCAATTTTTTCGAGCAAAAAAAAACTGCGCCAAAGTATCAGATACAATGTCGGTGTTTTAGCTAATAACCGACACTGAATGAAGATAAAATTTGCACCAAAAGTTCTAATATGGGCATCAGTTGTATTATAATAACCGACGTTATAAGTGTGCGCGCGCCATCCCCGCCAAAATTTTTTACACCCCTATTGCGTCAGTTTTTTATGGAAACTGACGCTGTTAGTCTTTAGTGTCGGTCATTTAAACAACCGACGCTTATGTTTAACTTAACAGCACCAGCACGAGCGACTCTTCCCCTTTCTCTGTTTCATTCCCGATTCTTCAGTTAGGTCCGGCGATTTCTTGCTCGTCGCCGCTCGTTGCTTCTCTTCTCACTGTCGCTCGGTGCTGCCGTCGGCCGTTGGTCCTCTCCTCTCATCGCTGCCGCCCCCACCGGTAGCTGCTTTGGTGCTCTCCTCGCCGCCGCCAACTTCCTGCTAGGTCTCTGCTCCTGGTGGTCTCCCACTCATCGCCACCGCCTTTCTTTTGCTTACTGATCTAGCCACCCACCCTCTCGCTCGCCGCCGCCGCCACCGCCCTCTCTCCCGCTCGCTACTCCTGGTACATTTTCCTTCTCTTCTTTACCATGTTGTGAAATCACATGTTGGCACGGCCGTGCTGGGCAGCACGGCCGTGGTGTGGCTGATTTTGTTCTATATTACTCAATTATGTGTGTAATGATTATTTTGATGATTTTGTGCTATATTGCTCAATAGGATACCTGAATTTGTGTGTAATGATTATCTTGATGATGAACATTCAATATCCTAATTTAAGTTTCTAATCCTCATGCTTGACCTAATTCAATATCCTAATTTGATGCATGTTGAAATAAGATTCAAACTTGTCCATTCTAGCATCCTAATTTGATTTGATTATGTGCTTTGAACCTTGAAACATGCGTGTTAAAGATACATTGATGACTCAAACTTAACTCACATGTGTGTCTTCTATTTCTAAATTGATTATGTGATCCCTAATTATGTGATAGCACATGCATTTTTTGGCCTAGAAACCCGTCCAAGATTTACTCATTAGGAGTAAATTTTGGATAGTCCCCGGTTTGGGACTGTTCTTGAACACCTAATCTCACTTAGGATGTAAGTGTATAATGTGTATTGGGTTTTTGAGAAAATTTTGGTAGCATTTCCCCGTTTGTTCTCTAAGTACATATGTACTTAGAGAACATCAGGGAAATGCTGCCGAAATTTTCTCAAAAACCCAATACACATTATACACTTATTAGTGAGATTAGGTGTTCAAGAATGGGATAGGTGGTACACATTTATTATATATAAGAATGACATCACATGTATTTTTTGGCCTAGAAATCCGTCCAAGATATACTCATTAGGAGTAAATCTTGGATAGTCCCCGGTTTGGGACTGTTCTTGAACACCTAATCTCACTTAGGATGTAAGTGTATAATGTGTACTTGGTTTTCAAGAAAATTTTGACAACATTTCCCCGTTTGTTCTCTAAGTACATATGTACTTAGAGAACATCAGGGAAATGCTGCCGAAATTTTCTTGAAAACCCAATACACATTATACACTTACTAGTGAGATTAGGTGTTCAAGAATGGGATAGGCGGTACATATTTATTATATATAAGAATGACAACACATGTATTTATTAGCCTAAAGTTTTAATTAACCATGCAAAAACTCTAATATGTTAACCCTAGACCCTAATCTTGTTGTAATGTATATTTGATTTCTCTTTGATCATAGAATGGATAGATCATGGATGTCCATTCGCAATCGCTGCACCCCAGAGTTTATTTCTGGTCTTGACCAGTTTATTAGATTTGCCGAGGAACATAGGAAAAAACCTGGAGATAGGTTCTACTGTCCATGTAGGCATTGCGGTAACAACTTGAAAGTCACCACTGGTGACGAAATTAAAAGTCATGTCATGTGCAACGGGATTATACAAGGCTATACAGAATGGCACTGGCATGGAGAGATTTCAAACCCGAAACCAGTGGATGTCGATAGCAGTGCTTGTGTGGAAGAAGAAATTGCCTACGATGACGTAGATGTGAATGAACCATTTTCAGTAGACATCGTTGATGCGATGCTGGATAGTTGTGGGGTAGAGCACACCGATCCACCTCCAATTTTTAGAAACATTATGCATGATGCTGAGATATCATTATACACAGGTTGTACTAAGTTTACGAAGCTTAGCACTGTGTTGAGATTGTATAAGTTGAAAGCTAACAATAGATGGAGCGACAAAAGCTTCACTTCATTGTTGACTTTGTTGAAAGAAATCCTTCCTGAAGGAAACGAGCTGCCAATCTCAACATACCAGGTAAAGAAAATGTTGTGCCCAATGGGAATGGATGCCAAGAAGATACACGCATGCCCGAATGATTGTGTATTATTTCAAAAGGACTATGTGGATTTGAAAGATTGTCCAAAATGTGGTGCGTCACGGTATAAATTGACGACTTCGGGGGAGTCCAAAACTGGTTCTCCTGCCAAGGTGATGTGGTATCTACCTATAATATCACAGTTTCAATGCTTGTTTGCCGATCCGATAGATGCGAAGAATTTGAGGTGGCATGCAGATGTTAAGAAAAATAATGATGAGATCCTACGACATGCGTCTGATTCCCCACAGTGGAAGAAGATTGATCTATTGTACCCTAAATTTGGTGAAGAAGTCAGGAATCTAAGACTTGGGCTTTGTACAGATGGGATGAATCCGTATGGGACATTGAGCAGCCAACATAGCACTTGGCCAGTCATGCTTGTTATATACAATCTTCCTCCCTGGATGTGTATGAAAAATAAGTATGTAATGTTTTCGTTGTTGATATCGGGCCCTAAACAACCTGGTAATGACATCGATGTTTATCTTGAACCTCTGATTGATGACTTAAAGAAACTGTGGGGTGAAGGTGTGATGACCTATGATGCTTCACGAAGAGAGACATTTCGTTTGCATGCTATGTTGTTTTGCACTATTAATGACTTTCCAGCATATGGGAATTTGTCTGGATATAGTGTCAAAGGAGCTAAAGCGTGTCCTATATGTGAAGAGAACACTGATTCAACAAGACTAAAACATGGTGGTAAGACTGTATATCTCGGTCATCAAAGGTTTCTTACAAAATTTCATCCGTATCGTAGGAAGCGCAAAGCATTCAATGGATTGAATGAGGAACGGAGTGCACCTAAACCTATACCAGGGGAGGTTGTTTATGAAAGAGTAAAAGACTTTGTCAATGAATTTGGTAAGAGATCACAATGTACTATGGCCACACGGAGTGACAAATCTTTATTCAAGAAGAAGTCAATATTTTGGGATCTTCCTTGTTGGAGTTCTTTGACAGTCAGGCATTGTATCGATGTCATGCACGTTGAGAAAAATGTTTGTGATAGTGTCATTGGTACTTTGTTGAATATACCAGGTAAGACTAAAGATGGGATAAAATCCAGACTAGACCTACGTGAAATGGGAATAAGGTCAGAATTAACAGAATTTCGTGAAATGGGAAATTGGAGAACATACTTACCTCCCGCTTGTTACACATTGTCTAGAAAGGAGAAGAAAGCTTTTTGTGAATGTTTGGTAAATGTTAAGGTGCCACAGGGTTACTCATCCAACATCCGTAGATTGATATCAATGAAAGATCTGAAGTTGATAGGTCTTAAATCTCATGATTGTCACACTCTAATGCAACAAATATTGTCTGTGGCAATTAGATCTATATTGTCGAAGCATGTAAGGTTTGCAATCACCAGACTTTGTTTCTTTTTCAACAGTCTGTGCAGCAAAGTTATTGACTCTGATACTCTCGATAAATTGCAAAGAGAAGTGGTTGTTACCCTATGTCAGCTTGAGATGTATTTTCCTCCGTCGTTCTTTGATATCATGGTACATCTTGTTGTCCACTTGACTAGGGAAGTGAAAATGTTGGGACCAGTTTTCTTGCATTGGATGTATCCCTTTGAACGATACATGAGCATTTTTAAAAGTGATGTTCGAAACCGTTATCGGCCTGAAGGGAGTATTATCGAGGGTTATGTGGCGAGAGAGGTTATGGATTTTTGCAATGACTTTCTCAATGGTAATGACACTCATGATAATGACAAGAATATTGACGAGCAATTTGGCAAAGGAATTTTGGGATCACGTGTGAAAGTAATCAGCCGTGAGCAGTTGGAACAAGGTCACTTGTATATTTTACACAACATGGATGAAGTGAACGTTTATATCGAGGAACATACCAATTTCATCAAGAGACAATATCCTCAAGCCAATACAATGTGGCTTGCTAGAGAGCATAACAAGACATTTATTAAGTGGTTTGAAAATAAAGTCTTACATCAACTATCTCAAACACCAGATGATATTACTGAAACTATCAAATGCCTCGCCTTTAAACCAAAATTGACTGTTATGTATTATGAAGGGTATGACATTAATGGATTCACATATTACACAAAGCGCCAAGATGATAAGAGTGTCATCCAAAATAGTGGGGTCACCCTTCAAGCATCGACTATGTTTTTTGCAAGTGCAAAGGATAAGAGTCCACGTGAAGCTAAAATGTCATATTACGGTGTCATTGAAGACATATGGGAGTTTGACTACATAGATTTTAGAATTCCGCTCTTCAAATGTAATTGGGTTGATAATGCCAAAGGAGTTATAGT
The DNA here is from genome assembly GCA_963693085.1 of Alisma plantago-aquatica. NCBI lineage: Eukaryota > Viridiplantae > Streptophyta > Magnoliopsida > Alismatales > Alismataceae > Alisma > Alisma plantago-aquatica. Next base: position 1,995,214,741 of record OY856409.1, read on the forward strand.
GGATGAATTGGGTTTCACTTTAGTGAACTTTGAAAAGATTGGCGAGAAGGATGAACCATTCATATTGGCATCACATGCAAAACAAGTATTTTGTATCGATGATCCTGCAAATGATAAATGGTCGGTTGTTCTTCATGGTAAAAGACAGTTCATTGAAGATCCTATAGATGAAGAACAGTACTATGATAAGTATGATGACTCCAGTCCATTCTCAGTTGGGTTGCCAACACCAGCAAATATTGAAGCTAATGATGACTTGTATGTGCGCGGAGATCACAATGAAGGATTGTTAATTGATAAAAAATTGCAATATTAGAGGCATGTTTATATTTTTTTATATGTTTTATTTTTCTGAATGTGAACTTTACAATGTGAATGTGAACTTTACAATGTGAATTACTTTATAATGTGAATGTGAACTTTACAATGTGAATTACTTTATAATGTGAATTACTTTACAATGTGAATTACTTTACAATGTGAACTTTACAATGTGAATGTGAATTTTCAGATGGCTGAGCATTCTCCTGATGACCGTGCTGATGATTACCGTGAGGGTGAGGACATCAATGTGCCGCCTCACAATGTAAGTTTTAAAAATATATCATATATTTATATCTATATGTCCATTTATAGTTGTATCTTGTAAATGTGTTTATTTTTTCAAATTTTAGGTTGATGATGCACATGTACCATCTGAAGCACTTGAGGCACTTGATCAGCAACACCAAAAAGTTGACAGGAGAAGGGGAATCACTATGATGAAGAAGTTAATAGCGCAAAAGGGAAATGGACCCAAACTTGTTGTGGATTTTGATAATGCAGGAAATGCATCTGGTATGAATTGCAATTCATTTGTTTCATATCTTGGGTATGTTACTCGTAGCCATTGCGGTTGTAAGATAGATTCTTGGCATAAAGTTTCTAAGGAGAAGAAAGATGTAATATGGAAGGATTTATGCGTGAGTTATTATTAATTTGTAATTCTATTTTGTAGATTACTAATTTTTTGGATACTAGTTAATAGCAATTCTAATTTGCAGAGTATATTTGAATTGGATGAAAAGCTGCATCGTAAATGTGTGATGCAACGCTGTGGGAGAGTCCTAAGGAACTATAGGACAAATATCACCTGAGAATACATAAAAGAAGCTGACAAGAGGAAGAAGACATCCACTGAACAGTGGAACTTCCTGGACAAAGAAGAATGGGACGCGTTTGTTGCTTCAAGACAAACGGATGAATTCAAGGTATTAGGCGGCAGTCCCAATCTCATTAATATATGTTGTATTCACCTATTCAAGATTAACATTTACTGTTACTAACCAAATCATTAATGTGCATACTAACTAGGCCCTCAGTGAGGCACAAAGATCAAGGCGTGCACTGAATGTGCATGACCACACAATGGGTCCAAAGGGGTATGCAGGCATTCGCCAAAGACTACAGTCTGAGGCTACTGCTCAGTCTACTGCTACTCAGGAGTCCTCCACTATAGGTAGCACACATCTGCCTCGCCATGATATCTGGATAGATGGGAGGCAAAATAAGAAGGGAGAAATAAGGAAGCCCGCAACTGCTGAGGCGGCTGCAAAAATGGTAAAATACAACTCTTACAACAATCGTTCGAATATTGATTATTTGTGGTGTTTACTTAATTACAAATTTTTGTTTTGGCGATTAGCGGGAGCTGCACGAGCTGAGGAAACAAGGCAAGTTCATCCCTGAGGGTACAAGGGATGAATTGACAGTTGCTCTGGGTAACCCAGAGCATCCTGGACGTGTTAGGGCTGCAGGCGCTGGTGTGGGCATCAAAGCTTTTTTTGGGCCATCCCAGCGCAAACATGTCCCAAAAGTGGGACTTTCACAAGAAGAGGTAACATATTTTTTCCTTTTAGATGTTACTGTAAAAGAGAATTCAATAATTAGAATTTGACGTTTCTTTTATCCATGTATAGGTAGATAAGCTATTTGATAGGAAACTCGAAGAAGCAATGAAAAAGTGACAGGCATCTCAGACTGCCACTTACCAGACAGTACCTATGGTGTCTCCTACTGCAGGCTCTACTCCTACTGCAGAGGTTGGGAGTAATCCTGTAGACCCACCACCTAGCAAATCCGCTGTAAGTATTTTTATGACATAGTAACTATTTTTTTAATTCAAGATGATATGTTTTCAAGATGATATGTATATATGAAATTATAGTCGTTTCAAAAAAAGATGATATGTATATATGTATATAACATTCTTTACACAAAAATTTGTAGGGGTTGAAGCTATGCCATCTAAAAGTTAATGAATATGTCGTTGCAGAGGCGTCGGCTTACCCATCCCTACCAGGGGATATGTTTCACGGGTCTTCATTACTAGCTGGTTGGATTCGTGTGAGCCCGGTACATATATTTCCCAAGTGGATGGATCTTCCATTGCCATATGCCCACCCAGATTGTGAAATGCTTGGTGAGGCAGAAGGCGGAGTGATATTGTGGCTAAAAGTGGATGTCATCTTTACTGAAATTGTATGGTAAATTTACATTACGTTAAATTGTTAGTGTGTGTATATGATGTTAGTTGATCTGAAATTATTATATATATATACAGGTTAAAAAGAAGACACCCACAACATCTAGGCCTCCACTTCCACCTCCTACATTATCCAGTTGGGTTCCACAGGACCTACCTGTCCCGTTAGGTCCTAACTGTAGGGGTATGGCAATATGGTTAGGAGAACATGATATAAATTACCCTATAACTGTTTCTATAGACTCGGATGTTGCAGGTCAATCATACGACAGCAAACTATTTATACAAGATATTTTGGAGTTGTTTCGATATGATTGGCTAAATACATCTGTGATAGAGCTATGGATAAGGTGAGATCTTCTTTATACATCCATATACCTTGTGTAGGATCTGGTGATCTGGTTTCTTATTTATTAATGCATGCATAATTAATACATATTTTGTAGCTACTTAGACAAGATATGTGCAGATTTTGCATTCGAACATGTAGGATTTTTTATTCCATCTTTAATTAGTCTAGTAGCTAAAGACCCTCCGTCAGTTCAACAATACTGCTGTGAGGCTTTTACCATTTTTGCTCAAAATAAGAAGACGATGATAATGGCTCCATTCAATGTAGAGTAAGTTTACTTTGCTTATTATAATTTGGACTTAAGAAAATTACATTTTTATTGTGGATTTTGAGTTATTAATTTTTAACTTTTTTACCTCTAGTGGTATGCATTGGGAGTTACTGGTTATTATCCCCGAGACGTTCACTGTCTATTATCTAGATCCTAAGGGGAGTAAATTGAATACAAAATATGGACACATAATGAAAATGGCATTATTCCGGTGAGAAATATTTCATTTTCATATCCGTTAACATATGTTATTACATTACTATTTAATTATGCAATGTACTGTGTTACATTAACATGTAGGGGTTTTGATGAGTTCAAAAAGGCTGGAGGAAAGGTCCCCACGAAAAAGAACCAGCCAATAATCTAGGAGAACGTGAAAGTAAGTTCCCGACTGCAATATATGTATATATTATTTATGTGAACAATGCTTAATTAGTTGTATTTTTTAATATTTTGTATGTTTAAATTTATAGTGTGCTACACAAGACAATGGATGGACATGTGGATACTATGTGATGCAATTTATGCACATGATTATCAAATATGCCGCAATGGACATCGATTGTATTGTTGAGGTAATATATAGTCTCATTAGATATATAATATGAAATATATCAATCTTATTTATAGCTCATTAATTATATATATACATCATTCTCTTTACAAGTGTTTAAAACTGACCACACTACAGGAACGGCCTTACCAGATGTACATGCTCCCTATACGACGGGAGAATTAAATGAAGTAAGAGAAGAATGGGCAACAGCCATACAAGTAGTGGGAGATTTAAGATATAATTGGGATGTTGATAGCGAATAATGACTAAAAAATGATATTTTGTAAATGAATTTCTGAATTATAATATATGTGTGAATGTTTCTACATGTCTGGATGTTTCTACATGTGTCTGAGTGAAAATGAATGAAACTGTTGGTTGCTATATGAATGTTTCTATATGTGTGAATGTGAAAATGAATGGAACTACAGATTGCTAGCTACATGAATGTTTCTAAATGTGTGAAAATCAAATGGAACTGCAGGTTGCATTGCTAAATGTGTGAATATTTTTGTTGTTAATGTTGCAGGTTTGTGGCCTGTTGTTGGCTAATATCAATGGATGTCGTAAAACCTGCAGTTCATAACTGAACTGCAGGTTTCTCATCCTGCGACCAGCCATACAGCAGGTATGCAGACTGACAGAAAAAAAAACAAAAAATAGGCGTCGGTTATTTGTATAAAACCGACGCCACATCGTTACAGTGTCAGTTTCTAATAGTAACCGACGTCTATTTCCTTAACACCACGGCCGTGTTGGCCAGCACAGCCGTGGCGGCGGACCAGACACCACGGTCGTGCTGGACAGCACGACCGTGTTGGGAGTGCACGGTCGTGGTAGCGGACCAGACACCACGGTCGTGCTGGCCAACACGACCGTGTTGGGGTTTATATGACGTCGGTTCTTATTTAATAGCTGACGCTGATAGTGCCCAAGATGGCACCCTTCTTTGGCGCGAAGGTATATGGCGTCGGTTTCTTACCTAATAACCGACGCTGATAGTGCCCTGCTGGCGCGTTTTCGGTGGCGCGTGAAGGGTTTTGGCGTCGGTTTTTGAACTGACGCGTAACGGCTGGGCTTTTAGCGTCGCCCACATAGGTGTCACTTATAAACCGACACTAAAGGCCTGAAATAACCGACACTAAATGTCGGTTATGTACTAGTGCCCCTAGATAAACCACACAACGTGTTTCTATCAGAAACTTTAGAAAAGTCTTCAAAGTTATGCAAATCTCTTGAGAAATTCAGATAAGGTCAAATTGTGATTGAATTAAACCCATTTTTTCATCAAAATGTTCTACATATGATTACAAGCATGGAACAAGTAAAGACAACAATAAAATGGGGAATCTAGCATTATTAAAGGTAGCTTGAGGTAGAAATGGATTGAAAATGCATGCAAAAGTAGGAAAAAGGTTTATAAATCACGTAAATCAACCATGTCTTTCTATGGTGTCCTCTATAAGGAAAGGAACTATAAAAATCAGTAGGGTCATTCTATTTTTTAGGCATAGTGGACTAAATAAAAGCACTAGCCATCTTGTCCAATCGGACAATTTTTTATCTCACCTCGCCTTCATTTCTTGGTGATGAGATCCTTAAGAAACTTTGCATAAGTATGAATTTCCTCTATAACATCTGAAAGAGGAACATCCATATGTATCTTCTTTATCGTGACAAGAGACTTGTTATACCTTTTCTCAAGTTGAGCATTGATAACTCTGCAAGTTAAAGGCATACCAACATATTGCTCAACATGCTTCTTGGTTGAGGAATTTGCCTTTTTATTCTTTTTGTCATATTTCTCATTTCAAGAATTCCCCTTTTACAAGCTTCAGGATCATCTTCATCATCCACTATAGGTTGTGCGTGCAGAGAAAGTGTGGTGTCTAAAGTAGTGCCAAATCCTAATGCCACCATCTTTGCAGTCTCATGCCACATATTTTATTCAATGTTAGGAAGGAAATTTTCCATATAGATTCCTCAAGAATTTCCTATAGATTCCAAATGTTGGTCGATCATAATGTTATGTTGTTGTAGCTTGCTTATATGCGTATTTACAATCACAATATGTGCTTGCATAATGTTCGTCTGATCATTATTGCTCAAAAGGCATTGTCCAAGATGCTCTGTCAAAGAGTTCAGTTACTTGATGGAATTTCGTTGTTGCATGATAAAACTCTTTTTTTGTTGACCATTAAAATTTCCATGCTGATTTTATATCTTGCTCTATGGAGGGTTGTTGTTCTGTTGGAATCTTGGTGGATTCTAGTCTCTTCCCATGATGTTGGGCTATTGCATTAGCTGATTCAACTATAGAAACGTTGCCATAAAAAACCGGAGTGGTCGTGACTTTTGAAGTTGATGTATGAAGCATTCTTAGTGAATCTACCTTGATTACCCTCTTCTTCATGGGTGCATGTGCAATGATCAATCCCATGCCCACTTTCCCCCAAGTGATGCAGTTCATGGAGGACTCCCTACGGTGCTTTTCTTTGGCATTTGTCTCAATCAATGTATGAATATTTGTGGCCATATTGTCAAGTTTGGCATTAGGAGCATCAAGGGCCTTCATCAGAGGTATCATTGACAATAGATACATTTCTAATTGGTCCTCTTTTATAATCCAAGCCATCTTAAAAAACAGCCATGTTGTCAATTATCTCCTTAGAGCGTTCAATGTTATGCCCCATGAAATCACTTCCAGTTGTTACATTTATAGTTGTTCTCTCACTTGGAGTAAGCCCATTTTAGAAGGTGGTAACCGAATATCCTTCATCAAATTTGTGGTCAGGGCACTCCCTCTGATACTCTTGATACCTCTCCCAAGCCTCACTCAAGTTCTCAACACCTTTCTATATGAAACTAGTGATCTTGCTCCCACAATGAATGGTCTTTTCAATTGGAAAGAACTTGTTGACAAACGCTTCATCCAAGGGTTCCCAACCAATGAGGCTTTCATCCTTCAAACCTCGGTACCATGCGAGAGATTTATATCTTAAGGAGAAGTATAAAGTTTTGCGGTAAATCACCTCAACTAGAACCCTATTGATCTTAAGGGTATCATAGATGTTTATGAAAGCATCTATTTGGTGATATTTTCCTCGATCGAGTTTCCTCTTAATATTTGTTGCTAAATAATAGCAAGGAAGGTCAGCTTCAGCTCAAAGTTAGCCACATTAATTCAAGGTAGCACTACATGTTGCCTCATTTCATTGGCGTATGTGGCCGCCAATGAATGAAGGGATGGACACCAACATACGGGGTGTGTTTTGTCCTACTCCACCTCCAGCCTTGTCAATAAGCGGTGGCATAGGAGGAGGATCGTTACCTTGCCCATATCTGTTTCCACATTCATTTCCCCTTCCACCACCTTGAAAGACCATTGCTTCTTCGACAAGTGAAGAGAAATCTAGGCCACACTAATTTGTTGAAAGAATCATATGAGCCAAGGTTAGTCACCAAACACACCAGACAAACTTTCAAGATATATTGTGGCTGGATTAAAAGGATGTGTAACTAATTCTATTGCTAGACTTAATAGCACAAACAAAGTCTAAGTGGACTTCAAGTCCTTTGTCGATTATCATATACCCAACAAAGGCATCAAAAGTTGATTGCCCTTAAACATGAGTAAAAAATGTGAACACAATTTCCTATTCAAAAGGTATCAGACTTTAAATTTGTGAGCGACTTCAAGAGACGTCTATAACTCAATTGGAGTGTAATGAAGTAATACAGGGTCGAACATATGGATAAGGGAAGGTAAATGTGTAAGAAACTAAAAGTCTTAGCTTAGTTCATTCTAAGAAAAGGTTGAATTTGGTGTTCTAGTTAAGGAACAAATTGGTCTACCTAGAAGTAACAAATCTAAGTTATAAAATTCAAGCAACATAAAGGTAATGGTGATTATGATAAAGGGAACTTGCATGGAGTTTCACCAATCAAACTAGCCTTAACCATGAAATCATTTCTTCTATTTTATATAATCTTGACGTATTTTGCAAGCTATCATAAAAGATATCTAACACATTCTTTTTCTCAAGACCTGGTTATATTTCTATCTCAGGGCACCTCTCTCTCAAGATGAAAAAAATCAAGAGTAAAAAGTTTGACTTTTGTTGTAGCGACATCCACTCTCACAGATCATTACTAATCTTAACTCTATATCTTCCTAATTTTTTTAGGATAGTTCAGATCAAACATCATAAGAAGATAGCTAATCATACAAGCAATACATTTAAATAGGAGTATGGTAAAAAAAATGCAAGATTTTATGTATTAAATAAAAGAAGGAAAGATTACATAGTTGGGAGGGCCTGATGGCTACTCCCAACCCAAGTTTATGACCCCCTCATGGTGCAAGAAAGAATCAGATTACAAGTTGAACAAGCCATTTTTCTCAAAAGAAAACAATGGAACAACAAGAGAAAGGTAGGAGATTGATTACAAGGGTAGATTCAGTTGGGAGGTCGATCTACCCACCTTTTGGTTGAATCTAACTTGACAGGTCGATTGCCTTAAGAGGTCGATTTGGGAGATTGATTGGTCTTGAGGTCGATCGAGTTGTTCAATCAACCTTGGAGATCGATCGACTTCACTTCTCTTGCTGATGGCACTTGAATCAAGAAGAACTTGATTGTGCTTGATAAAAGCGATTGGTGGAAAAGTCAAGGAGGTCGATCACTTTGACTTTGGTCTGTGCTATGCAGTAACATTTTAGCTTTTTCACATAAGACAAAATGCTTTTAGAGTGACACCATGAGGTCTTATTTATAGGGTACGGTCAACCTCATGCCGACCTCTAATTAGTCCACATGGCATCGACCCCAAGGCTCCAGTGCAATCCAACTTAGAGTGCTCGATTTGTCTTCTACTTGATTACATACATACTCTTAGCTCTTGTGATGCACACTTTCTGATGGTTGACCACTTTGGCTGTAGAATCCTCCCGGGTAGCATGCCCTGTAATAAAATCTTCACCTTTCAAGTCCACCAATAGGAAGACTCATGTTGGATTAACACATACATGTTTCACTCCAGACCAACTAAAAAATCAGGACATCTACTAGTCTAAGTCGATTCCTCTCCTGTGGATCAGTCAAAAAATTCACGGACGCCTTGTTTTAACAACAACTCCAACATGTATAAGTACATTATAAAGAACATCTCTAATAAGATCATGTCTATGTTTGAAGCCTGAGTGCTCCCTGCAATGAATATTATTATAGGTTAGAAGTGAACAAAGATATTGCATGGTTCACAACGCTTGTAAGATTATCCCAAGACGTAATTTGTACAATACCGTAATTGTGATGAAATCATGGGATAATATTATTTATATATTATTATGCACAACACTAGTAATGTATTATACTATGTGCGCCTCTGGTCCAATGTCCACTAATGACTGAAATAGGCAGGTAAGACCGAACAAACTGAACCAGACATTTCGTTGCTATATATCTTATTCCTTTGTCTCGGTATATAGGGAAACGCTACATGGGTTCATTCTAGTTGCATAACAGTAGTACGAGAAGAAAAAAAAACAGTAGGACAAAACTATGAATCCGACAACCTCGACGGATGTGGGCTTCGTTTATCTGGATGTACATGGGTACGTTTCGAAAATCCTCCCGTGACGCGCACAGGGGGTAACTCACGTTTTCACGCACGTGTGGGAGCGGTTTTCCCTGGGGGATCATGTTTTGAGCTGTTTGGGCTATGAACGTCTCAGGACCACGCGCGGGGAGTGGGCAGCAGGCCTGCGCCAGTAAATGCGGCAGTAATCATCGATTTGATCGCTGTGAAGTTGCAACAAATGTCATTTCCGGTCAGATTCAAGGGGAAACTCGGTGGAGGGAAAAGAACCCACCTGCTGCTGAAAGAAAATGAATTAACCAATAGATATCATGCCATTTTGGTACAAATGGCCTTTCATTACCTTCCATTCCACATTAATGCACCCATTGACACATTTAAGAGGGAAAGTCTGATTGCTGCGGCATTATTTGACACATTTAAGAGGGAAAGTTTGACACATTTAAGAGAGAAATTCTGATTGCTGTTGCATTGATTGACACATTTAAGAGGGAAAACCAGATGTTGGAAACCATTAAATCGTCCCTCCCCCCACCTAAATGTTCTTCTTCCTCGTTAAATTCCCTCTTTCATTCTTCCTCACCACCTACTTGTTCTTCTGCATTTATTACTTCATTTATTCTTGGTGGAAGAAATGGAGTTCGATATAGGTAACTTCTTGATTTATTACTTTTGTAAAAATATCTTTTTGCAGCATGTATAAACTCTTTATCATATCATACACCATTTAAATTGAATTTGTGAGTAGACGTAGAACTTGGAAGTGATTATGAAGAAAATTATTCTTTCGAGGAAACCAATGACACCAGTGATGGAGAATCTGAAAAATATTTACAAGAGAAAGATGTAGCTGCAGAAGAATTTGGTGATGAATCTGAAGAATATTTACAAGAGAAAGATGTAGTTGAAGAAGAACATGAAGTACACCAAGAATATTCTGTTGCAGAATTTGATCTTAACGTACCCCATACACATGAGGAAGAAGAATTCTCTACTGATCAAGGTTAGTTATCAAGAACTGATTAGCGGAATTCTGTATTGCTCATTGGCATTTAATACGCGCACTCTTTAATGCTAATTAGTGATTAATACTATATTTTCGTTGTTAAGTATGCAGTATTAAGTAGGCACATTGAATAATAACTGGGTGCAATGAAAGATATATGGGCACAATTGAATAATAACTGGGCCCATATATCTTTCATTGCGCCCATATATCTTTCATTCCGCCATGTATATTCCATTGATAACGTATCTATTACAATGTGCCCATGTAATTTCAATTGCGGTCATATATCTTTCATTGCACCCATTTAATTTCAATTGCGCCCATATAAGTCTATTGCGCCCATATATGTTTCACTGCACCCACAAAATTTCAATTGCGGTCATATATCTTTCATTGCGCCCATTTAATTTCAATTGCGCCCATATATATTTCATTGCACCCATATATGTTTCACTGCGCCCATAACATTTCAATTGCGGTCGTATATCTTTCATTGCGCCCATTTAATTTCAATTGCGCCCATATATATTTCATTGCGCCCATGTAATCAATTGCGCCCGTATAAGTCATATTGTGCCCATATATGTTTTATTGCGCCCATATATGTTTCATTGCGCCCATATAATTTCAATTGCGACCAGATATCTTTATTTGCGCCCATATAAGTCCATTGCGCCCATATAACTCTATTGCGCCGCCCATTTGCGCCCATATATCTTTCACTGTGCCCATTTTATTTTAATTACGCCCATTTATTTTCAATTGCGCCCGTATAATCTCAACTGCGCCCATATATCTTTCTTTGTGGCAATACTACACTAAGCGGGCGTAATACTACATTAAGTGGGCACAATACTACACTAAGTGGGCGCAATACTACACTAACTGGGCGCAATACTGCACTAAGTGGGCGCAATAGTACACAAACTAAGTAGAGGATTACCAACTAATGTTGTTCTTTCTCTTATGTTGTAGATCCCAGTATTCCTGCTGTTGGAATGATTTTTGCTAGTCTTGGTGAAGTGAAAGATGTTTATAAAAGTTTTGGTATTTCCCGTGGTTTTGGTGTTAGGGTTGGTAGTTCTGGTAAGAACAGAAAGGGCGAAATACCTAGGGTAAAGATGGTTTGTATAAAACAAGGGCAAACTATACAGAGTACCGATAGTATGGCTCAGAGGTGTAGTGCTAGAGTGAACTGCCCTGCTCACATTGTTATCCATCTGAAGAATGGGTTATATATGATTGACCACTATAATGATGACCACAACCATGTTATGCTTGGAGCAGATCATGTGCAATTTTTACCGTCCATGAGGACCGTCTCTTTGATGCAGCAGAGAAGGCTTGTAATTAATGACCAGACCGGTATATCAACATCTCAGACAATGGCTGCACTTGCTGTTGAAGCTGGTGGAGTAACCAATCTAACATTTACAGAGAGGGACGCAAGGAATCTGTTAACACAGACTAGGAGAATAAAGCTCGGAAAAGGTGATGCTAAAGCAATGCAGGAGTATTTCACAAAGATGCAGTGCACCCATCATAACTTCTTCTACATGATGGATTTGGATGACTGTGGTGTTTTAAAGAATGTTTTCTGGGATGATTCTAGAGCAAGATATGCCTACAAGTACTTTGGGGATGTTGTATCGTTTGATAGTACATATCTCACCAACAAATACAAGATGCCATTTGCTCCTTTTGTGGGTGTCAACCATCATGGTCAAACAATTTTGCTTGGTTGTGGACTTTTATGCGAAGAGACAACGCAAAATTTCGTATGGTTATTCAAAACTTGGTTGTCATGCATGTGAGGTAATGAAAACTTGTTCCAATTGGGTTATACATAACTCAAAACTTGTTCATTTCTGATTGTGTATATAAACGCTTAAACTTTCAGGTGTCCATCCTAAAGGCATAATAACAGACCAAGCTCAATCCATTATCAATGCTATTGCCGAAGTGTTTCCCACTACCAAGCATAGATTGTGTTTGTGGCACATAATGAAGAAGCTACCGCAGAAGTTTGAAAATTCTGAAGGAGCACGTAAGGCTATCAAAGGAGCCATATATGACTCGATAACTACAATTGATTTCGAAAATCGATGGACTGAATTGGTAAACTTGCACAATTTACAACAAAATAGATGGGTCCAACGGATGTACCCTATCCGGAAGATGTGGGTGCCATGCTATGTGAAAACATCATTTTGGGCTGGAATGTCTACAACACAAAGAAGTGAATCCATCAATGTGTTTTTCAAAGGTTATTTTAGAGAAAGAATGACGCTGAAAGAATTTATTGAACAATTTGAACTTGCTGTAAGTGTGAAGTTCAAGAAGGAATCTGAAGCAGACTACGAATGCGTTCACAAAAATCCTATACTGAGGACTACTTTTGAAATGGAACGTCAACTTGGTGAATGGTACTCATTGAACATTTTTAAGAAATTTCAAACAGAGCTTCAAGGCCTCATGTACTGCAACACGGTTCATAGAATGACAATCGGAAAACTATATTTCCTTGAGGTTTTTTAGAGGAAGAGGATACAAGTTGGTTCTAACATCTTTGTGCCACGACTAAAGTCGTTTCAATTGGTATATAGCACATCAAAGCTCGGAGCTATTTGTCGTTGTTTAATGTTTGAATCATCGGGCATTATATGTAGGCACATGTTTGCTATGTATATGTTCCTTGGTATTATCAAGTTTAATGAGGAATACCACTTGATTGACAGATGGAGGAAGTATGTCAAACGAATTGTAAGCAAACCGGACACTATACAACGTGTTGAATATACTAACTCTGAGGATATGTATAGTGTCGTCGTACAAAACATCCAGTCATTGGGCGAGGTAGCTGCAATGTCTCAGGAGAAATTTGATTTAATTATGAAAGGATTGGAGAAAATAAAAAGTGACGTTGGGTTATCAGATGGTGTAAGCCGCAATTTCTTCTATATATAAATAAATCAGTTTTAGGCCTGGTCAAGTTTAACAATTTTATTAATGTTGTTTTAACATTTGTATTATAGGTTTGGGAATCTGTTGGTGTTGAAGGAATTCAAAACCCAAATATGGTGGGCCAAGTTGGTCGACCGCGTAAAAAGAGGTACAAGTCATATGATGAGAGAATGTCGAAAGCTAAGAAGCGTCAAAACTAGTAGTGTTTAAGATGCAAACCACTATGTGAAGTCTAAGTCTTTCACATTTCAACTTATTTTTTGTAAGTGTCTAATGAAGTGGGTGCATCAAGTCATTAACTAGGTGCAGTGACAATAATGTTCAGATGTTAAGCAATATCATTCCAGTATATTTTGGGTTAAGTGTAACTAACCGTTGTAAATTTTATGCATGTTTAATGAATATCTTCATGACAAAATATAGTATTTTGGTTAATGGTGTGTATATTAAGGCCCCATGAAGTGGGCATTGACGCATGTAGTAGGCGCATTGATATATGACGTCCCCAAGAAGTGGCACATTAGCTCAGGAAGTGGGCGCAATAGCTCTGAAAGTGGGCGCAATAGCTCTGAAAGTGGGTGCATTATCTCAAGAAGTGGGTGCAATAGCTCAAAAAGTGGGCGCATTATCTCAGGAAGTGGGTGCAATAGCTCAGAAAGTGGGCGCATTATCTCAGGTAGTGGGCGCAATAGCTCAGGAAGTGGGCGCAATAGCTCAGAAAGTGGGCGCAATAGCTCAGAAAGTGGGCGTAATAGCTCAGAAAGTGGGCGCAATAGCTCATAAAGTGGGCGCATTATCTCAGGAAATAGGCGCATCAACACATAGTTATGAAGTCATCAAATACAAGACTTGACTAATGAAGTGGGCAAATTGATACAATAAATATATGAAGTGTGAACATTTATACATGTTGTGGGCGCATCAACACATAGCTCCAAAATATACATGTCGTGGCCACATCAACAGATGAAATTAGGCGCATCAACACATATTTCCAAAATATGCATGCCGTGGGCGCATCAAAACATACAAAAAAGGCACCTAATTGTTCATTTTTTGACGCGTTATTGTTCACGTCTTGACGCGGCTAGACTTGTCCCTCAACATTTGTACTGCAAACGTCCCTCTCAACCTATGAATATATTCAACAGTAGTTTCATCCCCTACAATTGGTTGTCCATCCAGTATTCTTTTGATCCAATGTAGAGTGAATAGTCCGCAATCATTGCTATCAGCTGGTTGTTGTGGGCTGTCCCTGTAGTATTGCACTTTCCATTCATTTGCTTCATGTCCCAAATGTTGTGCGAAGAAGTTTTTCAGCCACACGCCCTGTAAAATGAATTGCAATCAATGTCTTAAAAGGAGTATATAACAAATCATACATTAAGTATGTGATGAGATGCATGTTTGCTTACAATATTGCATGCAACCTTTTCATGGGCGTCCCACGGAAGATGTTTAGGGCAATTCTTTTTATTACGGTATAAGCATGCACTGTTGTAGTGGAACATAATTTTCTATTTCATGCTAATCTCAAGCAAATGCCAATGGTAATTGGAGTGAAGCACCATTATGGCTTTGTCATTTGTTTTTAATTCATCCAATCGCCTGGTGAAGTACATTTGTATATTACTGTCATCACCTCCCTCTATTGAACGACAAGTATTGACGTGTAGCATTATGGGCATTTGACGATCACAACTCGTTGCATACTGTTCTTGAAAATTTTGGCACACCGACTGTATATACTACAAAAAAATAAAATGTAATTTGTTATATAGGCGCAATGCAAGATACATGGGCGCAATGAAACATATTTGGGCATAATGAAACATATATGGGTGCAATGAAACATATATGGCCGCAAATAAAGATAGGCGCGTATGAATATTTATATAAATTTGTTACCGTTTCTGAGACAAAACCTTGATATTTAAGGCTTGGCAATAAGTCCTCCCCCAACACTCCAGTATCTCCATGCAGCCACAAGGTTTGACCAACTTTTACAATGGATATCACCGACTTCAATAATTGTTGGTCACTTTCATTGAGGTAGTCCAGTGTTGTCTTATCTATTCTGGAAGGTTGTACATTAATCAACAAGTTGGGGGACTCAGCTGAAGACAACTCAACTATTACAGGAGACTTGGGGCTTGATGACAACCTAATTTCTTCTGTAAAGACGAGAAAATCTTGGATCAAGGTTTGTTAGACAATATTGGCAACAATTTTGCATTTGTTAGAAATCAATACCTTCTTTTTCACTCAAAGAATGTCCTTTAGCTGGAGATTTTGGGGAAAACTCTCCAAAAAATGTATGTTGTTGCTTCTCTGGTGAGGCTTCTTCCCAAACATACAGTTTGCGTTTATTTTCCTTGTCATGATTTGGCCAGTACTCTACGTAAGACTGGGTGAAGTCATCAATCTTGGAGAGTCTTTGCTTCATTGCCATGTTAGCAGTGTGCAACTCGTCACAGTAGTCATGAAGCATGTCTAAGTCTTTTTACATCCTCATGAACAACTTCTTGTTATTTATTTCCTTCTCCTTTGCAAATCTCTTCTCCACTGCCAGCTCGGTCTTCAGTTGTTCAATCTCGGCAAGTAGAGCCCATGTTGCCCTTTTCATTATGCCTTTCTGGTATTGCATGTTGTTTGCTTGCACCTTGGGTAGGTTCACTTCTGGATACGGCTGGTTGACCCACACGATCATAAAAAACCGTGGAAGGCAAGGAATCTAATTTCAGATCTTTTTGTCGGAGTATGGCCAACAACCTTGTCGCATAAGACCACATGTTTATGATTAATTGCTCGTTGGGGTGCTCAATTCGTAGGAAGTTTCCCGTCTTCAATAACCAAGGCTGCGACAGTTCATAAGAAATGAGGTATTAATATAAATTACAACCAAACTGCCGGATTGTTAATGTTAAGTGGGCGAATTGTTAATGTAATACCGTTAGCAGCAGGGTGCATCCTTTCATATATCCTCCATCGTTCTTCCCGTCCTTCACTAGATCTAATCCTTGACAAAGTAGTTCTTGCACTGCGACGGCCCAGTCATATTTGTCAATGTCATCTAAATTTTCAGCGAGGGGGTACAAGCAATTCATGATCCTGCTAGAGCCAGAGGGGAAGAGAAAGTGGCCGAATAATACAATTACCAACATCTTCACACGGTCCCTCCTCAGCTCATCCATATTTGCAGGAGAAAGACTTTGTATCTTATGCACAATTGATGCTAACCTTGGATCATCTCCACCAAAATATTTTTGACGGATATATGAGTTGGAGATTAACTTTTTGAAAGTGACCCTGCTGTCTGTATTACATGAAAACATTCGATGTAACTTTGGTGTCGATATATGGGTTCATTGGTCTCAAAATGCTCATTGGATACGTACATGGGCGCAATGACAACTAAAATGGGCGCAAAGGAAGATATATGACCGCAACAAAACATAAAATGGGCGCAATGGGGGTTCATTGGTCTCAAAATGCTCAATGGGCGCAATGACAACTAAAATGGGCGCAAAGGAAGATATATGGGTGCAACAAAATATAAAATGGGCGCAATGGGGGTTCATTGGTCTCAAAATGCTCAATGGGCGCATTGGATACGTACATGGGCACAATGACAACTAAAATGGGCGCAAAGGAATATATATGAGCGCAACAAAACATAAAATGGGCGCAATGTAAAATATAAGGGCGCAATGTAAAATATAAGGGCGCAATGACCCATTTTATATCGGCGCAAAGGAAGATATATGGGTGCAATATAAAATATAAGGGCACAATGACCCATTTTATGGGTACAGTTGGGCACACATTGGCGCAATGATACGTACATGGGCACAATGACACCTAAACTGGGCGCATTGACCCTTTTATGGGCGCATTGGATCCTACATGGGCGCAGTCGTGCACACATTGGCGCAATATAACATATAAGGGTACATAGGTAGTGTTAAACAGAATTACATAAGCACAATTAAACCTACATGAGCGCAATGATATGTACATAGGAAGTGTTAAATAGAATTACATAGGCGTAATTAAACCTACATGAGCGCAATGATATGTACATAGGTAGTGTTAAACAGAATTACATAGGCGCAATTAAACCTACATGAGCGCAATGATTAGTACACATGCAGTGTTAAACAGAATTACATAGGCGCAATTAAACCTAGATGAGCGCAATGATATATACATAGGCAGTGTTAAACAGAATTAATACCTCTTTCAGGAAGACCACCCACAAGCTGTCTTATTTGATCTGTAGCGAACTTCATCTCCGACTCCCGAAGTTGAATGTCCCATCTTGGTTGTTGAAACAGGATGCCAGATCCTCTATCAGCATAGTGTCATTACCTGGTACTCGTTTGATGCCAAGTAGGCATTTGAAAGGTGTTTTTGCGAAGATGGCTTGTTCTTCTTCGCTGAAAGTGTTGTATATGTCTTTGAAGATTTTCCACGAACACCTAGACTTCAACTGCTTTAGCTGCTTATCTGCATCAGATGGTTCTGCCTCGTTGAGTTCTTCCGCCTCTTTCTCTGCCCTTTTTTTCCTTCTCTGACTCTTCTTGGTTCTCTCTTGCTGTAGGCGTATGCTGGCAGTTGTTGTCGCCGGCGGTGGAGTTGTGGCCTTTTCAGAAGTAGGCCTGTTCGTCGCAAACCTGGTCATCCTTTTTCTCGCTGGTGGTGGAACAGTTGTAGCCTTTTCAGAATTAGGCTTCTTCGTCGCAAAGCCGGAGGAGGGCATCGAGCCGGCAGAGGGCATCTTTCTTTTTCTCGCCGCTGGTGGAGCCGCTGTGTCTATTGTGTCAGGTGCGGGAGCTGCTGTCTCTGGGGGAAGAGTTGTCGTTGGTGGACTTACTGTCGCCGGTGGACCTGGTGGAGGAGATGGACGCGAAGTCGCCGGTGGAGGAGATGCCGACCTTATTACGGCAATCCTTCTTTTCGCCCCTCTTAAGCCTCTTTCGGGTCTCCTCCCAGACGACCTCTTTGTCCGCATTCCCTGAGAGGGTAAAACTGGGGTCGACTGCAAATCCATGTTTGGCGCGCGCGTGAGAACAACGGAGGCACGGGGAACAGGAGGAGTACAGGCGCGCAGAGCAGCAGGAGGAGTGAAGGCGGGAGCAGATGGGAGCAGGAAGACCAGCCGCCGAGGAGAAGGGAGGATGTGGGAAGGAAGACCAGCAGAGGAGAAGGGAGGGTGCGGGAGTAGAGACGTTTGGGGGGGGGAAATTCGTTGACTTGCGTGACAGGGTGCAGGCGAGCAGGGAAAATTCGCTGAATGGGGACAGGGGGCACACAGTGTTGGCAGACCGGTGGTTTAGGGAGACCGGGATGCGCGCGTCAAAACGCGCGTGAGCAAATTTTAGCTCGGTACGTTTATCAAGTCGACACCAGCATGCTGTTTCGGATCCCGTTAGGAGACGGCGACACCGAATCCCAGTGGGAGCTGTTGTGGGGTTTAAGTAACAAAAAGTTTTTAGGAAAATGATAGGTAGACGATCAGTTGAACGAGAAACGGGACGAGCTTTTGTCTCCCAGCCTTCTATGTACACGTTTATTTATGCACCCATCTACCAATTGTCTCATCAGCTGTTGTTTGTGTATCAATTCTTAAGCTATTTGCAACGTGAGAGAAAGTGCGAAGGAGAGAGAAAAGAGAGAAGAGTGGGACATAATAACATAACATAATAACATAAGCTCCGTTATACTGTTATCTATATTTTTATGTTATTTATGGATAACATAATAACATAACATAATAACATAAAATAATATGGACATGAAAGACATAAAATAATATTTTAAAGTATGGATAACATACTAATATAAAATATTTCATGAAATACATAAAATAATATTTTAAAATATGGTTAACATACTAACATAAAATGATATGGATAACACGATAACATAAATATTTTAAAGTATGAATAACATAATATGATAACTGTTTTAAAGTATAATTAACATACTAACATAAAATAATATGTATGACATATTTTAAAGTATTGCTAACATAATAACATTAATTAATAAAGATAACATACTAACATAAATATTTTAAAGTATGGATAGCATAATAACATAAAATAATATTGCATATAATAATAACATAAAATAATATTTATAACATAATAACATAATTAATATGGCTAAATTAATAACATAAATATTTCAAAGTATGGTTAGCATAATTACATAAAATAATATTTTATGTATTAATAACATATATTTTAAATAACATGGATAACATAATAACATAAACATTTTAAATTATGGATACCATAATAACATAAATATTTTAAAGGCTAACATAAAATTATAACATAATAACATAATTATTTTAAAGTATATGTAACATAACATATTTTAAAGTATAGATAACATATAATACGGTAATTATGTTATCCATAATACAACATGTATAAGATGTTATGACATGGTGTAACATGTTATCCATGTTATTCTATGTTATCCAAATTATCTATGTTATTCGTGTGGTATATCATGTTATAACATTGTTACAACGTGTTATAGCATGAGTTATATTTATTTTGAAATTTTATTATTATCAAAATATGTCGTCATTAATTTTATTTTAAAGTATTTTTTGTTAGTAACTCATTACTTTTTGTTTCATTAAAAAATTCATTACAGTTTGAGAACTATAACCAAAATAAATTTCTCTCTCCTATTTTTTAATTTTTATAATCACATTATCTAACATTTTTTGACTTTACATTTATTTTTTCAAAATATATCAAACTTAGTCTTGTTGTAAAGTATATTTTGTGAGGAGTCTGTCGACGTTTATTTCGTTAAAAAATTGTTTACCATTTAAAAATTATTCACAAAAAAGATTATCTTTTTTCTCTCTCTCTCCTATAACTTTCTTTTCCTTTCTCTCCACTCCAACCTATCTTTTTCTCTTCCCTCTCTTTTCATTTTAATATAAATCCTCTGCTTTGGGGTCTATATACATTGCTCAAGTTTTTAATATAAATCCCGAACTTGTTACTCGACCCTTTCCCGTTAACATGATGACGTTTTCTGCTGATTGCGTCTCCGCTCCCAGAGCAGCCTTATCAGGCAGCTTCACCAGCGTCCTGTACGCGCCGCCAAAATCTCCGGCGTCACTCACGATGACCTGCGGCCCAAGGAAAAACAACCGGAGACAAACAAGTAGAAAACCCGGCAACGCCCCCCGGGGAGGTGACACCGGCGAAGGTGCGGCTGGCATTGCAAGTGATCCGACTAAGAAGCAAGTAGAAGCGTTGGTGGATGGTTTCGGGGGTGCGGCCAAGGTCAGGAGTGCCAGCGGCAGCGTTGGAAGCAGTGGTGGTGGGTTCGGGACCTCGGGGAAGAAGGAGGAATCCATGACCTGGCGTTGCGTCACCGGCTGCGGCGCCTGCTGTAAGCTCCGCAAGGGTCCCGAATTCCCTACTTATGTCGAAATCTTCTCCGACGTTGATCCACAACTAGCTGAGGTCCGTTCGACGTCTCGTTTTCCCTTGTTTAAGTTACAATATTGTTTTTTCTTGCGCCTCTGCACATTTAGCTCTGATTGTGTACTATTCCCATTGGGTTGTAGTGATAATATGATACCGAAAATACCAAAAATCACAAAGAAATGGAAGGCAGACCGGCAACAAACAGCACCGCCAATCCCTTTTTTAATAGCAAATCCAATCCTCCGGAAAACCTCATCCATAGACTTAGGGGTCATAGCATTAATATGCATAATTTTTTGGACCCTCTTAAGAAGATCTACAACATCTTGTGCCAAGAATCCAAAGTTATCAAATGCAAAAGGGATAAAAACATGTTGATCGCTTTCTCATGTTTGACCACTTTAGCTGAAGAAGTTTTTCGGGCAACATCTCTTAAAGTAAAATCACCACTTTTCAGTCCCACCAATGGAGAAACTCCTGTAAGATCTACACGTGTGTGTTTTCCTCTAGCCCATCCAAAAAATAAAACATCTGCCGGTCTAAGCGTCGATCTCCCCTCATGTGGATTAGTCAAAAAATTCACAGAAGCTTCTTTCTTAGAAGCAACTCCAGCGTGTCTAAGTACATCATAAAGAACATTCCTGACAAGATCATATCTATATTTGAAGTCTGAGAGTTCCCTGCAATGGACCACGTGCTCAACTGCTCCCCAAATGTGTCTAAACAGGATTTACGACAAACTGGACATACCTCATCAGTTGTGAATAGTGGAATCATAAGACGGTACTTGAGAATAGTACGATATTCCACTGGTGACATATGCAGTCCAAAGCCATCAATGGGAATAGCAAGAAGAAAATCTTGAGCATGATTAGCTTGTAAACATTGAAAAACTGCTTTCTGTCTAACAATCATGTTTGACCAACTTTCATGTTAACAATTTTGCTAAAAAGGGAGCTCGCCAAAGCATTCTGGGCTTTAGGGGGGACGGTGTCCTTGTTAGTAAAATGGCTAATATGAAAAGATTGAATTGTGACATGTAGACAATCCAAAGGGTAGTTGAAATCAAAGTTCATACCATGTATGCCACTATCTCCCAAAATATGATCTTGGACAACCCAAGATTAGGCTCTGGAGGCCACAAAAGCGTATGATGAATTTTCCATTGTCGAATACAGGCCCAAGCCACCAAGCCTAATGGGCAAGGATGCTACTCGCCATTAGAGGTCGCCAAAGAAAGGACCTCCACAAACCACAATATCCTCAATAGACCCGCGTAGTCCTTTGTCAAACCATTTTGCAGCCTGCTCCATGTACGTGGGTTGGCATGTTCTTAAGCCGAACATAAGTTTAGATGTACCCATACAAGAACATAGCAAAAGAAGCTCACTTTGTGGATCATGCAACTGGGGGAGTAGATGCATCAAGTCGATAGCCTTGGTTGCCCTCCTCATAGCCAACTCCTTAATAAAATCTTTATTACTGCTAACTGCCCCTCCAAGTAGTTTCACTCCTAACATAGGTCTCCCAATGTCCAAGGGGAACAATCCTTTTTTAATCCTCCTACCGTCGCAAGAAGGCCAAGAAAGCTCACTCCACCGGATATTTAGAATAAGCCCCAACTCTGGACCCCTGCACTGTATGATGTCAAACACCTTGGACACCTCCAATGTGTCCCCAATGATAGTCCCATCATCAAGATACCATGCATGAAGAAGAAGTTTGCTATTGTCTCTGATCTCATGAATAAGTGGGTGCAATACAAGAGAAAAAAGAAGTGGGCCCAAAGGATCACCTTGTTGCACACCAGTGGATGACCATATATATTTGTCTCCAATGTACAACCTAGCAGCTTGAGTGTAGAGAAACTCCACCCATAAAGAAATAGATGGACACCTCCTCTTCACCTCACGGAGCAATACAAATCTATCTACCATGTTGAAAGCATTAGAGAAAACCACTATAAGCATGGAGAGAGATCCATCTTCACGACCCTCGCTCAATAGCCTGTTGACACTGTGTAAAATCACTTCAGCCCCACCAGATACACCAACTCCAAATTGAAAGTCATTAAGATACCTAGCCATATCTTTGCCTACTCCTATCATGACAACTTTGGAAACCAGACGCCTCCAAATAGTGCCAATTGCAATAGGACGTATGCCGTTGTCAGGCTTAAGTAATGGCGTAAGAGGCGCATAAGCAGGGTTGTCAGACTCGAACCGGTCAGTGAACCGGTGAGGCCTCTGGTTCACGGTTCACTGGTTCAACCCGTGGTCTGACCGGTTCAACTGGTGACGTCAACATGACGTCACTAGTAGTTTAATAATATATAAATGTCTTTGATACTCATGGAAATTATCCCTACAAAAGTTATGAAACATGAATAATAGCATAATTCCTCACAATAACTTGATAAAAAAGATCAAATAACAATATTATACTATTCATGGACATTTATGCACCAACATTTATATAGTATTCAATGTTAAATAACATAAAATAGCAGCAACAATGCATTTCCTTGCTAAATGAGAGAACCGGCCGGTTGGGCAAAAACCGGACCGGTTCACCGGTTCAACCAGTCGGTTCACCGGTTTGATGCCGGTCAGACGTCATTTCCGGCTTTTAGAGGAAACCGACCCGGTAGGGTGACCGGTTCCCGGTTCAACCGGCCGGTCCGGTTCGGTCCTGATAACCATGCGCAGAAGCAACAAACTCTGCCAAACTTAGGGGACACCTTCCCCCAACCATAAATTAACCACCATGGTGATAGCATGTAGAAGATCAGTGGTAACCGCAGACCCTTCTCCACATAGAGCGTCTAAAATGTGTTGGGCCCTCAAACCATCTCTACCGCAGGACGTCCCTTTAGGAAATGATTTGACATACCGTAGAATTGTATCTGCATCAACAACAAGAGGAGCTTTTGAGATCAAAATATCTGGCAATGAAGGAGGCCGCTTGTAGGGATGTTTAGCCTCTAAAACTTTCATAGTATCATCATCATAAGGAGCCAACCCCGAAGAGCATAAAACTTTCACAGTTGCGGTAAAGTGTCCGTCTGCAACTTTGCGAAGGCATTGCTTGATGTTGGTGTTCTTCTTTATATCTTCATCAATAGAGTCATCCTTCCCATGATCCATAGCTTCATGTCTCGCAAGGTTTGTCATATCGTCTTCTTTATATCAAGGGATGAGATTTCGTCGGTATCGGCGGTATACCGCTCGAAATACCGATACCGACGGGTACCGGTACAGGTACGTGCAATTCTGCCGCTAGGATCGCATTTTTCGGCATACCGGTGGGTATACCGCCAATACCGCCAAATTTCGAGGGTACCGGTGCAAAATGCACCACTAACACCTCGATACACGGCGGCACAGGCGGCATTTCGCCCCGACAAACCGATATTTGCGAGCCGTCTTCTGCTGCTGCTGTTTGAAGAGGAAAAACTTGGAGAATTTGGACGATTTTCAAGATTGGAGCTCAAATCAGCCCCAATTAAGGTATGTTTGCTTAATTTCTTGCATTTCCCATCATTTCCAACCTCTCCCCTCTCTTTTCTCTTCTTATAATTCTATTCTCACCTAAAAAAATCACCAAATACCCCTAAAATCCTAGATCTACTCCAAAATACTTATGATTGATGCTATTTATCACTAGATCTATGATTATATTATATAGATCTACTGATTTATCACTAATTACCTCACTAATAATTAACATTAACATGTTATTTCATTAATTAGTATTAATAATACAATTAGTACCATTAATAATAGGTATTTAATTTAGGTTTAGTAGAAGAAGTTCTATCAAAGACTAACATGAACATATATAAACAAAAATATACCCAAAATATCTAAATAATTCGTATTTTTTATTTATAAAAATGCTAAAAATAAAAAAAACGTTTTTTTAATTTTTTTTCTTTAGAATTGTGTGTGTTAATGTTGTATAAGATGAAACTAGCATGTGGAAAGCATATCACTTGTCTTTTTAATTAGTAAATATCATGTTTTATAATTTTAAAAATAATTTCAGACTTTATTTATATTTAAAAAATAATTATCTTCACAAGAAAAATCTTTAAAAATCTTGTGTTTGATTCTATAATTACAAGCAAGTATCATACATTATAAAATATCGATTTTGATTCTACATTACATAAAAGAAACCGATTTTGTTCACTTAATGACTTATTTTTATTTGATATTGGTATTGTGAATAGAGAATAGACTTAATAGTTAATACGACAATGTACATTTCTTACTGTACTTTTTTATTAAATGCTAAGTTACTAATATCATTTGCTTTGCTTGTTTGTCTTTGTCTTTTTCAGTGTTGACTTTTGAGTTTTGAGAAGATGTCTTCTTCGTCTTCAAGTGACGCTGAGGGTGCGGCTGGTCATGCATCAAAGGATGTGGATTTTGCATGGAGTCACTGCAAGCATGTACCTGGGTCTGGGAATAGGGCAAAGATTGTCTGCAACTACTGTAAGAAAACACTTGGTGGTGGAGGAATTACTAGATTCAAGCGTCACATTACTGGTGGTGACAAGAATGTGGCAATTTGCCAGAAGTGCCCTCCAAGTGTTAGGGATGACTTCAAGAAACTGATGGGTGCAAAGAGGCAAAAACAACAAAAGTTGAAGCAGGTTGAAAAGGCTTACACAGATACACTCTTTGATGTTAGGGCCACAGGTTCTTCTGCTGAATCAGATGATGATATTGCATATCCTCCAGGATGTGATACTGCTTATACACGTCATATGTATAGGCGTGCTCTCAGAGACGCCCGCAAAAGTGAGTGGGATAGGGAGGAGGCAGCTCGGCTTACGAGGAGATATGGACCATCTGGTGCAGGTGGAGGCAGTGGGGCTGCACGTGTCCTGATTGTTGACTTAGATGATGATGATGATGAAAATCAGCATGCTCAATATAAAAGAAAGAAAGGCATTGATACACTCTTCCGTTCTGCTAGTGCAAGATTGAAGCATTTTGATGAGCCAGGGGTTAGGAAGCTTGATGCTAGGCAAAAAACCCTAAAAGCAATGTTTACTGGTGCGAAAGAGAAGGTGGGCAAGGCAGTGGGTAAGTTCTTCTTTGCTCATGGTATACCTGCACATGTTGCAACCGAACCATATCTACAACACATGGTGGATGTCATAGGGGAGTCGGGTAGGGGTATCAAAGCCCCCACTGCATATGAGTTGATGAACAAGTATCTTCCCAAAGAGAAGAAAGATCTACATGTATGGATTGAAAGCCAGAAGCAATTGTGGTCTGAGTATGGCGTCACACTCATGTGTGATGGGTGGACATCTGGAAATAGAAAGCAAATTATTAACTTTCTTGTACATTGCCGTGGATCTACTGTTTTTCTAGACTCGGTTGATGCTTCTGGTGCAGTCAGGAATTACAGTTACATCAAGAATTTAATGAAGAAATACATCAAGCAGGTAGGGGTTGGGAATGTAGTGCAAATAGTGACTGACAATGGCTCTAACTTCAAGAAGGCCGGTGAAAGTACAATGAAGAAATATCCGGTCTACTGGACACCATGTGCTGCCCATTGCATAGATCTGATCCTCAAGGACATGGGCTCAATTGATTACATCAAAAGTGTGACAATTGATGGTAGGTTGATCACAGGTTTCATCTACAACCATTCCTTCTTGTAAAATGCTATGAGGCGATCTGAGTACTGTGGAGGTGATCTAGTTAGACCAGGGGTGACTAGATTTGCAACGAATTACTTGGCCTTGAACTCATTAAAGTCCAAAAAAGATGGACTTAGGAGGCTTTTCAATGGTGTGGAGTGGACCTCCATGAAGGAGCACAACACCCCGGTTGGCAGAAGGATTGAAGAACTAATTGCCAGTCGGGCTTTCTGGGATAAGGTTACAAAGGTGCTGCGGATAATGGAACCTGTTGTCAAAGTGTTGAGGCTGGTAGATGGTGACAAAGCCGCAACAATGCCTTACTTGTATGATGCAATGCAAGTAATGGTGGAAGGTATTAAACAAGCATCTCCTAGGTCCCATTCACAATACTTGTCAATTGTAGACAAGCGTTGGACAGATATGCTTTTGCATCCATTGCATAAAGCAAGTATATAATTTATTTCTTCTAAATTCAGATTTATGTTCTAAGTTTCTAACTCTATAACTTGCTATAAGTTAACTAAATCTAAATCTTATTTCCTTATTTGAAATTGGTGGCAGCTTACTATCTGAACCCGTGGTTCCAATACTCGCGAAAACTGGGCTTAGATGCGACTCTAATGTCTGCTGTGAGAGATATAACTAACAAATTCTTTACCTCTACTGAAGAGCGCACCATAGTGATGGATGAGGTATATAACTTATATATATTACATAACAAATTCTTTACCTCTTCTGAAGTTTGTTCTTAAATATTTTTGCAGTTGCGACAGTTTCGTGAAGGCCTTGGTTGTTTTGGTCATCCAAATGCAGTTGCCGACCGTGATCAGGGTGATCCTTGTGAGTGGTGGGTATGGAATGGAACGGGTGCCCCCCATCTAAGAAAAGTGGCTGTTCGTATTCTTTCTCAAACAACATCTGCAGGAGGTTGTGAAAGAAATTGGAGCACTTTCAATTTAATTCACTCAAAGAGAAGGAACAGGTTGGGGGCAGACAGGCTAAGAGATCTGGTATATGTTCACTACAACATGCGGTTGAGGGCTAGAGCAATACGAGATGCCAACTACAAAGAAGTGGATTTTGCTGTCATCCACGATCCCATTGACACCGCATACACATTCAACCCATCCAGGCGTAGAGGCATAGAAGAAGTTGATGATTCAGAAGATCCTTTAGAGGAATGGATGAATGAGATAGGTCGTCCCATTCTTGATAATCTAGATGGTCGTCCAGATCCATACATAGAAGAGCACTTTGAAGGAGATTCTGATACTAATGTTGACCAAAGTCACCAAACTCCACCTGAAAGACTTGAGCCTGAGCCTGAGCATGAAAATGTTGATATGGAGATCAATAGAGCAGTAGAAGAAGCATTGGGTAGTACAGATGCTCCTTCTTCAAAAAGTACATCTGGGTCAAAATCAAAATCTGATAATGATGGTGGCAATGATGGCGACGACAGTGAGCGCTCTCCTGAATATCCTCCTGCTGTTGATCCTCAGTATGATGATCGTCCTTATGTTACGGCAGCTGCACCTCCTCCTCCAGCAGAAAAAGAATATCCCATGCGTGAAAAAACTTTTCAAAGGAGGAAAACTCGAACCGGCAAAGACTACAGTGGTGCTG
This sequence comes from Alisma plantago-aquatica, assembly GCA_963693085.1. Classification (NCBI taxonomy): domain Eukaryota; kingdom Viridiplantae; phylum Streptophyta; class Magnoliopsida; order Alismatales; family Alismataceae; genus Alisma; species Alisma plantago-aquatica. The sequence goes on from OY856409.1 coordinate 1,995,242,781, forward strand.
CACCACCTCAGGCTACAGGCTCCTACGACTACAACAATGATCGTTATTCTGATATTGCTGATTCACTTAGCAACATGAGTATTTCAGGTTCTGATTCTCAATCTCAACATGATTCAACATTGGGATTTGCCGATATGCTATTTGGGCAACCATACCCATCTCACTCTCAATATGGGTATTCTGGATATCAAAATCAGCCACCACCACCACCGCCACAACCAGAAGTAGAACATCATGTTGGATATACCTATACAACAAATGTCTCAGGCCCACATGGAAGTTATCAGTACAACTCCCTTGCATTTTCTGAGGATGGTGGGCAAACATGGAGTGGTGGTCATTCAGTTCTTCCTGTTTCTCCAGTCCCAATACTTCCGATGGCTGTGCCTGTAGCTATTCAACATATTCCTCAAGGAAGTGAACGCCCACTCACTCGAGCTCCTCGACCTACATCTCCAAGAAAGGCACAATATCTCAGAGATTTAGAACAACATTTTCCAAAGATTGGGATGATGCAATTTGTCAACGATACTGTCTATGAGGAGCATGTGACTACATATAACCAACTTTATAGGATGCACATGTCATGGGCGGAATATCTCAATAGTATCAACTCATTACAGTATGGACAACCTGCGCGCCACTCAACATACAACTGATGTGAGTTGGTAAGTAAATATGTTATTGATATGTTGTAAATTGTATATTGTTGCATAATTGTGTATATTTAAGTTTGTGGATTGTGCTAGTAAAATTTCATATATGAATTCCTACATTTTGTCATCGAAATCCTTCATCGAAATCCCAACGAATCAGACAGGTTCCTTACCTCCCACATGATGGACCCCCCCTACCCCACATCCAATATAGAATTTTATTGTATAAAACGATGCATTTAGGTGTTGAGATTACACCTGTAAAATTTCATATCTGAATTCCTATGTTTTGTCATCGAAATCCCAACGAAACAGGACAGGTTCCTTACCTCCCACATAATGGACCCCCCCTACCCCACATCCAATATAGAATTTTATTGCATAAAACGATGCATTTAGGTGTGGAGATTACACCTGTAAAATTTCATGAATTAATTCGTTCATTTTGGCGTCGGTACGGCCAGGATTGCATCTGTCGGTATTTCCATCGGTATACCGGTAAATACCTATCTCCAAGCTGTCGAAACGGCGTCGGTATCGGTCACCTTATTCCTTGCTTTATATCCATAGGCCTTTGTTAGATTATTCTTGACTGCTTTATCAACCAATAACAATGTGCAACTATGCTTCTGTCCTTAAACTGATGGTTTTTCAAATATTTTTCACTACTAAGGGTGGGTAGGACTGGCTGCAACATGTTAATTAAATATGTCATGATTAACTTCAGTAGAATAATACTGCATATAAATATGGGCCTTCCCTCCTCGATGGTTAAGGAATTCTTGTGTTTACCTCTTTAAAGAGTGTTGCCACTAGAGAAGGCGTTCTGCATTGCTTGTTGTGACATCCTTCCTAATGGGCCAAGTATGCTTGTAAAAAGAACATCGAAGCCATTTGACCCAGAGGCTTTGTTCCCATTTGACATCATTAATAATCAATTTTAATATTTCCAGCGAGATTGCTTGCTAAGATCCACAATATCATCCTCCATTAATGTGGACAATCGCCAGTCATCATGCAACGATAGGTCTTGCTCATGGTTGCTTTTGTTGAATGGATGTCTGTTGAATTCTATAACGACTATTAATTAGCTAAATGTCAGTAGTGTGGTGCCCTTCTATATCCAATCAATGAATTTGGTTTCTCTGCTCATAGTCTTAATCCAGGTATTGGAAGACTTGTGGTAAAGGGGATGGAGGAATGAAACTTTTGAACAAGCCTCTTGGATTCATTCCCCTTGGGATGTTGTGTAGGCAAACCTAATATTATTATTAGTGTTGGTGAGTTATCATCCTTTGACGACTTTGACAAATGCAAGGGAGAGATTTTTTTTGGCGGGGGGGGAGAGGAGAGGGCTCAAGGACCTTAATGTGTTGCATGAAGGATATTACTTCAATGGAAGTTGACTTGGTGCACTAACATAGTCTCAGTCCCGTTGTTAAGATTCTCATTTTTGGAGGGTACTCGAGACAGAAAAGACATTAGGGGGTATTCTTCCAAGGGATTAAGAAGTAGGTGAAGCTCCTTCACAGTGTTCATTGCTGCTACTTAAGAAGACAGGTGGGTCTTCTCTTTGACTGACTATTGGTTTAGGGAAAAAGTTGTTTGGATTTGATCGATTGTATATGGTGACTTTTTGCATTTATTTCTATTAGGTATTGTTTGTGCTATTATGATTACCTGATTACCTCTAGGGTTTTCATGTTTTTCTTTTAAATTTTCATATTTGTATTTATGTATATTCAATCTTATCAGAAATCATTGCTTATAGGATCCCAAAATACAAAAATTCTTTTTATGTATTTTAATCCGTTAGTCGCCTTTTCTAGACGGTTTCTCCTAATTAAGTGCACTTCCTTTTATATTAGTCATTTTCTATAGGTGTATATTGTTGTAGGCATGGGCCAGAAACTGTTTAATCCAGTGTGTTGATCTAACACCTTGTCTTTAGCTCTTGCCCATATATAAAATGCAATACAATTATGTTGATACAAGAAGCAATGCAAGCTCTCTATCCTTCTTTTTATTATACGTTATGTGAGACCCTCCAGCCATAGTGACAAGTTCGGGATTCGACAACTTTTTGGCTGGTTGGAAAAAATTAGAATTCGGAAAAAATCGAGAAAAGTCGTGAAAAGATCGATAAATTTCGGTCAACTATTCGGAAATAATCGAGAATAAGTCGGCTATATACGTATATACATATATATGTATGTATGCATATATATGTATGAATGCATGTGCATATATATATATAGATAAATGTATGTATGTACATACATATATGATACAGCCACAAGACATACAATCTTAGTGAGTGAAAATTTAGGAAAAGAAGTAAAAATAGTTGAGTAATAACATGAACTGTCCAGAGGAGTGGGGGGTTTGAGGTTTTGTGTGTATTAGGAATTTTGTGTACATGGTTTGGTAAAAAAAAGAGCAAGTGACTTAAAAGAGAAAAATCATGAAAATTGTGAAAAGTCATGAAGAATCGTAAAAAATCGTATAAATTGCGTAAAAGCGGGAATAATCGTGAAAAGTCGTGAAAAATCGGCGATTGGCATATTTATCGTGATGAATATTCGGGAGCCTATAACATCGTGACAAATCGCCGATTTTTCGTAAAATTCGGAGACTTTTGTTACTATGCCTCCAGTCGTGTTGTGTTGACTTCACTCTTCATGGACATTGTTAGTGATGATTCTAACTGCAGCTTGGCTGAGGACTGTAGTCGCCTCGTTTGTACCGCCTCATTTTGTTAGATACGATTCCACTACTACTTTGGAATCCATATCAAGGGGAGTGAACTTTTGAGTAATTTTTTGTATGAGAGGGAGTGGCTTTTTTATTGATCTATATAATGTTTAAGGGTTTGTCATGTGTTTGTTGGGTCAGTTCTTTGGAAATTCAACCTGGTCATAATTGTCACTCATGCTCCAATCCCAGGGAAGTCTTCAATAATTTTTGCATGTTTGGTTGTGCTGAAAATTAGATATAACATTGATTTCTCATTTCGTTCCACTTTCATTCTTTTGGCTGGGTGTAAAATTAAGTGAAAATGTAGTCACACTGAACACTACATTTGTTTCTTGTAGAAAACCATGAGAAAACCAACTCTTACCAAGTTGGATGCATGTTTTCCTTCTTTTAAAGTGATTGCTTCCCAAATCTTTATTTTTATTCTACTCAAACATGCCCTAAAGTTGTATGAGTTTGTGATGTAGGACTAGCTCCGACTCTACGCACTTAAGAGCACAGACGTCGCCGCGCTGTTAGTTAGGCTTTACTGGCTTGTGCTATTTTATTATGTCTTTTCCTTGTTTTGGACTTTTGTACATTCAAGTGTTTTAGTTCTTTTAGGAGCCTATATAAAGGCTCTATCGCGTCATTGTTTAGACACACTTGATGAATCATGCTTATTCCCTTTAGTTAATTCAGCTGCATTTATTATTAGTTCAGTAGATTTACTTTAGTTTGTGGTCCTGGGCTATGCTAATTGATCGTCTGAGTCCATCAGCAGTTAGAAATGGCAAAATTAACCAGCCATCCACAACCCGAACATGACAAAACTGATCCACACCATTTTTTGGTACATCCATTGTGTGGTGAACTTTGGTTTCGGGTGATTTTTAATACCACTAACTGGTATGGGAGTCCGTGAAAATCAGTCTACAATACTCTTCTAAGCAAATGCTGAGAGTAGTATGTTTTCTAAGTATTTGCAGACATCAACAATCGAGTAAAAAAAATTAACGTTGCTAAACTTTGGTTGTTTTGAATACCATTAATAAGATTTGAAAATTTTACACCCACTCCAACATATCTTTGGGGTGTGTTTGGACTGGAGGTTTTATTTTTCAAAATTTTAGTAGGGAGTGGATACCCTCTGGGTCCCACTCCTTACAGATCTCGTAGGGCTGCTGAATATGTGTTCAATCTCTGGGTCTAGAAAATATGGATGGTTCAAGATCCCTTTTGGAACGCCGCATACAATCTTGTAGACTGTTAAAGAGTATATATTAGCCTATTTAGTTAATAGGTTAATTAGTTAGTGGGCCTTTAGTGTCTCGGCGCATTTAGATTACTTAACTCCCAAGTCTCAGGGTTTCTCCCTTGCTCCTATATATAGGACATGGTTGTACCTCTTTTATTAATCGAATCAGTTCAATACAATATTCTTTCACATGGTATCAGAGCACGTTCGCTCCTAGGGAACCTAACCTAGTCGCCGCCCCTATTCCCTCTCCTCTCCGACGCGCACGCAACCCTAGCTGCCACCTCTCTCTCCGAGAGAGAGCAACAGAGGGGGCGCCTTCGCCTGCGGGCGACTGCCGCCATCTCCATGGCTTAGGCCGGCTGCCCACCAGGCATATCCCGACCTCCATGGCTCATCCTCCTCTTTCTTAATTGATCTAATCTTCTTTATGTACGCTGACGTCATTCTTCCCGGCTATCTCCTATCTATCCATCCATCCGCTGCCGCATCATTCCTGCATCCGCATCATGCGATTGTCGTATCCAGCAGCAAGCAGCCGGCGACCACAAGTAGCAGCACCACTGCCGCCGCAATCACCGCTAGGCGTAGCAATCAACATCGCCGGCCAGGCCAACAACCGCCACTGCCTACCCATGTGCCGCCAATGACCATCGGCCCTACGCCCTGTGCCGTCAGCGCACGACTATCAGTGTCACTACCAACAGCAGCAAGCAGCCATCGCCACCGATCCCAGGAGCAGTAGCCGCCGTTGTTGCCATCATATCTGCCCAGTCAGCGTCGTCTGCGTAGCCATCGTCTATCCAGCCTTCGCCGTAGCTAATGGAAAAGCTTCACACATGGCTCCGCCTGCAGCCTCATGGCCTACAATATCTCTGGAGCCGCGTAGGAGCCCGTTATCATCTCCTTCGCTATGGCCAAGTCCTACGGTAGCTGGTCATCTTGTTGCTGTTGAAATTCAGCAACATCAAAACAACCATCGTTACCATCATCCAGGTCCCCTGGCTTCTGCTCCATCCTGTTGCCACTGACATCCATTATCCATTGCCATCGTTGTTGAGTCCTCGTTGTTGCTGCCCCAACGGTATCACCTATCCCTGGCCAAAACACTCCACCATATTCAACCATGTCGTAGCTAATGGAAAAGCTTCACACATGGCTCCGCCTGCAGCCTCATGGCCTACAATATCTCTGGAGCCGCGTAGGAGCCCGTTATCATCTCCTTCGCTATGGCCAAGTCCTACGGTAGCTGGTCATCATCTTGTTGCTGTTGAAATTCAGCAACATCAAAACAACCATCGTTACCATCATTCAGGCCCCCTGGCTTCTGCTCCATCCTGTTGCCACTGACATCCATTATCCATTGCCATCGTTGTTGAGTCCTTGTTGTTGCTGCCCCAACGCTATCACCTATCCCTGGCCAAAACACTCCACCATATTCAACCATGCCATCACCCCCTAATCAGTTTGTCTTCTCCCAAGTTTCTAAAACACTCCACCATATTCAACCATGCCATCATCCCCTAATCAGTTTGTCTTCTCCCAAGTTTCTAACGTTGGTGGATGGTTTCGGGGGTGCGGCCAAGGTCAGGAGTGCCAGCGGCAGCGTTGGAAGCAGTGGTGGTGGGTTCGGGACCTCGAGGAAGGAGGAATCCATGACCTGGCGTTGCGTCACCGGTTGCGGCGCCTGCTGTAAGCTCCACAAGGGTCCCGAATTCCGTACTTATGCCGAAATCTTCTCCGACGTTGATCCACAACTAGTTGAGGTCCGTTCGATGTCTCGTTTTCCCTTGTTTAAGTTACAATATCGTTTTTTCTTACGCCTCTGCACATTTAGCTCTGATTGTGTATTATTCCCATTGAGTTGTAGTGATAATATGATACCAATTCCTTCTTTGTTAATCCTTCTTATGCACTTTCTGCTTGTTTAACATTAGAAAAGGCATATTTCTCATCGTCTTAAACGAATCCATCCCAAATTAAAGAAAAGAACATGTTGATAAAATGACACCAAATGTCTTTGACGGTTTTAGGAGAACACTTTTAGCTTTCCTTCTTCATCTTGAATCAAGACAGCTGGCCCCTACATTGCCAAACCGAATAAATATTGTGAAAGACAATGAGATTTGGAGAGCTTAGGGTTGCACAATGTGTGCACCCTCATATATATAATACTGAAAGAATTACAGAGAGGTCCATATATAAAAGAGAAATAACAAAACAAATAGCAGGCTATGTAAAACATGAAATATATAATGTAACACTCCCCCTCAAGTTGGAGCATAGATGTCAATCATGCCCAACTTGTCCATCAGTGTGCAGAACTGTTTCTTCGCCAACAGCTTGGTGAAGATATCATCAACTTGATCTTCTGATCTCGTGAATGGAGTACATATCTTGCCAGCAAGAATAGATTCTCTGATGAAGTGGCAGTCAACTTCAATGTGTTTGTGCGCTCATGATAGACATGATTATTTGCAATGAAGATGGCAACTCTGTTATCACAGTGCATAGGAATGGCCGAAGAAGACTCAATCCCAAACTCTTTTAGGAGAGAACGTACCTCTAGAAGTTGTGGCTAATTGTCTTATTATTGAGATGATTAAAAAAAGAGTACATGGTTCTCTTTTATAAGACAAGAGAAAGACACATGGTTTAGATATAACCCATGTGGGATAAAACAAGACATAGGAATAACAAAGAAAAGAGAAAAATAGACTAAGTAAAAAAGCAGGAAAGTCTATATACTAATACTCCCCCTCAAGCTGGAGCGTAGATGTCTAGCATGCCCAGCTTGGATGTCATAGCAGTGAACCTCGTCTTTGGTAGAATCTTTGTGAAGATGTCAGCCACCTGATCAGATGTATGAATGTAGGGAGTAGAGATTTGGCCCGATAGAACAGCTTCGCGAACGAAATGACAATCCACCTCAATGTGCTTGGTCCGCTCATGGAAGGTAGGATTACTATCAATGAAGGTAGCTGCTTTGTTGTCACAATACATTGGAATAGGAGACAAATCAGAAACGCCAAAGTCCTTCAGCAAGCTCCTAATCCAGAACAGTTCACAGGTAGTGTGTGCCATGGCACGATACTCAGCTTCAGCACTAGAGCGAGCAACTACAAACTGCTTCTTGCTTCGCCAAGTGACAAGGTTACCTCCCACAAAGGTACAGTAGCCAGAAGTAGAGCGACAGTCAACCTTGCTACCAACATAATCAGAGTCAGAATAGCCAAGGAGTTTGCAATGCCCATGTTTCTTGTAAAGCAGACCTTTTCCAGGAGAACTTTTCAGATATTTCAGAATATGGCAGACAACATCCCAATGGCATTGCCGAGGTTTATCCAAGTAGCGACTAACCAGCCCAACCGCAGCAGTAATATCAGCCCGTGTAACAGTAAGATAGACGAGTTTACCAACCATTCTTCGATACTGCTGAGTGTCAGGATAAGCAGGAGAATCCTCATCATCCCAGTCGGTGTTTGGATCCAGAGGTGTGCTAGCAGGTTTAGCACCTAGAAGACCAGTTTCAGATAGGAGGTCCAGAACATACTTCCGCTGAGATAAGCAGAGACCAGAAGAAGACCGGGACACCTCTATCCCAAGAAAATACCGTAGCGAGCCGAGATCCTTGGTGATAAAGTGTTTCTCCAGATAGCACTTTGTTGACTGAATACCAGCAAGATCACTTCCGGAAAGAATAATGTCGTCAACATAAACAATAAGGATAACAATACCCGCAGAAGTATTTTTCACAAAAACAGAATGATCAGACTGGGAGCGCCGGAAAGAAAATTTCTGAAGAATATTGCTGAGCTTGTCAAACCAAGCTCTGGGGCTCTGTTTTAAGCCATAAATAGCCTTTTTCAGCCTGCAGACTTTAAAAGACTCCCCCTGACACACAAAACCGGGGGGTTGTGACATGTATACTTCTTCATGAAGATCACCATATAGGAAAACATTCTTTACATCAAGCTGATACATAGGCCAGTCAGAATTTATAGCAACAGAAATCAGAATTCTCACAGAGTTCAGGCACGCTACTGGAGAAAAAGTCTCGAAGTAGTCAACTCCATAGGTCTGTGTATACCCCTTTGCCACAAGTCTCGCCTTAAGCCGTTCAACAGTACCGTCTGGCTGGTATTTGATAGTGAAGACCCATCGGCAACCAACTGGAGAGCAGGCAGCAGGTGGATCAACAAGGGCCCATGTATTACGTTCTGTAAGGGCCTTCATTTCTTCTTCCATAGCCTGACGCCATGCAGGATGTCTAAGAGCCTGAGCAGCATTTTTAGGTACAGATATAGCAGAAAGAGCCGCAGTGAAGTTAGCAAAATTAGTACCCAGATTAGCAGTAGAGTAGAAATTCCCAATCGGATGCATAGTGCACGTTCTTGTCCCTTTCCGCAAACTAATAGGAATATCAAGATCAGAAAATACCTGCGGAGGTGTTTGATCTGGCACAGAGGAAGAGGACGATGGAGAGGCCATAGAGGGAGCTGTCGGCTTTGGTCTTCTGTGATAAACTTTCAGAGGTGGCTTTTCAATCAGAGCATCAGAAGTATCAGGTAAATCATCCACCACAGGTAAAGGCGTGTCTACTAGTAAATCCGAAGTGAGCGCAGAACCAGCCGAAGAATAGAAAGGCATATGCTCAAAAAATACCACATCCGCAGACACAAACCACTTTTTAGAAATATGATCATAGCATCGGTACCCCTTTTGAGTGCGAGAGTACCCTAGGAAAATACACTTAGTCGCTCTAGGATCCAATTTAGTAAGGCCTGGCCGAAGATTCTTAACAAAACATGTGCTCCCAAATATGCGAGGCGGGACAGAAAAAAGAGATGCATCGGGAAACAGAATCTGAAAAGGAATCTGATTGCCGAGCACAGAGGATGGCATGCGGTTAATAAGATAACAGGCAGTGGCTATCGCCTCGGGCCAAAAAACCTGGGGAACATGGTAGTGAAAAAGAAGGGTACGAGCAACTTCGAGAAGATGACGATTCTTGCGTTCAGCGACACCGTTTTGTTGTGGGGTATAAGCACAGGAAGTTTGGTGGATGGTGCCCTGACGACGACAAAAGGAGCTAACAGAGGCTTGCATGAATTCCAATGCATTATCAGTGCGAAAAATTTTGATAGGCTTAGCAAATTGAGTGCAGATCTCAGCAAAAAATTCGGTAATTTTATCAAGGATAGTAGATCTATCTTTAAGCAAAAATAGCCATGTTCTAGAAAAATCATCAATGAAGCTCAGAAAATATTTAAAACCAGAAGTGCTTGCCACAGAACATGGACCCCAAACGTCAGCATGTATAATATCAAAAGGTGCTTTAGAACTGATACAAATTTTTTTGGAAAAGGTAGCACGAGTCTGCTTGCCAAGCTGACATGTCTCACAATGAAAATCAGAACTAACTATATTTGGTAACATGACTTTTAACTTTGCAACAGAAGGATGTCCCAATCTATAATGCCACTGGATGTCTGCCACGGATGATGTCAAATATGCAGCTGTCTTTGGCTCGTCCAAGTAGAAGAGTCCATCCGGTCCCTCATGGCCTGAACCAATCGTCATCCTCGTGCGCAGATCCTGAAACAAAACACCATCCAGATCAAACGTAATTGAGCAACGAAGGCTCTTCACAGTTTTACTGACAGAGAGTAAATTAATAGGAAATTTCGGGACATAAAGCGTGGAGCGCAGAGGCAGACTACCAGTAGGGCAAATATCACCATTGCCAGTAACATGTGATTTAGAACCATCAGCTAAAGTAACATGAGGTATAAAAGAAGTCTTGTGCAGTTTAGAGAATAAATCAGGATTGCCAGATATATGAGAAGTCGCACCAGAGTCAATCACCCAGGAGTTTTTACCAGTCGTAGTCAGAAGTGCGGCACTACCAGCATTTGAATCCTCAGTAGAAGACGCCAGACGAGCTTGTAGCAATTTTTCAAATTCCGAGCGGATCCAGTCAGCTGTCGGCGGAGCAGGATCAGTCTGATCAGAAGTCACTTTATTGGCCCAGTCAGGTTTGCCATATTTGATCCAGCAACGATCTTCAGTATGGTTGGTGCGCTTGCAGTGAGTGCAGTAGCGGGACTCAACAGGATCAGTTCCAGAGCCACGACCAGGAGCAGAAAAACGTCCTCCGCGGCCACGACCGCGACCACGAAAGGAATCACCAGAGCGGACAGCGAGAGCTGCACCATCAGAAGAGTCAGGCACGGGCTGGGACACAGAAGGTAGACGCTGGACCCTTTTGAGTACATCGCGGAGAGTGGGTAAAGGGTCGCTGGAGAGAATCTGGTCCACAACACCAATAAAGGAAGCAGGTAGGCCCGCGAGGAACTGAACTAACATAAGTTCGTTCCGCTGTCGATTAAGTTCATCAATGTCAGTAGAAAGGGGCTGATACACCTGGAACTCATCCCAGAGGGCACATCAGGAGTTGTAGTAATCCTCGACGGAATCAGTAGTAGAATACTCCAGTTTGGCAAGTTGTTTGAAGATCTCAAAGACCTTCTTAGGATTCTATTGGTGCGAGTAAACATGGGAGAGTTGCTCCCACATTTCTTTGGCAGTATGAAGACGGAGAAGGGACTGGCTGATCTTTGCTTCAGCGCTGTTGACGATCCATGTCATGACCCCATAGTCCTCCTTGGACCAGAGATCATAGGCTTGTTTCGTCTTCTCGTCAGCATCATGAGCAGGAAGAGACGGACCCTTTGTAGTCAGATGAGAGTAGCAACCTTGAGATTTAACATACAACTCAAAGGAGGCAGCCCATAGGTGATAGTTGGAACTATCCAGCTTCACCGTAGTAACACAGAGAGTGCGAGGAAAATCTGAAGTCGCCATCGGACCAAGTAGAAACAAGCAGGAGCACGGGCGCAGATAACAGCAGGCGTCAGCAGAGGGCAGCAGTAGAAGTCCAACACATGGACTAGCAGTAGTAGTAGGTAGGAGATCCAATCATGGACCTCAGAAGACCCTCACGGGGCAGAAAGGAAGAGCAGGACCTACGCCAACATGGAGGAAAGATCACTCCACCATGAGGCGCAGGCAGGCAGAGGCGAAAAAAAGATTTACTCCTTCAACGTGCCAGAACTGGAAAAGACCGGGCTGTACGTAGCGTTGTCGGAAACTGAACGGAGGCCGGAAAAGGAGCCTTTAGCCGGACGAGATGGTGAGCAAAGGTGTAGAGAAGATGGGAAGAGGAGAAGGGAGGATAGGGTGGGTGCTCGGGGTGGCGGAAATAGGCGGTGGTGGGGCTATGGTGGCGGCGACAGGTAGGTGGAGGCGGCGGGCAGCAGAGGGTGCTGTTGGAAAAGGAGGAAGAAGAGGGGGCTGCGGTGGAGAAGAGAGGAAGAGAAGGGGTGGGCGGTGAGGGAGAAAGATAGGGATGGGCCTGTTGTGGTGGAGGCGGCACCAGGGAGGGTGCAAGGCGGCGGCGGCAGACCAAGGGTGGTGGCGGCGGCGGCTGCTGTGCGGCGCAGCAGGGAGGAAAGGGGAAGGGTGGCGGCTAGGGTAGATGGGAGGGAAAGAAGGATTAGGGTTATGGAGGATCGGGAGGCTCTGATACCATCTAGAAGTTGTGGCTAATTGTCTTATTATTGAGATGATTAAAAAAAGAGTACAGGGTTCTCTTTTATAAGACAAGAGAAAGACACATGGTTTAGATATAACCCATGTGGGATAAAACAAGACATAGGAATAACAAAGAAAAGAGAAAAATAGACTAAGTAAAAAAGCAGGAAAGTCTATATACTAATAGTACCCATAGTAACTCACAGGCAGTATGGGCCATGGCCCTGTACTCAGCTTCAGCACTAGATCTGGCAACGACATTCTGTTTCTTGCTCCTCCAAGTAACAAGATTGCCTCCTACAAAAGTACAGTAACCGGAGGTAGATTTTCTATCAACTTTGCTGCCTGCATAATCAGAATCAGAATACCCTTCAAGAACACAGTGCCCATTCTTTTTATAATGAAGTCCCTTGCCAGGAGACTTTTTTAAGTATCTCAGGACTTGACATACAGCATCCCAATGACACTGTTTGGGTTTGTCAAGGTACCTGCTAAGAAGACCCACTGCAGTAGCAATATCAGGACGAGTAACAGTTAAATAAATCAATTTACCAATCAACCTCCTGAATTTTTTATGATCAACAAACACAGAAGAGGAATCATCATCCCAATTCACATTGGGATCAAGAGGAGTATCCGCAGGTCTTGCTCCAAGCATACCAGTCTCCTGCAAAATATCAAGAACATACTTTCTCTGAGAAAGCACCAAGGCATTAAAGGTTCTAGAGACCTCTATGCCAAGAAAATACCGAAGTCTGCCCAAATCTTTTGTAGCAAAGTGCTTGTCCAGATGATCTTTGGTAACTTGAATACCAAGAGAGTTGCTGCCAGAAATAATAATGTCATCAACATATACAATCAAAACAGTAATACCTGTTGAAGTCTTTTTTGTGAACACAGAGTGGTCAACCTGTGACCTCAGAAAACCAAAATCAATCATGATCCTGCTCAACTTATCAAACCAGGCACGAGGACTCTGCTTGAGCCCATAGATAGACTTCTTAAGCCTGCATACTTTGTGAGACTCCCCCTGAGCAACAAACCCAGGAGGTTGCTCCATATATACTTCTTCCTGCAAGTCACCATACAGAAAAGCATTTTTCACATCAAGCTGCAGAAGAGGCCAGTTCAGATTCACAACAACAGATAGGAGAATCCTGACAGAGTTAAGGCGAGCAACAGGAGAAAAAGTCTCAAAGTAATCAATGCCATATGTCTGAGTATAGCCCTTTGCAACTAACCGTGCTTTCAACCTCAACCGTACCATCGGGTTGATATTTTACGGCATATACCCACCTGCAGCCCACAGGCTTACACTGAGGAGGTGGATCCACCAGCTCCCAAGTGTCTCTGTCAGTAAGAGCAATCATTTCTTCTTTCATAGCAGATGTCCAAGCAGTACTTTTCAATGCATCCTGAACATTCTTAGGTACAACCACAACAGATAAAACATATACAAAATTGCTAGAATGTGTATTTAGATGAGCAGTAGATACAAACTGAGCAATGCTATGAGAAGTGCAGGAACGAGTACCCTTTTTGAGTGCAATAGGTATGTCAAGGTCAGAGTGTACCTCAGGTGCAGTAAAACCTTCTGGAGGAGAAGATTGGTTGCCTTGGGGGGGTACTTGCGTAGAAGGTGCTCTATTCCTGCGCTGATAAACAATAAGAGGAGGATCTTGAGTTTCAGTAGTCACACTGTCAGTACTGTCAGGCACACAGTCAGAAATAACAGGCAAAGGAGAGGCAAGAATGTCTGTCTGCAAACTATCTCCTGCTGAAGAATAATACGGTGCATCTTCAAAAAAGACAACATCACTACTAGTAAACCATTTCCTTGTACTGGGATTATAACACTTGTAACCCTTCTGAGTTCTAGAATAGCCCAGAAAAATGCATTTAGCAGCTCGAGGAGACAATTTATTAGAAGCAGGTCCAAGTAATCTGACAAAGCAGGTACACCCAAAAATTCTAGGAGGCACAGCAAACAAAGAAGTCTCAGGTTGCAGAACCTGTATAGGAATCTTATTTCCAATAACAGACGATGGCATCCTATTAATCAGAAAACACGCAGTTAAAATAGCCTCAGGCCAATAGGAGCGGGGCACATGAGAATGCATCATGATAGTCCTGGTAACTTCTAATAAGTGTCTATTTTTCCGCTCAACGACACCATTTTGTTGTGGGGTATAAGCACATGAAGTCTGGTGGAGCGTACCAACAGATTTACAGAAAACCACCACTTCTTCCTTAACAAACTCTAAAGCATTATCGGTGCGGAAAACTTTAACAGGCAAACCAAACTGTGTTTTTATTTCAGTAAAAAAGTATTTGATAGTAGACAACACTTCAGACCTACTTTTTAATAGAAACAACCAAGTAGTCCTAGAAAAGTCATCAATAAATAGAATGAAATATTTGTAACCAGATAAACTCGGTACATGACATGGACCCCATACATCAGAGTGAACTAAATCAAAAATGTTTTTACTGCTTACAGTACTACGTCTAGGATACACAGTACGAGTCTGTTTTCCCAGCTGACAAGATTCACACTGAAAATTACAACTGCCAATATCAGAAACTAAATGACGCGGCTTCTCTGACGATGGATGTCCCAGCCTGTAGTGCCACTGCAGTCTGCAGTGCAGAAACAGAAGCCGATAAAGCAAATACCATAGCAGCTTTCTCTGATCGCGGTAACTGGTCCAAGTAGTAGAGTCCATCAGCACATTCATACCCCCCACCAATCTTCGTCCTCGTGCGAAGGTCCTGAAAAACACATGAACCAGGAACAAAAGTCAGGCTACAGTTCAAACTTCGTAAAATTTTGCTGACTGATAATAAGTTCAGAGGAAATCTAGGCACATATAAGGCAGACTTGAGCCAAAACTGAGAAACAATATCACCGACTCCAAAGACCGAAGACTTTGAGCCATCAATTAGCATAACAGAAGAGTTACATACCTGTTTAGATAGAGTTTTAAACAGAGATCTATTGCCATATATATGTGCAGAGGCACCAGAATCTATCACCCATTTGGTATACCAGAAGTAGAAGGTGAGGAGGAACTCAGGAATGCAGTATCATAACCAGAGTATGCAACATGTGCTCCACTAGTAGAAGCAGCAGTCGAAGAGCCAACACGCTCAAGAAGGAGGCGTTCCACCTCAGCACGAATGTAGTCTGCGGTCGCTTCTGCAGTCGCTGGCTCAGGCGTCGGAGTAACAACCTCAGAAGCAGTAGACGATGAATCTGCAACAGCATTGGCCCAAGCCGGTTTACCGTACTTTTCCCAACACTTTTCTTCAATATGGTTAGACCGGCCACAGAAGGTACACACACGCTGTCCTTGCTGAGGACGCGCAATAGCAGGAGGGGCTCCTCGTCCAGCACCAGGTCCACGTCCCCATCCTGCACCCAGGGGAGGACAGCCATCAGTGGAACGACCACGACCACGACCACGGCCACGCCCGGCCCAAGCAGCCAGGGCAGTAGAATCTCCAGTCTCAGGAGACGGTGTCGATGAAGAAAGGCGCTGGAGACGCTGGTAGGCACTCTGCAAAGTAGGGAGCAGATCACTCGCCAAGATCTGATCCACAACGCCAGCATAGGATTCTGGCAAGACACTCAGAAACTGTATCAGCTGTAGTTCCGCCCACTGTTTCTGCATAGTCGCCAGATCAGTAGACAGCGGGTGGTAAGTCTCCAACTCACCCCACAGGCCGGTGAAGGTGGAGAAGTAGTCGGAGATGTCAGATTCCGTGAATTGGAGTCGCCCCAGTTGCTTGGTTATGTCGAAGACCTTCTTGGGATTCTGACTGTGAGAGTAGGTACTGGCGAGCTGATCCCACATCTGCTTCGCCGTAGGTAGCCTAAGTAAAGTAACACTGATCTTCTCAACGACACTGTTGAGAATCCATGTCATCACAGTCGAGTCTTCGCGGACCCAATCATCAAAAGTTTTGACGTCTTTTTCATCCGCGTTCGCTGCAGGCTGAGGTGGACCAGTGCCAATCAGATGAGAGTACTTCCCTTGTGATTTGACATATATCACAAAGGAGCACACCCAAAGCTGGTAATTGCGCCCGTCAAGTTTAACAGTGGTACTTGACGGCGCGAGTCTTTCCAGAAGTCATCTCTAGAAGACGCCATGAGAACAGGCAGGAAGGCAGGCACATGCAGGCAGGCACATGCAAGCAGGCACAGGCAGGAGTAGTCAGCAGTCAGAGGCAGAAGTCCAACACATGGACTAGTAGTAGAAGGTGGAAGATCCACACATAGATCTTAAAAAAAACCCACGTAGGGGCAGCAGATGAAGAGAAAAAACCTACGCCAACATGGAGGATCAATCATTCCACCATGAGGCGCAGACAGACAGAGAGGATGAAGCCCGTTACGCCGTCAACGTGCCAGAACTGGAAAGTTACCGAGGCTGTCCGGAGATTTCGGAAAGAGAAACAGAGCTAGACGGAGGGTCCTGTGGTGGATTAGGCCACAAGGATGGAGTTTATTAGGGGATTAGAGTGGATGGAGGGCTGCGGAGGGGTGGATGGCGATCGGTAGCGGCGGTGGTACTGTAGCAGTACTGTAGCGGCGAAAAAAAGGAGATTTCGGAGTGTGGTGGCGGCTAGGGTTGGTGGAGATAGGGATTAGGTTTAAGGTGGATCGTCCCGCTCTGATACCATGTGAAAGACAATGAGATTTGGAGAGCTTAGGGTTGCGCAATGT